>JAVTVY010007152.1:0-360000 GCA_036873755.1 Hanleya hanleyi
ATTATACGACCCGACCTATACGACACAATCCAGATATTGAATACGAATTTGTTTGTGGGGTAATAAATGTATATATAACATAGAAGGCCTTATATATATAATTATTCTAGTCATTAAATTTTAACTTATGGCCTTCTAATACTCTGTATTTCCTTTTATCTAATTTCTTTAAGCCTAATATTATTCTGAGCCTTAAGCCGTTAGATGGATTTAGTCCATATAAACCTGTAAAGTCATCTTTTGTTGAATAAACTTATTTAAAATCGGCAAAAAATCGGCTATTCCGAAACTCCCAGCATGCTCTGCTTTATCTTATTCTTTGGCATGCTTGGGCTTTTACTGCTTGGCTCAATAAATCGAGTCGGAAGTAGCGATCTCCATGACAGTTTCGACGGAGGGGACAGGGGGATTCACCTCTGGACCTTTTTTTTCCACAACCTTCTCCATTGCCAATATCTCTCACGGCAATTTACGTGATTTCAATCACCTAAATGATGTGAGGCTCAAAAAAGGCATGGGTTGGGATCTTCGGCCATAAATAGATGTAAAATCTTTAACAAAAACCCTGTAAAAGCATATATTTTCTAAATGAGCACACTCGTGCTATTATTCCAGGAGACTTGTGCGCTATTGAAATTGAAAAGGAAAGACGTGCAATCCTCCTTAACCCTTCTTAAACTTTTTCTGACAAATTTCAGAAAATATACGAAATGTGTTCAATTCTCCCCACAACCCAGAGAAAACGTATAAAATGAATTTTATCGCCATAAAGTACGGATTTTGACTTGCCAGATATTCAATTTCAGACACGATTAACTCGGTTGTGGCGAGTGGGTGCGATCAACAAGCAATTGTTATATCCACGTTTGGAGAAATGGTTACACCCAGCAGGGTGATACTATAAATATCAGTTAGTAGAAAGTTAAGAAGAATTACCATGCTGTAAAAATCGGGCGACCTTCCTTATTATAAAATTAGGAAGGGACCACTTTGTGCGAAACCGTGGCAAGTGTGGAGTGCACCCACAATATGGCCTCGTTAGCGCTACATTCATGACGTCAATTTCATTGTTTTAGTTGCTTGTATCTATGGTAACAATCTGTCGCGCATTGTCTGAGTTAACGTACAGAGCAACCGGTATAGTTGACGTAAATATCTCCCAGGCTACCACGCAGAGAAACGTATAGCCCAATTCGGAAAGCGTTTTATCTCCCTTGGTCCACCAGGTGCAAAGAACTTGCAGTAGATACCGACGGCCCTCGCAATTAAATAGTCTATTTTTCAAGAGAATTATCTTCATAATGTATACGTATACAAGATCTATTGGTCCATGA
Source organism: Hanleya hanleyi (assembly GCA_036873755.1). Taxonomy (NCBI): domain Eukaryota; kingdom Metazoa; phylum Mollusca; class Polyplacophora; order Lepidopleurida; family Hanleyidae; genus Hanleya; species Hanleya hanleyi. Next base: position 1,335 of record JAVTVY010007152.1, read on the forward strand.
AGAAAATATAAACAAAATAGTTTCTCAAACAATTATTCTTGATCAATATTTGATACACAATAATTGCGAGTGCCTTCCGTAAAAGTGAAACCGAGTCGACTACTTTCCTGGTGCCAAAATGGAATATTACGTGCAAAATAATTTTTTCAGTTAGCGTAAAAGTATATTTACTGGTCTTACGCTCTCAATGTTTGTAGGCTCTGGGTCTTATATGGTTTTCTTAATAACAGCATCTTGAAGCAGTGGATTTGTGCAAAATCGTCTATTTTGAGGTGAAAGCCTGCAGTATACTTTTCTCTCCGTTAACATATGAAGCCCGTCGATACCTAAGATAAACTTCACTCCGAATTATTAACCGTGCAAATAGCTTGTGTTGTCCAAGCACGGTTTCGGTTCTGGACTGGCTTCGTGTGTTTACGAAGAAAAAAGTGTACGATACTGTTTTCACCTCAAAATAGGTGATTTTTCCACCAAATCAACTACTCGTGAATTCCAATGTGACGGAATCCCGATTTGGAAGGTACTTTAAAAGTTTGAGGCGCTCATCATTGAAATTTTATTCACTATAAGCAGACTTTCTACGTCCTGTCGCCTAGTTACCGCTCTCAAGTTTCAAATAAAGTATAATATCCTCCGAAATATTGAAAAAGTTTCGTTGTATAATGTTGGGACTAATATTGCCAGTCTAGTTTTTTTTGGCTGCTTTGTTTCAATCTGATTATTCTTATATGACATCTCTTACTAGCATAAGTAGTCAAGGATGATAAGATTTCTCTCCTGGTAAGAAAAACGCGATTGGGTCATGACAGAGATTAAATCTAGTCCATGACGGAATCACAGAAAATCGAGACGGAATCACGGGTGCGCTTTTTAAATCTTCTCGGTAAAAGAGCTTTATTGATTACACATTTTCTCCAAAAATATTCCTATGAGAAATTTATAACTAACTCCGGACTCTTATTTTGGCCAATGTATACAGTGCTTGTCACATGCATATCTTTTCTATAGAAGTTTTAAAATAGTATACTTTTCAGTAAAATGCAACTTTACTTCCTTGACAATTTCGATCAGGTTTATATATTGCGGGGAAAATATTTCGCCACTAAAATACATCTTGTCTTTTATTGGCGTGTTTCCGGAGATAATCGGAAACGAACAGAAAACACAGTATGCTAATACATCGTCTACAAATAACTGTGCAGTGGGTTTTGTGCAAAAAAAAATGACGTTTCTTTTTGTGACGGGTGAATCTACGTGAAAATCATGTACTTCAAGATGCTGTTCTTGAAACACAAAAAGGCCCAGGGCCAATAAAATAATCAGAGCATAAAACAACACATTGCAACGTCGGTCACCAGATTCCCGGTTGTATTTAATGTATACGTCCACGGGTATACCTTTAAATTGTCGTTACCGTTCATATATAATACATGTTTAATATCATACCTGCATAGTATCGGTGGTCGCAAACAGCAAGGTGCTATATTTAATGAAGTTAACTATAAAAATGTCTTCGCCGTTATGTACAACATGTCTCGATTTCGCGTATTGTTAACGATAAAAATCGGACACTATTCCACAAAGTTAGTGCTTAGTGTCGAAACTATAAAGGTACCATACAATATTAATTTATTGGCTTGAAAAAAGTCGAAGTCAATGTGAAACAATAGGCTTGTAGCTCTACAGATCTCATCTGATTCATCAAGGAGGAACAAATCTGAAAATATATGTATATATACAACACACACGAAATATAAAAATATAACATTTTACATTCTACTTTCTCTTTTCCTACTGTTCCACCAATTTGGGATTGAGCAACTGGTTTCAGTACATAGAATGAAGAAAATATTTCATGCTTACAGTGAGCTTCCCTATTATGCGTAGGACCTCCAGCCAATCGAAATGCATTATGTCTTTTTCTGTAACCTGATGTATTCCTATTATTGTGTATGTATTCTTCCTATTATGTATGTTTTTTAACAGAATTTTGCAAAATCCTGTACAAAACACGGCACATGAGACTGCAAAAAAAAAATGTACATCACGTCTTTCAAGTTGGTTTCAGGAAACAGATGTATGATTATTGTGATTGGTGTGAATTGCTGTTCTACAAATAACAAGCCTGGAATAAAAAGTAGGCCTACTGTTTGGCAGACAAGTCACGTAATTGGATTATCTCCCCTCAGCCACTTCTTTTCATATGCCCATCGATGGATGACGTTGTATGTTGTGATCATAATTTATGTCCATCTGTTTTCTTTTCTATCTCCAGTTCCAGACCACGGATTAGGTATACTAACCCATGGGGTAGAGAGAAGCCCTATTAATATTGAGGTCAACAGATCGAAGATTAAGGTCACTGTGTGAGAGAATCAGTAAATCATTGAAAGTTGTTATGTTTATAATGCTTTGAGTACAGTTCAGAGATGTGGATTATGATGGTGAAGAAGACTATTGAGTTGGAAAATCCTTGGCCAGTTTTGGTCAAATTGTATTGTTGGTATTGTCGAACTCGTCCGTCTGTCTTTCCTGAGTGTTCATCTTGCTTGTTAACACTATCTCTAGAAGGGTAAATACCAACAGGCTACTTCTTCCCCATATCACAATCTACATCTCTAAACTTTAGGCCCTACTTCTAGCATAAACATAACAATATTGAATGATTTACTGGTTTTCGGCCATCATGACCTTCAAACTTGATCTCAAATTAAATATGGTTCCTCTTTGCCTCATGGGTAGTATATCATAGAGACATCAATAGCTCATGGACAGACAGAAATCACTATCACGTAATATCACTTCATCTCATGACAGGCATATTATCACTGAGGAATTACATTTTTTTTGGCCTCAATTCCAATGTGACATATCACCGATGTCGTCCTACATCTTATTAGTCCGACGCTTGTTATATTTAACAGTTTGAATGTGACGTTAGATTTGCTTTAAATTTAAATCCCTTCCCATATGTCTCACTTTACCTTTCATTGGAATGTCTAAATTGGACATGTCTTGTTACTTAAGCTTTCCGCATGCTTGTGTGTAAGCAAGTCCCACATGTGTACAGTTGTGGGGATCCCTGGTGCAATATATTATACAGTTCTAGCTCTCATTTTGTTGTGAATTTCTTGTTGCACACATCACATTGCATAATATGCCTTTGAATGTGTCTTTTCGGGTCTTTTTAGGTTTGTCATTGTATGATATGGCTTCCCACAGTATGTACCTTTGCATGTGGTCGCATGCCACGATATGTTTCGAATGTTTCTGTACAAATCCTACATTTTTAGGGAGCGTGTCAAAAGTTTTGACGCGAACGCGTTCATATTTGAACGTTCGACTGTTCATTTCCGCATGCGTCAGGCCGTTCATTTTACACATCAGCGTCAGGAAATGAACAGTCGAACGTTCATATTTGAACGTTCATTTTTTTGAACGTTCATTTTTGAACGTTCATTTTAAAATGAACGTTCATTTTTCAATGCACTCTGACATTCATTTTCGCACGTTCGTTTTCGCATGTTCATTTTCTCAGGTGTATTTATTTTGCACTAGCTTTCGTAGGTATATAACCCACTTCCTCTGACGAAGTACTTTCGTTCTTTCAAAGCAATTATGGCAAAGATTTGACGTTTATCTACAACAAATTCACTAAATGCATTTAATATAATAAAAGTGGATCTTTCGTACATATTCTGGGGAATTATTTACCCGGAATTATAGAACAGCGAAACTGACTTGAAACAAAAAAAGTCAACACACGTGTTTTCTTATATAAACAAAGATCAATTAACAGTTATCTATTTTACAGCATTCAACGATTTCAGATAATTTAAGATAATAATAGGTGGCGACAAAACACTGAAGCCGTGACCGGGACAAGTAGGCCCCTAACAGAGAAACAATTCTATCATTGTCCTTCCATATATCATCCGTTTATTAAACAAAATCGCAGACATCGGACACACCACTCTAGGTTTTACAGAATGCACTGAATACATGTATATAAACAATGCAAAGCACATGGTAAGTTACAATAAATTCTATAACAGAGGAAGGCCGCGCTGCGGGAAAGTAGATTTGACTCCACGCATTTTATAATAGTATACATCGCAAGGCAGATTTCTGTATGCAACCGACTTTGAGCTCTCACCCTTTCTGGGCCTCCTGGGCAGACGGGGGCCCACGTGCGTTACGCACGATCAATATACAGAGCAGGTCAGACAGGACGATGGGGGACGCCTAGGGGTTTAGCATATACGGTTGACAAATAAGTTAACAATCGCGATCAACATCCGTCGAATGCCATGTATCAAATTTGTTATATAAATGTCATACAAATACGTAATATAATAATGTGTGGTTTGATATCACAACGAAGTCTTTATTTGTCTATCAAATTTCTTCAAATTACGAACATTCTAAGGGGCTTAATTCACCAACTTGTTCACCCGATTATTGTATCATTCTTTACGATATTTTGGTCACATCGGATTTTTAATAAAACCAAATCAGTATGGTGATATTTCTCTGTCGAAGTTTAATATTATATAGTTCATCTCGTTTTCTCCCAAAAAATAATACACGCGGAGCGTTAGTTCCTATATGTCGCTCGTTCCCGGTGAATAATTCCCCAGAATATGCACGAAAGAAACTTTTATTACATTAAATAAATTTATTAAATTTGCTGTAGATAAACGTCAAATCTTTGCAATAGTTGCTTTGAAAGAAGGAAAGTACTTCTTCGGAGGAAGTGGGTTATATACCTACGAAAGCTATAGTATTTTTCTTATAATTAGTCGCGGGTTTGAGGGCTTCTGTAAAATCAGCCGTATGGTTAAAATCAATTTCCTTTTTTAGAACGTATATAACAAAGTTATATCTATAGAATGTCATACCACTCTCCGTGATAACTGCTACAAAACTTGAGTTTTAGAGCTTTTTTGTACTACCCGGGTTAAATGCCATAAGGGTTGTTCACGTGAATCTTCACCAATACATGGTATGTCGTCATAATCTATTCCTTTTTCTCTGGCCAGAGGGCAATAGGCGGGGTGAGCTATTCAGTTCTATATATGGGAAAGTGTCCTCAATCGATGTTACCTTCACAAGGACAGGGGCAATGCCTCCATGTGTGACTGCATGAATTAAAATGACAACTTCACACGATCTTTATTTCAATGACGGTGTAATCTATGGATGGCCGTATGACCTATATTTACATTTTTATAGCAAATATCCCATTATTGATCCAGTCGATTAGAGTCGGACATCATCAACGGTATTGTAAGTGTATAGTTTAATTTGATTGCTCACTCGTTAATTACATTTGTAAACCTACGATGCGAAAGGGCGACATCGTGTTTTGGAAGACGACGTCACCCTTTGCGTTGTCGCTCACGCTTTTGATGAGGTAATGCGGGGCACACTTTTGGTCCAACTAGATCACCATACTATTGAAGTGATACGGTTATGCTGTGTCTGAGAGGCGTCCAAATCTTTGAGGTGTCGAGGACATTTGCATAACATAGCGGCTGTACTGGTCCACCCGTATTCTCGAATCTTTCGTTCTTTGTCAACGACAATAGTTTAATCTCATGTCTTCATAACCAAACGACAAACAGAGCAACCCTTGAATGACATCTCACCCCGCCTATTGCCCTTTGGCCAGAGAAAAAGGAATAGATTATGACGACATACCATGTATTGGTGAAGATTCACGTGAACAACCCTTATGGCATTTAACCCGGGTAGTACAAAAAAGCTCTAAAACTCAAGTTTTGTAGCAGTTATCACGGAGAGTGGTATGACATTCTATAGATATAACTTTGTTATATACGTTCTAAAAAAGGAAATTGATTTTAACCATACGGCTGATTTTACAGAAGCCCTCAAACCCGCGACTAATTATAAGAAAAATACTATAGTGCAATATAAATACAGTTGCGCTGCCTTTTCGAGTGTTCTGTTTTCGTTTTGTTTTGTTTTTTTTTCATTCTAATAAGAGTCGACACACGATAGCCGTATTGTGAGCCCTTCAGCGATTTCTGACACCTATCATACATACTAATTTGAACGTTCAAAAAAGAACGTTCTTTTTCTGACGTTCATTTTTTCTGACGGGGTAGTGTTCATTTTCTGACTGTCGAACGTTCGTTTGCTGGAAGAAAAAGAACGTTCACCTGTTCATTTTCTGACGCATTCTTTTAGTTTGAACGTCAAAACTTTTGACACGCTCCCTTATACACAGTAGCCTTCATGAATTTTAGCTATCTATCCACGCAAGGAAAATAGTGATCTACGTCAAAGCCAAGACAGGCTGGCTGACCAAGACAAAAAAGAAAAAAAACTCCCGCCTAGGGAGCTCATGGAAAGATTAATTCGAACAAACAAAAAGATAATAACAGTTGAAAACAGTTTTACAAAGAGCTTGCGCATATATCAACACATGTGCTTTGGAAGACGAAAAGGCCCCGTCATCATCCGAACGCATGACACGATCATACGTAGAAACTTCTGCTCGTAGTGTCAAGTGAAACGTGAAATGCCCTTAGCAAGCTAAGATGGGTCCCGTATGACAATATTATATTCAATCTATCTACACCAGGAAAATGGGGATCTAGGGAACAAGACATCAAAAAAAACAAAACAAAGCAAAACTACCGCCTAGGGAGCCCCAGGAAAGATTAAATCGAACAAACAAAAAGATAATAACAGTTGAAAACAGTTTTACAAACAGCCCGCGCTATATATCAACAGTGCTTTCGAAGATTGTTATATTCAATACAGCGCCCTCTATCTACATTAGGAATTTGGCGATCAAAACAAAAAACAAAAAACCACCGCGAACAGCGAAAATCTGACGAATCAACTCCAAAATTCACCATGCACAAATGCCAAAAACGTTCACGAAAAATACTACACAAGAAATCTGGAATAATACTAGCTTTTAATAACCCCAAAAATACTCAAAATATCAGAGACGAAATTGCACGTGAAAATCACTCAGTCTACATGCGGGTCCCTTCTTGTTTCCTGACATAAAATTGTGTGGAAAACGAAGATTGGCGCTTTTTTTCTGCTCAGTGCCTTTCTGAACTTTTTGTACTCGCCTTAAAATGAAGCAAAATGTTGCGAGAATGTAGACCGTCAGTTAGAGACACAGCAGCTCCAGTTATTTGTTGTTAGCTAGGTTAGCTAACAATGGTAACATAACAAGTTATAGCTGAACTGATGAACACTTCTCTCTTGAACAGATCCCTGTCTGTGCTTCTACGATTTTCAGTGAATATTAAGGATAGCTGTCCCCTTAGAGGCAGTTTTTGCACCCCGTGACAATTTGTCGTCTGTATCAATAAATATACAAGATAACCATAATAACCTATATCTTTTATGAAAGCGTACATCGTAGGGATATATGATTTGCATAAACGACGCTGCTACCGTGTAGAAAATATTCCCATTTTTTTAAATTGAAATGAAAACAATAGCGTCCATTTTCAATTGATATTTCATGAAAACTGTTGGTCTTGTTTCAACTTTGATGGTATATCTTGATAGGAGACAATTCGAACTAGTAAACTCATTTTTCTATTTTTTATTTTTGCCTGGTTTTGTTTTTACAGCTATTTTACTAAAATAAATTGGAAAAAACGTACTATTTTACGGTCGTTTGTCTTAAAAGTTGAATAATTAAAAAGCTTATCCGAATTTACAAAAAGTGAGATAATGTTTACTAGATCACCTTATAAGTAACAAGCATGCCAAATTTCAAAAGCGTAGCATGGATACTTTTCCAGAAATAAACGTTTAAATCTCGGATTTTGTACAAAACTGAAAGCTTGAAAAAGTTGAAAAGTGTTTTCATCAAATAAAGTCCAATTTAAACTTAAAAAAACTTGCTAAAACTTGCTCAACTGAGAATTGTTCACACCTGTGTAGATCACTTCACGGCGGGTGTTTGAGTGAAGTGTCACGGTTATAATTAGAAGCAAAAATACGGATGTTTGCATGGTTTTGATCAGAAGGGGGTAGATTAATGTAAATAAGTAGGACTAATAGATAATTAGCTTACCATAACACTGCGGAAATGAGTTTTGGAAAGGGAGATTTAACAGACAAAAATAATAGTAGCCAAGCGCAAGCTAAGGCAATTTGTTTAATTGTTCCAGTGCCTCGGAAACTAAATTTTGAATCCTAATATTGAAGCACTTCTACTTATAATTTTCATTTCATTTTTGTTACCAAATATTAGAGGAAAGAGTGAATATTTGAATGAAGAAATGAAAAAAAGACCAATTTTGACCCTCTAAGGGACAGCTATCCTTAAGCTAACACACAACAAATATTCTTTTAAAATTCCAATTGGGAATTCATTCGTGATACAATAATATGTCCTAAATATTTCTAATATGTTGAGCAATATTTGAACCCGCTCCATGTTATAAAAATAGAAGGGAAATTATGAGAATGAACCAAATCCCAGACGGTGTCCTACGTGCTGGGCACCTGTCGCCGACTCCGGGGCAGGACGGCATTTTCCAGGGACTAATGTGGAACGACCCCATCATTTAGCAGGTTCTTTCTTCTGACATTTGCTACCGTTTATCCACAGCCACAGGACTTTTGGTGTCCGAGCGTCCGGTCCACCCAGTCCCGCAATCAATTCTGTTTAAAACACTCCCTGTCTTTGCATCTACGTTATTCAGTGAATATTAAGCGAACACAAAACAAACATATACATATTTTAACAAATTTAAATGGGATTTCATTCATTGATACAATAATACGTCGTAAATATTTCTGATATATTGAATCATATTTCATGTTAGTGACTTAATCGAAATCGTTGGTATAACAGGAGCTGTCTGTTCAGTGTCTCATGTTTAGCATAATTTCGCATTTGCCGTATGCTCCCTGGTAAAAATGACACGGTCTGTACAGGGCCACGAGCTTCATGGGCCCTGCTTAATCAAAGACTTTAGGCGCCCGTCGGTTCCGTCTACCCAGTTCCGCAATCAATTCTGTATAAGATCCCTGTCTCGAGTAAAAAGTACCATGGATTACCATGGTAAATCCATGGTACATTTTTACTATGGTTATTTTACCATGGTTTAAATTTACCATGGTTTGCTGTACCAGGGTAATTGCATGGTAAACCATGGCATATTTTTGCCGTGGTTATTTTTGCCATGGTAATCCACGGTACAAATTTACCATGGTTAGCTGTACCATGGTAATTCCATGGTAAACCAAGGCACATATTTACCATGGTTAGTTATTACAATGGTTTACCATGGTATTAATTTACAATGGCAGGTAGGTAGAGACTTGCTGTACAGCCGTGGTATATTTTCCCATGTCAAATGTCTGGATAGCCATGATCTTTTTGAATGTGTAAAAAAATAAGTTAACTATATAGTGAACCATGGTGCAACTATGGTGAACCATGGTTCACTAGCTATGGTGCAACTATGGTGCAAACTGACTGTCACCGTTTGTGAGCAAAGAAAGTCATATTTAATGCATACATTTTGTTTAATTTTCCCATAACATATTGATCGCATGTGTGTGTGCAACTTAATTATTTCCGGATTAGTTCCCAAAAGGATATATGGAAACTCCATATATAGACAATGAAGGTTTCATCACACCCTCAACATGACGTAAACACAACTTAAATCATCCTACTCTCAGGTCAAAAGTCAGCGAGGCTTTACATCTCCGCCGGGGGTGAAATAACATAACGGTTATTATAACCAACATGTAACAATGCCGTTGGTGAATAATTAATTCACCAATCAACTTGATTTAGCACAAATATCCAATCTGTAATCGCCAATGGATGTAACGCTGGTACTAAAAAAAAAATAATTTCATGTCAAGGTTTTACAGCTTTTTTTTATTTGCATTATTCCGGTATTTCTATTACGGCGTACCGTACGTGCACATTTGAAGGGGCCAGGAAAAACAAAACTTCTCGCCAGCAGCATGCTTCAATCTTTTCATAAATACGAATATATATATATAACGTGAAGATAATACTGGGAATGCATTAGTAAATTTCTTATATGAACGCTAGATAAAAATGAGATAAAAGTGCAAAGTTTATCGCCTGTAACAGATAATCACACCATCACAGATCACCATTCGAAACCGCCGAGCGGAAATCTACATGTATTTGCTGTTGTGAACGAGTGTGGTGAAATTGTTAAATGGTCCTTGTGTTCTGGGGAGAGCTTCGCGCAAGTCAGACATGCGATGTGTGAATTGCGTGACAGATTACAGCGGCAAGGTAAACACCTCACATACGCAATGGTGGATATATGTTGCAGGTGGAGATCAAAGTTACAGGAAGTTTTTGGCCCGGGCTTAGCTGTTAAGCTAGACTTATTCCATGCTGTTCAACGTTTGTCGAAAAAAATACCAAAACGTTGCAAATACCGACAAGACTGTATAAATGACTTTTCTCTGGTATTTCGACAACCAAATGACCGGGGGAAGGAACGTGGGAAGCCAACACCGATGCCTGATATAATTTTGAAACAGCTGAACGAGTTTGTTCAGAAATGGAGTCACACATGTGAACTGGATTGATTAAATGATGATGCCCGAAAGGAAATACAAAATATAGAGCACCACATAGAAACTGGATGTTTGAGTGATATACCAGTAGACCACGGGACGCAGAGAAATGAGGGTATCCACAGACTACTGAACAGGTCCCTTGTCACAGGTGCAAGTCGTCTAGGAGTAGAGCTAGCGTTTGCTTTAATAACGTTGTTGTTCCACATAACGAATGCAAAAATACGACGCAAACAATTGCATTGTCGCGCCCCTTTGATAATGGCTTCATTCGTGGATAAAGAGATCAAATGTGAAATTCAGGGATATACTGAACATTTCGGATTGTTTCCAAATCCGTCTGTTGTAGATTCAACACACTTCACTGACGACCTGATGAGCCGACAGTCAGTGATGATGTGGTTTGGGACAGAGTCGACGATGTGAACCAGCCAAGACCTACTCATACCAATGGCTCTACGTCTGCAGGAACTTCTGTGGAATATCACAGAAAAATGCAAATCAAAGACCACCAACCCATGGGATTTCCCATGTTTTATGTCGGATAACCTGATGTGCCTCCTTAGTGGTCGATTGGAAGGTAATCTGGATTCTGGCAGTGAAGAAGAAAGTACTCATAGACAAAGAATTCAGGCAAGATTGAGTGGGTTCAACCTGCAGCTTGAAAGCGTTGAGAAAGATGGAAACTGTGCTTTCACATCACTTGCCTGTCAAGTCAGCAGGTTGTTCGACGGTGAACTCCGGGGTGAGTTTTTTGCCCATTTGTCCTCTCTAAACATAACGCCAAGCGATCCCGTTCCAGTGAAGGCAAAAATTCTTCGCAGCTTGTTCGTAAAGTAATTACTTTGCAATGCAGAAGACTACTTTCCACAGACGTACAACATGACTCTGGAGGAGTTCAATCAAGCAGCCGTAGCGTTTGAAAGAGATGGCGTGTTTAGCAATCAAGTGAGTGATTTCGTCGTGAGAGCTATGTCGAAGGTGTTGGGTTGTGCCGTATAGTCGTCATCACATCTATGTTATCGTTCCAAGTGATTCCGATCATACCACAAACCGTGAGATGGAAAGAACCCCTTTATGTTGCCTACAACCATTACGGACCCGGTCATTACGACAGTACGGTGTTCGCAATCGCAGTGGATGAGAGCAACGAAGATAAACCATCGCCTGCTACCGTTTCCACTCACGACCGATGTAGGTGTGGACGAGACAAAGTAAAAAACAACCCGGAGTATACTGCATGCACTAGCGTTAATCGAGTTGGTAAATATGGCACGCGATGCCCATGCTACAAGACATCGCAGGGTTGTGGTGATAAATGCCGATGTGTAAAATGTGCAAATGACTACGGAACAAAATTGAGCGAATCTGGTGTCCAGCTGCTAGGAACGAGTTCACGAAATAGACACTTTTTGGTTTCCAATAAAAGACAAAGAAGTGACGAATTCATGAAGACTCAAGGTCAAGAGATCAAGCAAGGTAGCTGGTCAGATTTCGAGGCAAGTTTGCTGGAAGCAATACTTCGATTGATGTCACAAACAGCTGTAGATCCATCAGCGGAAAACATCCTCAAGATCTTCTATCATGTAGCAAGTTGTGAATATGTAGGTGACATGGGACTCGTCCTCAGACAGAAGAACTTAGATCAGGTCCGAGGCAAACTCAATTACAGGGAAGGCAGAGCGAACTTGTTTTCATTATTCACTGCCCAACAATTTCACGGCGGGGAACGGCTTTGATGATATAATTATAATGTCACTTAATGTTATCATAATTTTTATGTATATGTTTAACTGTCTTATCTGTGTATATAGTGTTTTACTGTATATAGCGTTTTCCGGGTCTGTTACTGGGCATACGCCTGTTGACCTGTGTATCAAATAAATAAATAAAGCACGATTTCACATTTGCCTGAAAACAAATAGGCTTGTAGATCATCTGGTTGGTTGTTGAAGCTCACATGCACAACTGTTAGTGGTTATTCGTTATCTGTGTGGGTTGTAATTCGATGTCTCGAGTATTTTGGTGCGCAGAATGCAAGGCTAGGCAATCAGTCTTTTACGTTCCAAACGACATGATGTTACGGAGCCGTGGAGGGGACATAGTTAATATTTTTTTAATTTCCCCCGAGATAATATCCCCCGAGATAATAAATAGGGGAAAATTCACCATTGGTCAATTATCTCGGGGGAAAATAATTTGCCCCGAGATAATTATCTAGGGGTAAATTCGCCATTGGTCAATTATCTCGGGGTAAATTATCTCGGGGAAAATTAATTTTCCCCGAGATAATATCCCCCGAGATAATTATCTAGGGGGAAATTCGTGATTGGTCAGTTATCTCGGGTGAAATTATCTCGGGGTAACTTATTTTCCCCCAAGATGATCGACCAATGGCGAATTTCCCCCTTGATAATTATCTCGGGGATATTATCTCGGGGAAAATTAATTTCCCCCGAGATAATTTCACCCGAGATAATTGATCAATCGCGAATTTCCCCCCAGATAATTTTGACCAATGGCGAATTTTCCCCTAGTTATTATCTCGGGGGATATTATCTCGGGGGAAATTAAAAAAATATTGACTATGTCCCCTCCACGGCTCCGTATGATGTGAATCTGTGTTCGTGAACATTTTATTTCATATATCTCTGACAGTGATGCGATTAGCAGACAACACTTCAACCAATGACAATATTATGGCAAAACAAGTTGATGTTGATGATATAGAGTTAACGTGCGTAACGATTTGATGAGGGTCAGAGAAGAAAAATGTTACGATAGAGTTCTGCTTCCAGGACCGGTGTATTATAGAAGCGAATATAAGTTTTAGCGATTTTTTCTTTCCTATTTAGAATGTTATACTTTTCAAATCGATATGTTAAGATGTAATCAGTAATCCTAAGATGTCAGTGTTCATCTGTTTTATGTCAATGACCATTCATAATATTGATAATTTCAACACCACCACTGCGTCGTATTACTTTAGAAATGTTGATTTAAACGCAATGGCCCAGACATTAGTACTGACTGATAACAAATCACATTTCAAATTTTCCCCCAGTATGCGGACCTCTGGAAGTGAAACTGAAATACGAGTCGTTTTACTTGCTAGACTTAGGAATTTAATATTTTCAAGAGAAATGAGTAGAGAGAGGGTAAATCTATTAGGATTTGAGGCGGTGGAGTGGGGCAGTGGGCAATAGGTCATGTGATCAAAGGTCACCCAAAATGGCGGCATAAGTGGGCCAAAGGTCAATCCAAGATGACGGCACGAGGTCAAAGGTCACGCCAAGAAGTAGCATAGAAAGTGTAAATGGTGACCCACTCAACAGCCCATATATTGTGCTGTCTTGTATCGTAGCGCCACCTGTATACTAAGTCGAGACATCTCATCATACAGCCCGTAAGACAAATACGTCGCAGTATCACCGGGAGGCAACTCATCATAGAACATCTAAAATCCATCTAAAATCTCACTTTTCAAGTATTGTGTGCATTCCAGGTTGGCCATTAATGCTTTGGAGCGCTTTGATACCTGCAATCAAGGTGTACTTTTCAGATTGTTCAGATGTGGCCGGAAATAGACCATAGGTCACCACTTGTCTTAAAATTTTCAACCCGAATCGCTCATTTCTCTATATTTTCGAAAAGAGCATAATTATATCATCATGTTGAGGCAAGGGAAAGTTACGTTTTTAAAATTCTGAACACGAGCGTTCCCCTGCAAACAGCTCCAACTTTTTTAGAAAAAATCTTAAAACTCTTGTCATATTCAGAAACATCTGTAAGAGATTTCGTTTAAACAGATCTTCTTGTATTCCCCACACAGGCGCCAAGTTTAAATGACGGAAAAACCTCCTAGGAAACTCTAAAGTCGACCCATAATGCGGTGACGTGTTTTAACGCCGGAATTCAACAGGCGTTCGAACGCTTCAGCGCTTCATGTCCACTCTTTCTCACCTGAAGTGTTCTGACGCTCAGCGTCAATGCGTTAACACGGGCGTCACTGTTTTTAAGCTTAAAATCAGCATTTCTAAAGAATACGGGTTTGATTGCACCGACCCAAGAAGACCCGAACCTGACGTTACAGCTTGCAGACATAGACAAGTATATTTCACGGTAGCCCGGGGCCTTTTACCATGCCGACTTCTTAGGCGTGAAATTCGTGATTCCGCGTTTTCAAATCCTCCGGGATCCAGTCCTAGTTTTAATAGCCTGCATAAACCCTGAATGGCTAGCACCATAATCGATTCTCACTGGCGAAAATCCAACAAAACAGCAGAATTTGCTCGTACGTCGATCCATATACGGCCAGCTAGATTTGCACTTTCTGTACTACACCTTGGATTGACCTTTGATCTCGTGCCACCGCCTTGGATTCGCCTACTTATGCTGTCATCTTGGATGAGCGTTGACATCGTGACCTAGTTATGCCATCATCAGCGAATCAGTATACGACCGGATTTGCACTTTCTATACTACTTTTGGGCTTGAACTTTGACCAGGTTCCGCCATCTTTGATT
The DNA here is from genome assembly GCA_036873755.1 of Hanleya hanleyi. Taxonomy (NCBI): domain Eukaryota; kingdom Metazoa; phylum Mollusca; class Polyplacophora; order Lepidopleurida; family Hanleyidae; genus Hanleya; species Hanleya hanleyi. The sequence continues at coordinate 16,448 of JAVTVY010007152.1, forward strand.
GACCCTTAGCCTTTGACCCACGTATGCTTCTATTTTGGATTACCTTCGAAATCGTGACCTACTGGTGATGTCACCCGCGCAGCCTCTCGCGCTGCCCGTGACCCTGCCCTATATTCGACCTCGTTGTCCTTTCTATACTAACACGTGTCTTGTCCTTTGCCCTCCTCCCGCTATCTTGGATTGACCTTTGATTTTTTTACCTACTTATGCTGCCATTTGAGTGACCTTTGATACCGTGATCTACTTATGACGACATCCGCGCAGCCCCTTACTTCATCTTGTCTCACTTCCCTCTCAAAAATTCCTAAGACTACCCTCTCTATACAACTTCAGGTATGGCAACGAGGGATACAGGGCTATGCAATCAATTTTTCACTGAACTTGACATCATGTAAACTATTCCAAATAGATAAAAATTTCTGTAAATCAAATTGAGTGTATTATTGTCCAACGTGCGTGCGTGTGGATTTTCAGCTAATTGAGATTGTTAAATTCAAACTCTTGACGGACAACACTTACATTAAGATATAAGACCCTGCATGCAATAGCAGACCCTATGACCAGTTTTCGACTTATTGTGTTTGTGATAAATAATAATCATATTGATTGCTTATTTCCGAATCATACGTTTATGCATGATGACTCATGAGAGGACTACACATTTGAGGAATGAAACTTTGTTCAATAGCAACTGTGTTTGAAGTGGCGTATTCCAAAATACAGCTTTTTCTTATGAAAACAATCGGTGGTGACTGTTTCATTTTGTTTTCGGTTTCAGCGATCATCTTTCGATAAGCATAACAGAACATTTCTTGGTGCGATATGGATTCCCCAAGCGTTTATTGTCCATTTCTATGGTCTACCAGGGTCTATACCAAAACCAAGTGCCTTTCAACTCAACAAATCTATTGAACAATCTGGAATACCCCCCCCCCCCAGTAGATTGGTATTACCAGCTCATATATAATTACGTAGAATGTCTTTCACCAAATATATTTATTGTCGTTTATCAGTATGAAATTAATTATGTCTATAGCAACATCACATTCGTATCAACTGTGACTATCATAGAATAAATATCAACAGTGTGGTAACTTAAGCTATGCCTTCTTCCAAACGGACAAAAGTGTGGTAACTTAAGCTATGCTTTCTTCCAAACAGACAACAGTGTGATAACTTAAGCTGTGCCTTCTTCCAAAATATCAACAGTGTGGTAACTTAAGCTACGCCTTCTTCCAAAATATCAACAGTGTGGTAACTTAAGCTATGCCTTCTTCCAAACGGAACAATCCTTCCCATATAACACATGGAAGGCTGAAAGAGTAATCAACTCTCGGGCGGGAAGAAAACGTCTTCTTCTGAATTATTCTCCGGTAATTATTATCGACCATTGCATGAACTATGTTAAAAGCAAAAGCCATTGCTGTTGTAACAGATTTGGTACTACCCTTGAAAAATTGCATTATCTCAAACTTGTCCTACAACAAAGATCCGAACAATCGTCTCTTCCTTGGCTATGCGCGTCCCATTATCTTCTTAGGTGAAGTCTGAAAATTTACACCGGGACACACGGGCCATTCAAAGTAATGTCTATGTTATCTTCAATCTTCCGTGTGACGTTCACCGTCATGATACTCATAAAATCAGTTTTCATTTCGCGGAGAACAATGAAAACGAAAAGAAGAAAAATTGCAACCGTGTGGCAGGATGTAAATTTGCTTACTCTTCCAGGGAAATGAATAAAACCCATAGTCTAGGTAGCGACCACAGGCCCGCAAAACAAGAGATTTGGGGGGGGGGGTGTATTGGGGTGAAGTGTCGAAATATGGGGTCTCTATATATAACCCCATGCTTTATATAGATAAACATAAAGGTGTGAAACGGACTTTGGGTGAATCGAGAAATAAACGGTTTACCGCCAGCCAAAATACACCAGCATATTCTACAACTATCGCTTTATATACTCCCGTCGTCAAATTAGTAAATTTGTGAAATTTTTTACCTTTGCCGGGCGATTCAAAATCCAACGTAACTGTCCGTTCATCTAGGAACAGTTAGATTATGGAGGGCTTCGTTCTCAATTCTGATTGGTCAGTCGCGACAGCTGATCAGTGCGTGACCTCTCTTGCCGAAGGCGTGTCGCTACTGACCAATCAGAATTGAGAACGAAGCCCGCCATAATCTAACTGTTCCTAGATGGACGGACAGTTTCGTTGGATTTTGAATCGCCCGGCAAAGGTAGAATATGTTGATGTATTTTGTTTGGCGGTAAACCGTTTATTTCTCGATTCACCCAAAGTCTGTTTCACACCTTTATGTTTATTTATATAAAGCATGGGGTTATATATAGAGACCCCATATTTCGACACTTCACCCTAATACCACCCCCTCCCCCCCACTCAAATCTCTTGTTTTGCGGGCCTGTGGTAGCGGCGATGTTGGCTATGTGTATTCCGTTAAGGCCGTTTGACTGTATATATGCATGGCATATTTTCAAGAAAAATAATTTTAATCTTGTCGATATTTGGTGTACAAGATACTAATAAAATAAAGTGAAATCCTAAGATAGTGATTTCAATACTAAAGATGAGTCTTTACAATGTTTACACTCTCAAAACGATTCAGGGATTCCTCATGAATGTTCAGGCCACACATCCACAACTCAATTTCATGGATTTTAGCCCGATTCCAAAATTTCAGGGTATCTGTCACAGAATTCAGTGAATAGATATTGAATTTCAGACTAAAATTCCTGAAACTGAGTTGTGGATGCGTGGCCTGAACACTCAGTAAGAATCCCAGAAATATTTTGAGAACTTCAGTATATCCATTCCAGGGAAAGTTATTTGCTAACAATGGATATTTTTATACTATGTTCATGTACATTTCTATCAGTATGTGCAATGGCTTTCGCCTGAAAAAATGGAATGTTACTGTTAACTGCAACTCTATAAATGTTTTATAGTTATCATAGAGAGAGCTATTTGTACTCGAAAATTGAGATTTGGTGTACCAAACCATTGGAGAAAATGACAAAAACAAAACTGCACAACTATTTTTCGTTTAAATATTACGTAAAAGCAGTCATATATAGTCAGAAGACACTTAATAATACATACAAAAAGTTCCAAATCTCTACTGTTAGTCAATTTCGAAATATTGCAACTTTTCAATTCTGGCCCTTAACTCATTAGCCATTGATTGCCCGAACTATCTGGAGGAAATATCAGCCATGTGTTTGCGTCAGCAATGCTTTTTCGGAGTGACGAACCCTTCACTATACGGGAACTGATCATCGTGACATGTCTTCACCATGCATATACAGATAATATTACCCAAGCGAGACAGAGCCTACTGCCCATGAACCAGAGAGCGGTCATCTGGTGAGTAGGATGCATCAAGGCCAACAGAGGCGATAATAGTGGCATACTCTGGATAGGCCGATTGAAATATTTCTTTCTGATGAGCACTCAAGTGCAGGCTGCATCCCAACTGAAGTTAACTCCGCCTCCTGCAAGGGGTATTTCTTCGCGAAGCAAATACATCGACCGACTGAAATCATCTTCCCGAATTCTCGGGTTTCCAGGACATGCATTGCATCGCGAATCTTCTCGGATTTTGGTCGTCTTGTTGTAGAAATGGCTTTCATAATTCTCTGCTAATCTGATAAATTAGCAAGTAACACAGATTCAGAAAAGTCACGGGGTGGGAGGGGGGGCTGACGGGGTTAAAACCTATCCCCTTTCGGTGTAGTCTATATCAGTGTACGTCTCTATTACTAAAATCTCCAGGTTCTATGAAATACTTGAAGAGAAAACTTACTTGCTCGATCAGAGCGTTGAACTGCTCTGCTTGTTCGGTTACTTCATCGGTGTAAAGAAGTCGAGCATCTGGGCTTAGTCTTGAAGGAATAATAAAGAAAAAATCCATAAAAATTGTGAAACATGACGGCACTGAAAGCACTGTTTCATGCAGATGACAACGTTATATACCCCATCATAAGAACGGGTGTTATTTGATCACGCTATGCTAAATTTGTCCGATATATCAGTGGAAGTGGGTTCCCAATCGTCTGGTTGTTCCCAATGGGTCGGGCTGCTAAACAGTGCGACCACACCTCTCAAACATTTTGTCCTGCGGGCTCAGTTTTCCAAATTTTCTTTCGATTTTGCAAAAGCTGTTACATCAGATGAATGATTCAAAGGTCCACGACAATTAGTTTGGATTACCGATCATGATCGTTCTGAAATTGAAAGCAAAACAAGCAACCTGTCGAGAATATTTGATGGTGATCATCTTTCAATAATACAATAATAAGGTATCGAACAGGCAAACTGTTTGTCACTCGCAAAGAGATTAACCAGAAAGCAAAAAAAGAAAATTCGCTTAGGGATGGGCATAGCAATACCTTAACGCCATTTCACTGAACTGACTCTAGTAGTAGTCGCTCATTTTCAGCTTTCAACGATCCACAATTTTTTGCTGGACAGCAGCGCGACCAGAATCGGTCCACTGCCTTGGCGTTGAGGAGGCAGAAATTTACATTCCATTACCTGTATTCTTTGCCGATTCTGTTGTGTTCATGAACCATCGAATACAGTTGCCTTGTATTCTGTAAATTGGGCAGTACGCTTTCAGCCTTTCACCCGCTTCTCTTATCTCTGGTGGGAGAAGCCTTTTTGGGCATGGGCAAGACAACAGGAAACGCTCTATGAACCCATCCTTTCGAGTCTGCATGTCCGTGTGGTCATGCAAGAATGGCTGCGGTTGATGGAAACCAGCAATACTCAGTGCAATCTCGTCTAGAGATCGCCGGACTCTTTTGCCGTCATTTGACGATCGCACAATGGGTATGGGGGCGCCATCGTACAGTTCGCAGTAAAAACTGCGGTCGGCGTTTCCATCCTTCTGTCCTCTGAATAAAACAAAGAATAACAGACATGCGCATATAGTCTATTGGAATTCAACGATTTTCGGGTTGGATACAAAGGGACGTTCACCCGAAGAAAACGCCGTGTTTCATTTGCGAAGTAAGAAATTAATTTATTGTCTTCTGCAAAATACAAGCTATAGATTTTGATTTGAAGTCAGAGGAGATGTACCGGTACAAGAAACAATGAATCATCCGGGAGTAAAGAAGTCATATTTCTAGATATAGTAAAATATCATACCAAAATGTATACGAACAACCCGTCGGCGGCCAAAACGTAATTTCAAGCCCCCTTCCATGCTTTTCCGTGTCGAGTTTAACTGTACCGAGGGCGCATGCGCAAAAGGTGTAGAGTGTTTTACGGAGATCCAGTGGGGTGAGAGACATGGGCTTGAGTGGACCAGTGAGAATCGAATATTGTGCTCTCCAGTTTTAGTAATACACCAGCTCAGCACACAACCGCGACGATTGAGCCGAGGCGTCAAAAATTTTAACGATTCAGGGTCATTTCAGGTCCTCCTCTTCCACTATTTCTGGTCCTGTATCATCCATCCGGGTACCTGAATACAGAGGCTATTTGACGCCTGGCGGCGAAAATGTACGGATTGCGGGCGTCATGTGCGGATCAACTGCGGATTGAGTCCCGACCTGGTCAGTGAGACGTGTACAGTAGGAATTGTCTCCCTTTAGTATTATACGGGCCATATGTTGGGTTGTCTCCCTTTAATATCCTACGGGCTATATGATGAGTTGTCTCCCTTAGTATACAGATGGCACTGCGATACAGTCATCCTAGGGTTATACGTTGAGTTGTCCCCCTTCAGTATACAGATGGTGCTACAGGACCTGTCAGCTCATTTTTCAGGCTTTTGTGTGTCATTATTTGCATTATTGTCTTTTTCGACTTTTGATTGGTGAATTCAACATTTCAACATAATGGTATAATTATGCTCTTTCCGAAAGTTTTAAGACAACTGGTGAGCGAGAAGACGGCCCATAGTCGATTTCCAGCAACATAGAACAAACAGAGGTGTGTATCCTCCGATCTACTTATGCGACCACTTTGGATGGCCTACTTGTGACGTCATCTGTGCAATCCTCTACCTATACAACCCATGTTGGGATTTCTATGCTAAGCGTAAGCGCAGTCGGCATAAATGTCTCCAGTTGGAATTTTAGGCTCCGGAGCTCTCGTCTGATGCAACTCCCATGTCTCTCACCCCATTGGCTCTCCATATCACGTGCGCACCCGACTCTGCCCAGTCCACCTTACTACCCTGGAAGGAAGGTCTGACTTCATGAAGCACATTTAGCGAAAACGCCATGTTCCTGTCGCGCCACTGGTTCTCCGTATTACGTGACGTCACTGGAAGTGCCCTTTGACCGCGGCCGCCATCTTGGATTGACATTTGACCTCATTGGTCATCTTGGGCCGGAAGTGTCGCTATCTTGGACCGAAAATCACGAGGCCGAAAGTACCGTCATCTTGGCCGGAAGTCACGTGACCGGACGTGACATCATGACCGGAAGTGATGTCATTCCTACAACATGTCCCGACAACACTTACCCCCACTATACTACTGATACTGATGAAATATTTAGCTTGGATTAATAATATTAGGATAGCGTATATCATTCCTACGAATGACACATTTAAAATATGAACAGATCGTCTGCGGACTTTTCATCGGGAAGGTCGCATTTTGCGAAAATGGGGAAACTCTTTTCTCCAAATTTCTCGTCTTACTCTTATACAATGAGACACCCCGCCCTTTAAATCTCCCACCTAGAGACTCTTGTCGAATGTGGACTAATCGTCAACAAAGCATTTCTTTAACCCCAACGTATCGCAGTAACGTCATCGATTCTATACTTATGCTATACCGCACCATCAGTGCTTATTCGCCAATATTTGGTGGGATATTGTGATGTCGACGCAAGGTTCGTGTGTGTTAATACCAAGCCATGCACCCATTCTACCAACTCTTGGTGGAAGGGTGTTTTTAAATGCAAATTCGCAGTGAAAAGTTCAATATACAACAAATAGTATGAACACCATCATAGTTCGTAAAAGGGGTGAAGTAATATTTAGATGAGGGGATTACTTCAGGAAGTAGTCGGCCAGGAATTCAAGATGGATGTGCCGATGCCACAGACGATCAAGATTTCTTCAGCGCTCTAAGTTTTGCGAAAGATACTGTACCCTCAAAGACAAGATGAAGTTTTCATCACGGCTTTCATGGGAAGGATTGTATAGCTGTCCTTCGCAATAGCCTCATATTTTCGCCCTTCAATTTGGGTTTCCCTTAAAATCGTTTATAGTCGATTGTACATTTAATCATGCAAGGTTAGGTGTGAAGTATTCCACGATTCATGACGCTTGTGATGAACGTAGGTGGGTGGAGGTTGGTTATAGAGTGTGGGGGGGGGGGGGGTCATGCTTCCTTCGAGGCTTCAGAAAGTGGGACAAAAAGTCTGTCAGGCGGTCATCACGTGGAGCCTCGCTTTGGTGTGAACTTGGCGTCACAATATTATTCGTCGTTTTGTTAGAGGTACTACATGTTGTCTCAAGGAAGACAAAGATATATGCCTATATATTTAGAATGGATTTCGCGCTTCTCTCATTCTCGTCTCGCAAGACTCGATTCAGCGAGAAGAGTCTCACGCGTAAGTGGGAGTTCCCCAATAATTAGGGGGTGAGCAGGCGGCGTTTGTGATTTGACCAATCTGCAATGGATAACTATGTTCCATGCTGACTGCTGGCCTATAGCTTTGGAATGATTTTACAACGGGAAAACCTGCGCATAATGTAGTCACTGAAATGAGAGAAAATAGGCGTGTATACATACTTTACCACACCAGAAAAGAGGGCATCCATCTCTTCGTAGGCTATTAGGCATCGCCCGTTCGTTGCTTCCAAATGGGCCAGGAGTCCATTTCTGGTCCACGAACTCTTCAGGACGACATCATCTAACCGCTCCTGGTATAGTGGCATTGTGGCCAACTGAAAGGCATTCGATTTACCTTAAAAATAATAAAATAAAACAAGACATGAATAGCCCCAATAACTGCGTGATTTGTCCATTTGTCATGTAGGTTCTCCAATTATTATTACCAGTAGTATTATATTCAAAATGTTCGAATGGGGAGAGTTGCTGTTATCCCATGGATTATTGAAGAGGAAGGTCAAGTGTCAGGAAAACATTTTGCAAATATTTTGGTAACTCGTCAGCTGTGCGAGGTTGAAATCACTAAAAGTCACATTCGTGCTTAATCGCCAATCTTCGGTCGGATATTTTGATGCCGAGCTCAACGAAGGACGAAGATATACCTCTATGTTTGGCATGTAAAGGCCAGTCATTGCAGTCCTGACGTCATCATACTATGCGCGTCATTGTGTCACACCGTCATATGTGCGTTTTTGCTTTCTAAGGATGCACACCTTGGTTTCTTAGGAAGTGGCCCCTCATAATAGGGTAGATCGCCCGTGTTCAGCTACATCATTATCCTTCTTCCCCTTTTGTTAGCTCCTATCTATGGTACCATCCTGCTAGGCATTTTCGGTCCTTCAAAACGACATATGCTAATCGATGATTCTGTTCCCTTATTCAGCTTCCCGAAACAGGAAAGTAAATTTTGTACATGCCATTTTTTTGCTTCTTAAAAACATGGGGTATTTACGCGGAGAAAGTCTGACAAAAATCAGGTAGGTTGACCCCCGATTTTTTTCGTCATTTAAACTTGACGACGGTATGGGGAACACAAAGAAATATGTTTAATTGAAATCGCTCTTACATATTATTCTGGAATTCAGCCCGAATATGACCATTTTTTTTTACTTTTTAAGGGTTTTTCTGGAAATGTTGGGGCAGTTTGAATGGGAATACCCTAACCTCTTTCATTCACGACGACATGTCGTACGCATACTCTGATGACGTCAGAACTGAAGTGACTGGTTTCTAGCGTCACTCGGTCAGCCAGATCAGACAGTCAATGTTGGCAAGATGCCTACCCCTTGCTTGTCCTGATGGGGATTGAATATGGGCCTATTCGAGTGGTAGATTACACTGACCAGTGAAATTGGTCGATTTATCATAGAGTACTAGCGAATTATCACAGTTAACTTGATCAAAAGTTGACCATTTTTCCCTGAAGAAGACTGAAGTACAGAGCGATGGGTACTTACCTGAGCCTGTCTCCCCCAAAGTACAAATATAAAGGTTCATCTTTTCTTTGTACCGTTCCGAAACACTAACATATGACGGGGGACCAAACAAAGCAGCCAGAGTTGGAAGTATCATGCAGAATATGTACTCCGGCCTGGTGTCGTCAGAATGTGCCATGCAGGTAATCCATTTCCATAACCTGGTTTCGCATGCAGCGTCTGCCGGAAAGGGTATGCGATACGCATGGCCTATCTTGTGATAGATTTCTCCCTCGTCCACTTTACGTTGACCAATCCCAGAGCGGTATGGGCTTGCCATTGTGTATGGTATCTGCAATGTGATAAATAAAATGATTATTTTGCCACTTTTTCCCATTCAGGAAACAAGAAAATATCCTTCAAGGGACACGGTCACATAGTAAACGGTCACATTAGGAACATCGTGTAATACAAGATCTACATGTTGTTCATATGAGCAGGCGAAATCAAGGCGCGATTGAATACAGCAATGAAGAAAGAGATTTGGAAATCATTTTGATAAGAGTATATGCAGAACAGTGGTACGAATTTGACAATAAGAAGATCTGACCGACATCATTGAAAACTGTTGACTGCTTCTCAGGAAGGAGTCACCATAGCTCATCATAGCTCATAGCCCAGTCAATTAAATATGGTGTATTTTACCATATGCATTCCAAAATGTGTTTGATAGAAATTTGTGTAGATACTCGGTATCAGGAAATTTAAAACATACTTAAATTAACCGTACCAGAGGAGATCTTCAGCCGATGTATGCCTTAGTCTGTGAGTAATCTGTTGTAGCCTATCGTCTTCTTCAACAGCGCAGGTTGAGATACCATGTATGTGAAACGAAATCAGATTTCTGGGTTTCCTTGTGGTCAAATGAGTTTGGATGCAAGAAAATCGCAGTCTGCTCTATGGCCGAAATTAATTCATATACGAAAGCGTGACCGCGGGGATCGGGGACTGGGGACACTCCACCCCCTAGCAAGCCGGTCGAGTTCACCTGGTATGTACATTCTTGATTCTTGACAGCTGAATAGGAGGCTACACGTTTCAGTTAATATGGCTGACGAAAACTGGTGCAACTGCTAAACTTACCTCACTATGTCGTGGTCAGTTGTCCTCCAAAATATCGAAACTTCTGGTATCGAAGTCTGCGCGGTCTGCGCTGTGGCGGAAATTAGTTCATATACGAAAGCGAGACCGCGGGGATCGGGGACTGGGGACAGGGTGTTCAGGCCTGTATATATTTTACTTGAACGTGTGGAAAGGGGATACTTTGCGAAAATACCGATAAATGATCCAAAGGGGAAATTTGGGGACTGGGGACCGCCTACACGAAGACATAGAGACTGAACATGTGAAATTGAATGTAAATATAGTCCAAAGGGTTCGATCAACTATATTTCCATGTACGTGTGGAAAGGGAACACTTTGACAAATACCTGTAAATGAGCCAAAGGGGACTGGAGACCGCCTTCACAAAGATATAGAGAATGAACATATATAGAGAGTATAGTATATAATGTTTCGTAAAGAAAGGTGCGAAAATATATGCAAATAACCAAAAGGGGAATTTGACAAATACCTGTAAATGAGCCAAAGGGGACTGGGGACTGGGGGATCGCCTTCACAAAGATATAGAGAATGAACATATATAGAGAGTATAGTATATAGTGTTTCGTAAAGAAAGGGGCAAACATATATGCAAATAACCAAAAGGGGACAGGGGACTGGGGACAGCCAAGAGAAAGACATATACACTCATAAATACACACGTAAGGAAAGATATATGCGACTAACCAAAAGGGGACTTTGGCAAACACCTGTACATGAGCCAAAGGGGACTGGAGACCGCCTTCACAAAGATATAGAGAATGAACATATATAGAGAGTATAGTGTAAGTAGTATACAAAGGGTCAATTGATAGGATAGCGCGTCACTGCGCATGCGCAGAACCTTTGGTGACGTGACAATTGGGAGTGTGCGCATGCGTGTGGGTGGATGGTGGGTGATGGGTACAAGATGGCGGCGTGTGGGTGGATGGTGGGTGATGGGTACAAGATGGCGGCGTGTGGGTGGATGGTGGGTGATGGGTACAAGATGGCGGCGTGTGGGTGGATGGTGGGTGATGGGTACAAGATGGCGGCGTGTGGGTGGATGGTGGGTGATGGGTACAAGATGGCGGCGTGTGGGTGGATGGTGGGTGATGGGTACAAGATGGCGGCGTGTGGGTGGATGGTGGGTGATGGGTACAAGATGGCGGCGTGTGGGTGGATGGTGGGTGATGGGTACAAGATGGCGGCGTGTGGGTGGATGGTGGGTGATGGGTACAAGATGGCGGCGTGTGGGTGGATGGTGGGTGATGGGTACAAGATGGCGGCGTGTGGGTGGATGGTGGGTGATGGGTACAAGATGGCGGCCTGTGGGTGATGGGTACAAGATGGCGGCCTGTGGGTGGATGGTGGGTGATGGGTACAAGATGGCGGCCTGTGGGTGGATGGTGGGTGATGGGTACAAGATGGCGGATTGTAGAAAAACGTATAAAAGGAGTCGATTTTTAGGGTAGGGGTGTATTCAATCTGACTTACCTGACCCGCCTGCCAGCCTTTCCTGCCTGTTTGCTTGCCTATCCGCTTGTATGAGACGAAAAGCATGAGACGTGGAGAAGATTTTCCCTGGGCCCCAGCAGCACCTCCGGTTGAAGTCTTGCCTGAAGACGAGCGTGTCAGGGACATTTAACAACGTCACTGGGCTACCGTACGCCATTGTTTTCACCGTGACCGTCGTCTATTGGACTTGTATAACTTTCGGCTGCAGGACCTCACGTATCTGTCTACCTATGCCGAGAACATTTTCAGAGATCAGGTGACAGCGTTCAAGTTGAATATGACATTCGGGTACATTTTACGGCACAAGGAGACGGATCAGGTGCGGTATTATTATCCCAGCAATAATACCTATGTGTTTGATCAGCCGTTCACGGTGACGGATGCGATTTCTCTGGAGCCACTCATCGACCAATTGACTACGTTGGATCCATTGGAATGGGCCCGGTTGCAACGCCCCAATACCCAATGGTTTGTGGAAATGGTGACCAACGTCACATTTTTCGTCACGAAAATGAGAGATCATCCTATCGGTGCTCCTGTACTACTCCCTCCGTGGTTGCTTCATCGACCCGGCCTGTATGCATTAACAGCAGGAGCAAAGGGACCCTACAAAGACCGGAAATGTCTGTTTCGGTGTTTGGCCGTGCATGTGGACGAGTGTAACCCCCGGGCTTGTGACACAGTGGCCGATGACTATTGGGAACAGTATTTACAGCAGCAAGACTTGGATAAGCGGCACTTCCGTGGAGTGCCGTTCAAGAATTTGGATGACGTGGAAACACTGTTCGACATCAATATCTTTGTATACCGATTACGATGCCAGGAGGAGGATACATTTGTGGCTGAATTGGTTCGTCGTTCAACAGAACGCTATGCTGCTACGATGAAAGTCAATGTGTTCGACGACAATGGCGTGAGTCATTTTTCGCTCATCTCCAATATGAGCCAGTACGCTCAGTCTTTCAGTTGTGCCCAATGCCTACGGACTTTACCGAAGATACACGGACTTTAACGAAAAGACACGGACGTACACGAAAAGACGCGAAGGTGAACGCCATTGTGGGAAACCTCCCACAGACAGGTCAGTACATGCATTTCTATGTTGTTCACGCATAATAAAAGGATTGATCTGTAATCTGTGTTGTTGTTGTTGTTCTTGTTGCTCCCTTTTTTGGACTAACCCATCAGAATAGTACGTATCACGGACTACACCCGTAGAGCTACATCTGGTCTATAAAACACGTCCCTCTGGATCCCACACCTTCATTTCTACAGAGCCATGGCGGAGATCCAGCCCCATGCGACTCGCATTTTACAGTATGCCACCGTGGTGAATTCATTCACGGGTTACCGAGCAGTGGTCCGGTCCATGTTTGCAGATGGCGACGACAACGAGGGACGACGCCAGATCCTGAACGAGTTCACAGAAGCGGTCCTCCACAGAGTGCACTCGATGGAGAGGCGTGCCATCACTCACCACTACTGGACTATGACAGCCATCCTTGATGCTCGCGCTATGGACCAGGAGCGCTCACGCCGGAACCAGCGCCGGCTGGTTGGCCTCATACTAGTCTGTGCCCTATTGACCCTGGCGCTGTGGTATTGACACTATAAATACGAGGGTCAGACAGAGTGTGTGTCATTCACCGTTCGACATTTGGACCAAGCATGTCACCCGTCCTACGAGCCATCCTGCCCCTTACACCCCGGGTGGGGTTACACGTCTATGAAGATAAAGTCACCCTGGTGGAAGACCGTGGAGCTATTTGCTGGGCGCCCGCTGAGACCGTATCGAATACGGTCACACTACCTCGTGACGGCTGGACCAAATTTAAACGGGTGTTGAGCGGCGAGCTCGACGGAAACCTCATCCACATAGACAATGCCATCTACGTATACCGTACCTCCCTCTTCCTACGCCTGGGCCGCTACCAAGATGCTACGCGAGGCTTCACCCTAGACCCCGATCTGTGGTCAGCCTTGGAGAAAGTGGTGCCTATTGTGGACCAGCTGTTTACACCGGACGAGCGATCATCACACCAGTTGGGGTGGGCTCGTGCTATTGAGGACGCGCTGGCTGAACCCCATGAACAACTACATGAACCCGACGACGATGCCATTGATTACCCGGCTAGACTCAGTCAGCCCAATGACATGACCACCTGATCCTTTGATCTCACGGGGTTCTCCCTATAAATACGAGAGACAGTGAAATCTGGTACCATTCACGTACTGACCATGACGGAGCATATAGTACTGGCGTATTTCAGCTTGACCCCCGAGGTTTTCCTGCACGTGTATGCGGATAAGGTCGATATCATGGAGGAGGTGGGAGACGTCTGTGATGCGGACCCTACACAACCGTGCCCGGCTCACATTCGTCTGTCCCGGGAGGGCTGGACCAAATTCAAACGGGTGTTGTCTGGTGAACTGGACGGCGACCTCATCCACTTGTGTCACGATGTGTACATCCGACGCGGCCCTTTCTTTGCTCAATTGGCTCGGCTAGATGGAGGTACAGTGCATTTTACCCTTCACCCTGATCTATGGTCTGCATTGGAAGATGCCGTGGTGGATGTGGATGAAGTGCTTATCAAGCGGTCATCAGACGAGTTGGACTGGTCATTTACCATGGCCACTGTGGAAGTCCACGAAGAAAATCAGAAAGAAACTCCGGCCCAAGATATACCCGTTATAAATAAACGATAGAGCCAGGGTCCATCATCATTTTGTCACCATGAAGCGCTGGGAGAAGGTGTTGGATAACTTATACTACAGTCCCGACAGTCCGGCGGCCTATAGTGCATTGTCGGCTCTCTATCGAGCGGCCAAACCCCAGGGGATACAACGTGCCCAAGTCCGAGATTGGTTAAGAAGACAAGACACCTATACCTTACATCGATCTGTCCGTCGCCATTTTCTACGGAACCGGGTCATCGTGGGAGGAATAGATGCCCAGTGGCAAGCGGATTTGGTCGATATGAGCGCCTTTGCCAAACACAACGATGAGAATCGGTATATCTTGACGTGCATCGATATCCTATCCAAGTATGCGTGGGTGGTACCCATCCGGACGAAAACGGGAGCAAATCTCATAGCGGCGTTCAAAGACATCTTCAAGACCGGGCGCAAACCTTTGTATTTGCAAACCGACGAAGGCACGGAATTCCTCAACAGACCGTTCCAAGCCTTTCTCAAGAAACAGAAGGTGTTTTTCTTCCATACGTACAACGAGACCAAGGCTTCCGTGGTGGAGAGGTTCAACAGGACATTCAAAGGCCGCATATATAAATATTTCACCTATAAGAATACAAGGCGAAACTGGTGAGGGGTTACAATCGAGCCTATCATCGAAGTATAGAGAGAGCCCCCATTACCGTGACCCAACGCAATGAAGCCCAAGTCCGGCGTGTCTTGTACCCCAGGCCATCGCAGCGAACGACGAAGGCGGTGTACAAGGTCGGGGACCCTGTACGGATCAGTAAAGTCAAGGGCAAGTTCGAGAAAAGTTACTTGCCCAACTGGAGCGATGAGCACTTCCTGATTAAACGGCGCCTACCCCGACAGCGGCGAGTCTATGAACTGGAAGATCTCCAAGGGGAAACATTGCTGGGGACGTTTTACGAGACGGAATTACAGCCTGTTGTAAAAACACAGCAAGACTACTACACGGTGAAGCAGATTTTGAAAACGGAACGTCGACGTGGCAAACTGTTTCATTTCGTGAAATGGCAAGGTTGGCCCAGTTCCTTCAATTCCTGGGTCGCGGCCAACCAGGTGAAACGACTATAAAACCAGACACCACTGCCGTCCTCCTTCATTCCACGTCCGACTACAGTGCTATGGACCAACAGCAGCTGCCTCTGAAGACAGCGTCTCGCAAAACGCGCAAAGCGCAAGTGGGCTTTGGGGTGTTATTGCTAACCCTGCTGAGTGTGTTGTACGGAGGTGTGTTTTACGACGTAGCCTATGTCAGCACGTTACTTAACCAACTGAGAACACCAGGCACCAGCGAAACCGGTCTACAGAGAGCACCAGTCGTATCGAGCCCAGTCACCACCACCACCACACCCCGCGTACAAGCCACGTCGAGCTCTACACCTACACCAAGTACGCCCACTACGTCTGAACACCTACCGGATTTCATCCCTCACAGTGAACCGACGACCCACGTTGTACTCACCCCCAGCACCATCCCTGAACGTGAACAGACAACGACGACCGACGTTGTACCCACCACCACTCCAGTTCACTCGTACGAAATTTACAAGAGCGGGTTACCACGACAACGGATACACCTCGAACCATGGACCCTCGGTGGCAGCATCCCTTCACCTGCGTCATCGCAGGACCGACGGGCTCCGGCAAAACGCACTTCGTCAGGAAGCTCCTTCAACACGCCGACAGCATGATCACTCCACCCATTGCCAGAGTCGTGTGGTGTTACGGAGAATGGCAGGAAGCGTATGCAGCAATGCCCCACATCACGTTCGTGGAAGGCCTACCCAACCTGGCCGATTTGGAACCCGACACCTTGGTGGTTCTGGATGATCTCATGGCGGAGACGGATGCACGGGTCACCCAACTCTTTACCAAAGGCAGCCATCATCGACGGCTCAGCATCATCTACATTGTGCAGAATCTGTTCAGTAAAAACAAAGAACATCGGAATATCAGCTTAAATGCCCACTACCTGGTGGTCTTCAAAAACCCGAGAGATACCACTCAACTGCTGCACCTGGCGAGACAGATGTATCCCGGCCGCACACCGTTTGCGTTGGAAGCCTTCAAAGATGCCACAACCCCTCAGCACGGGTATATGCTCTTCGACCTCAAGCAAGCCACCCCCGACCACCTTCGACTACGGACCGGCATCTTTCCCGGAGAGACCCACCACGTGTACATGCAAAAATAATGTAAACACATCCACAGTGGCGCCCCCAGCTGGGGTCTGTGTGTTTGATGATGGGGAATAATAAAAAGAATGAATACCACAGCAGGGTTGACTTTGTCTGTGAGGTGGATAAAAAGAGCAGAGTTGTGGGTTCTAGCATTAGTTGTACAGGATGTCTGCGCGAGTACGGAAGCACGCTCCCACGCTCCGTGTATTGAAGACGGCCCCACCCGAGTTAGTACGAACCATTGTACGCGGTGCGGACCCTGACCTTGTACGCTGTCTGTGCGAGATCGGGTACAACCTGCTAAAAGGCAACGTACCACTGACTCCGGCTCAGAAGACCAAGTTGGCCAAGCATAAGACAGGTCTCCGAACCCTAGTCCACAAGCGGGTCCCTCAAACACAAAAGAAAAAGGTGTTACAGAAAGGCGGCTTTCTCGGGGCCATCTTAGCACCGTTTGCCGCTTCCGTGTTGGGTCCAGTATTGGGTGGACTCTTCGGCCGACAATGAACCACACGAAAAAAATGGTCCTCGTCGAACCACGGTTCCTGCAAAACCTCCAATCACCCTACCCTGTCCCACCTACGGTGAAGACCATAAACAGCCTCGATGGAGAGATGCAACAGATCTTACAGAGACCGGGGTTAAGCGACAGTGAGAAAGTACAACGGTACAATGAGACGCTTCAACGGTACATGACGTTCATGGACCAATACAAAACCCTGTCTACCCCAGCAACAGCACCACCACCACCACCACCACCACCACCACGTGACAGACCGCTGACCTCAGCACCGCTCCAACAGCCGGGTCAGGTAGCCCCCACAGCCCCACAGTGGGTGGAAGAGGAAGTGCTGAAGAGTGTACCTGCATCGTTCAAGAAACAAGCTGGCCTGGTATGACAACGGATGAAACAGAATCCTAACATGACTTGGAATGATAAAGGCGAACTCCTGGTACAGAATCAGGTGGTCCCCGGCACCCACATGACGGATTTAGTGAATGATCTGATGCGTCAACGCAGATCGCACACCGATCCTCGAGGATGGGAGGTCTTCGCTCAAGGCTTGAAAGACATGCATGTACCACAGGAATTGGTGGGGAACCCCCACCGCTGGGCCTTTATGCAGCAAACCCAGCAATTGCCGAGTGGCCCACTACCTTCTTGGGAATCCGAATGGGAACCGGAGTCACCCCCCAAAACACCACCACAACGGGCACCTTCTTTTCGCGCCTATAAAAAACCACCCTTGATCAAGACACCCCACATCTCCAGAGCCGTGACACGTAGCAAGTCACCGCGACGAACACGACGCCGCACACAACCGCCCAAGGCCTGGAAGACCTATTAAAACCAACAGCAGCAGCAGGACAGCTCAGTCGCCATGTTTTACCTCACCCTACCCAGTAACAGTTCGCTGGATGTGTTTCCTGACAACACCGTGGCCAAGTACGTGACCCAGTTACCGCAACCGTTGCATTTACCTGGACGATGGGAATGTGGCATTGTGGATATCCAATACCCTTACTCGTGGTACAACGTGCGAGCCAATGAAGTCTGGTACGAGGTGACCTACGAAGGAAAAGACACCCGACTCACCCTCCCCGAAGGCCAATACGATACTCCCAAGGAGTTCATCGGTGGGCTGTCAAGACTGTTGCATTATAAGGCTCTACGGCAGGTCACGAATAGTTCAAAACCCATCCAAGCCTATCCCTTCAAGAATCATGTGGACTTCGATTACAACGCACACAACGACAAGGCACAGCTTACCGTCACCGCCAACGCGAGTGTCGTACTGAGCCCTATCCTACAGCAAATGCTGGGTTTCGATCTACAGACGTTCGCTGGTCCCACCGAACACCATGGCGAGATCCCGATGGATATGAAGTCGGGTATGTACGGACTCTACGTCTACTCGGACGTGGTGGACAACCACATCGTGGGCGATATCAACACACCTCTGTTACGGGTGGTCCCCATTAAAATAAGTATGGCGATCAAGTCACCCACAGTTTCACCCACATGCTCTACCTGCCTGTACGACAAACCCACATCAACACGATCACGGTGGATATAAGAGATGACACGGAACGACCGGTGGCATTCCAACGCGGGAAAGTGGTGCTGACACTTCATTTTCGACAAGCACGTGCTCCCCACTTTGTATAATGAAGGTGCCTTACGAGTGCGATGCACGCAGCTATATGGACTATTATGCCCAACAGGCCGGGGGTGGCTTTCCGGTGTTTAGTGGTGCACGCATGCAACGTGGACATGGACTGGGGAACATACTCGGGAGCATCGTCAAAACGTTCCTGCCCTTGGTGACACGTGGGGTGAAAGCAATCGGCAAACAAGCGGTACGCAGTGGACTGGAAGTGGCCGGTGATGTGTTGGGGGGTACGGCACCCAAAGAAGCCTTGAAACGGCGGGCCAAAGAAGCGGGAGGCGTCTTGGTGGCCAAAGCACGACGCACCGTAGGGAATAAAAGAGCTGCCCCACCGAGACCACGCACTAGTCGACGACCGACCCAGCGACGACGCACATCGAAGAAGACCCGGGATATCTTTTCTTAAAACATGTCCTTGATCCACGCCGAGTCCTGCCCCTCCACCAACAGTGAATTTGATTTGTGGACCGTCCCGCCCACACAGACCAGTGCCGAACAAGGATTATGGGTGGAGCATCTTCCGATCTCCAGCATCAACGCAACAGGGCCCATCGAGTTCACCATCAGTAATGCGGATACGACCTATGTGGATTTAGCCCATACCTACCTGTATGTGAAAGCCAAGATCACCAATGGAGATGACACCAGAATCGCCGACCAAGCAACGGTGGGCCCCACGAATCTCTGGCTGCACTCGATGTTTCAACAGGTGGATATATTTCTCAGCGACAAACTCATCAGTGACTCGACCAACACGTACCCCTATCGAGCCTACATCGAGACGCTGTTGTCGCATGGGCGAGAGGCTAAAAAATCTCAACTGACAGCCGCTTTATTCTACCAGGACAAAGCCGAGCACATGGGCGCAGAGAACGACAATACGGGATATAGCAAACGGAAGGCTTTGACCGCGAACGGCGTCTCGGTGGATATGATCGGTCGACTGCACGCAGACATGTTCATGCAAGACCGGTACCTCTTGAACAAGGTCCCCATCAAAATCCGACTGATACGGGCGCCTCCGACCTTCGCCTTGATGGCCACTAACGATGGCCACTTCCTGTATGTCCGAAAAGTGAAACCGAATCCAGCCGTTCAATTGGGACACATGAAAGCCTTGGAAACAAAACCAGCCCAGTACCCTATCCGACGTGTGCAAACCAAAGTGTTCTCTGTGTCTGCTGGAAATACGACCGCCAACAAAGACAACCTGTTCCTGGGGGAACTACCCAAGCGATTGATCCTGGCCTGTGTGGAAAATACCAGTTTCAGTGGAGCCTACCCAGAGAATCCGTTTGACTTTAAACATTTCGGCATCAATTTTGTGGCCCTGCATGTGGATGGACAACAGGTGCCAGCCACGGCCTTAACCCCGAACTTTGGGCGCGCGAATTTCATTCGAGCCTATCAGAGCCTGTTTACAGCCACCGGTCAAATCAACCAAGACGAAGGGAATTTCATCAGTCGGGAGGACTACGGGAACGGATACACGTTGTTCTGTTTCGATCTGACCCCCACCTTAGAGAACGACCATCAGCTGGCCCTGGCCAAGCAAGGCAATTTACGGTTGGAAATCCACTTTCAACGAGCCCTCCGGAGCACCGTCAATGTGATCTGCTACGCCGAGTTTGACAACATCATTCAAGTGGACAAGGCGCGCAACGTGCTGTGTGACTTCTCCACCTAACATGGATACAGAGCAGATAACCACCGTGCTGGAGAATGACCCAGAGACACGTAGGGTCTTTCAAGGGGTGTTCGACCGAGATGTGTTTCCATTAGACCGTGTGTATCCTGCTGCTTACGTTCTCAACACGGACCCGATGGAGCGACCCGGTGAACACTGGGTGGCCGTGTACTTGACAGAACAGCAGGGGGAATACTTTGACCCGTACGGCCTGCCACCCCTCCATCCCGATTTAACAGACTTCATGGATGAAGGCACAGAGACGTGGTGTTGGAACAGTCAAACTTTGCAAAGCCTGACCAGTGGCGTGTGCGGACAATATTGCTTGTTTTACCTGTACCATCGATGCCGGGGAAGACCCTTATCTACCATCGTACAGATGTTTGACGAGTACCCCCAGGCCGAGGACCGCGATGTACTCGTCTATGACTGGGCCGCCCATCATTTCAATGTACAAGCCCCGTTCTGGGCTTAAGTTAATGACAAGCCCCTTGTTCTGGGCTTAAGTTTACAAGCCCCTTGTTCTGGGCTTCAATGTACAAGCCCCTTGTTCTGGGCTTCAGTTAATTACAAGCCCCTTGTTCTGGGCTTGAGTTTTCACGTGGTTGTTCTCACGTTGTTGTTGTTCACTGAATAAAAAAAAAAAAATGAGATCTCACCAAAAAACCCTGTCTTGTGTGTTTTATTCCTAATGCATCAATGCCCAATGTGGAGATTCAGTCAAACTGAAATCAGTGGTGTAGGATGGGGCCAAAATGTAACCCATCAAGTTTAGAATGCAAGAGCACTATAGTAAAAAATAGAGAGCCAATGAAATCAGCCTACAGACCAAGTACGTGTTTTTGGTCTAGGTTTGGAGCGGGCATTTCATTGAGGTACGTGTATACGGTGAGTGAAAAGACTCGTCCAACACGTATAGATTATGTTGATGACTATAAGTTCTAGGTAACCCATCAAGGTTAGAATGCAAGAGCACTATAGTAAAAAATAGAGAGCCAATGAAATCAGCCTACAGACCAAGTACGTGTTTTTGGTCTAGGTTTGGAGCGGGCATTTCATTGAGGTACGTGTATACGGTGAGTGAAAAGACTCGTCCAACACGTATAGATTATGTTGATGACTATAAGTTCTAGGTAACCCATCAAGGTTAGAATGCAAGAGCACTATAGTAAAAATAGAGAGCCAATGAAATCAGCCTACAGACCAAGTACGTGTCTTTGGTCTAGGTTTGGAGCGGGCATTTCATTGAGGTACGTGTATACGGTGAGTGAAGAGACTCGTCCAACACGTATAGATTATGACTATAAGTTCTATGAGCATAATGCATGAAAGTGGCTTTGAACACCGTATTAGCCAATCAGTGGCCTAGAATGGAGCCAAAGGTAACCCATCCATGTCCAGAAAAACATTACCCGGGTATACAAGAACCCAGATGTAGGCGCGGACGTCAGCGAAAGCACACCGTGAGTACCCCAATTCGATTGGCTGATTGTTCGACCGCTGATTGGTTCTTTTTCTCGACCGCTGATTGGCTCTTTTTCTCGACCGCTGATTGGTCCAAATGGAACTGCCCATCTTTCCCAGGTTCATCTAGAATCCCCTTTTTTTTGTGCTCAAGCTCTGACTATAGCGATACCGCAACATTGTCTCATTGGACATTGGACCGTCTGACCTGGAGGTGACCCTTTGACCTTTTGACCTGCGTCCGCGCGCGCACTGCCGGGGATGACGCGGGATGACGCGCGCGCGCGCGCGCGCTGCGGGGCGCTGGGGCGGGGCGGGAAAACACCCCGGCGGTTGAACATTGGAACTCTTGTGGGTTTGGAGGATGAACATACGGACGTCTAAGGGAAAAAATTGGAACTCTTCTATGTTTGGAGGTAGTTTTTAGTGAAAACCCGGAAGTGACGTGACAACCCACGTGACCTGCGTATATACTCCTGTAAAATAGAGCCGATTTTATTTCTTTGGAAGGGACAAGGTCAATAGGACTTGCGCTTTTTATACTACTAAACTGTGAAGTAGATTACATCTTACATAGGCCTTAAGGCCGTGATATGCATATGAAGTATTCTGGGGCATGGTCAGTACTTTCCAATTTTCCCTTCGTCTACTACTCGCCGATTTTTTTGATTTTTTTTTATTATTATTTATTTATTTATTTATTTATTTATTTCCTAGAGAGCTTTAAAATAAGACCTCACTCTACCCAATCGGGCCACTAGTGCTCCACCTAGACTCCAACATGTCCACCCCGTATGGATTTATACATACTAATATCCCAGTATATGAGTGTATATGGGTCTATATGGATCTATATGGATCTATATACAAGCCTACCCGGTACTTTCATAGTTTTTTCCATCGTATTCTACATGATCAACCTCATAGCTCATAGTAAAAGCCATAAAAAAACCGACCACCCCTATACCCCATACAGGCCAAATATAGCGGACATCATCTTCGCCTGGGAATTGGTGTAGTCCGAGTTGTCTCCCTTGCACGAAAGCGTATAGATGGCGCTGTGGTTTGAACGGCGTTATCATCCGGGGAATTGTACCAATTGCCCTTGGGTAGCCATTTTTGTTAGCGTTTGTTACATATAACAGACCTGTACGGAATATTTCCACTTTAAATCGTTCATACCCAACAAAATTATATCAAACTAATTCATGCATTCATATCTAAGTCAGTGTTGAGTTGGCCTTGCCGGGAATATTCCATTCAGAGCCGACTGATCAGCCGACTGGGCGATGCATTTTCTTGCTGTTTTACCGCGCCCTGGGTAGGCATACGGAGGACGATTTCACTGATCATTGTGTTGTTTTCTGAGCTGGGGAACATTCTCTGTCGCAGTTTATAACGGAACTTTCTTCCTTTCGGTGTCCGCTGAGATCAATAATGTGACGAAACTCTGCATCATTCATCGCCTGCATGTACCCGTCACACGTGGACTGTAATCGAGGGAGTGTGCTGTGTTGTGTTCGAGCGGACGCATCAATTTGTGTGATATCAGACAGGAAACGTGAAAATTGATATTCTTTCACAGATTTCGAAGTGTATACAGTTCTGGTGAGCTGAACGCAGCCTTTATGAGCAGCGATTGAACGATGATGTAGGCCACCGAACAGGTTTTGTGGAATCAACATTCTGTAACACTCCCCCCTCCCCCTTGACTGGAGGGATTTTATCGGACATCTGCAGTACGGAACGCTATTTGTTGCATACATTCGCTTATCGTGGCAGTCCGTATAATTTGTCAATTTTTGTGTTTGGTTTCGTGAGAGAGGACGACATTGGTTTTCATCAGTGCAAAACTCCCGCCCCCCGACCCGCGCCACAACAGTGAAAGCTGGTGGATGAAATTCTACTCCACGGGAACGGTAACGAATGAATGGAATATCTTACCAAACTCTCAGGTAGGATGTGGGTTTCAGGAGTTCACCGGGTGTGACAATTTCTTTATAATGATTTGTGATAAAAGCGGGTAAAACCTAATGTCAAAATCTCGTTGAAGGTCACAATGTTGATAAATGTCCCTGACACGCTCGTCTTCAGGCAAGACTTCAACCGGAGGTGCTGCTGGGTCCCAGGGAAAATCTTCTCCACGTCTCATGCTTTTCGTCTCATACAAGCGGATAGGCAAGCAAACAGGCAGGAAAGGCTGGCAGGCGGGTCAGGTAAGTCAGATTGAATACACCCCTACCCTAAAAATCGACTCCTTTTATACGTTTTTCTACAATCCGCCATCTTGTACCCATCACCCACCATCCACCCACACGCCGCCATCTTGTACCCATCACCCACCATCCACCCACACGCCGCCATCTTGTACCCATCACCCACCATCCACCCACACGCCACCATCTTGTACCCATCACCCACCATCCACCCACACGCCGCCATCTTGTACCCATCACCCACCATCCACCCACACGCCGCCATCTTGTACCCATCACCCACCATCCACCCACACGCCGCCATCTTGTACCCATCACCCACCATCCACCCACACGCATGCTCACACTCCCAATTGTCACGTCACCAAAGGTTCTGCGCATGCGCAGTGACGCGCTATCCTATCAATTGACCCTTTGTATACTACTAGTGTATAGTGTTTCGTAAAGAAAGGGGCGAAAATATATGCAAATAACCAAAAGGGGACTGGAGACTGGGACAGCCAAGAGAAAGGCATATACACTCATAAATACATACGAAAGGAAAGAATGAATGAATGAATAAGACTAAATGATTAACTTGATTACTTTTATTATTACTATATATATATATATATAGTAGAAATTCAGGAAAAGGGTATATATATCATTTAATCAATATATATATATATATATAAACATATACATTGACATATTATGGACGATATTTATATTTTTCTGTAGCTCGTCCTGCGTTTTATAATTTGATTAGACGAAGTATTGAATATTGTTAAAACCACTCATAGATAATGTCTACACTGCCTCAAGCCTGTGCTCAATGACATCGATCTGTAAAACTTTATTTATATTTGTCAATTAATTATGTAGGGAAAGGGGTATTTAAGTTGTTAAAACTTGTCCCCAAGTCCCATTGTTCATGAGACAATAACATAAATTTAAACTAACTCCTCTTAGTAGTCTCCAAATCAGTCAGTCTGTGATTCAGCCTGTTATTCAGAACAGCGCCCCCTGGCGTCGCGGAGCGGAACTAATGACCTCATCTTGTAGATCTTGCTCAGTGGAGTTGATATTCCAAAGTTGGAGTCCCAACTCCTCTTAGTAGTCTCCAAATCAGTCAGTCTGTGATTCAGCCTGTTATTCAGAACAGCGCCCCCTGGCGTCGGGGAGCGCAAATAATGACGTCATCTTGTAGGTCTTGCTCAGATGTGTTGATATACCAAAGATGGAATCCCAACTCCTCATAGTAGTCTCCAAATCAGCCAGTCTGTGATTCAGCCTGTTATTCAGAACAGCGCCCCCTGGCGTCGCGGAGCGGAACTAATGACGTCATCTTGCAGGTCTTGCTCAGATGAGTTGATATTCCAAAGATGGAGTCCCAATTACTCTTAGTAGTCTCCAAATCAGTCAGTCTGTGATTCAGCCTGTTATTCAGAACAGCGCTCCCTGGCGTCGCGGAGCGGAACTAATGACGCCATCTTGTAGATCTTGCTCATTCGAGTTGATATACCAGAGATAGAGTCCCAACTCCTCTTAGTAGTCTCCAAATCAGTCAGTCTGTGATTCAGCCTGTTATTCAGAACAGCGCCCCCTGGCGTCGCGGAGCGGAACTAATGACGCCATCTTGTAGATCTTGCTCATTCGAGTTGATATACCAGAGATAGAGTCCCAACTCCTCTTAGTAGTCTCCAAATCAGTCAGTCTGTGATTCAGCCTGTTATTCAGAACAGCGCCCGCTGGCGTCGCGGAGCGAAACTAATGATGTCATATTGTAGGTCTTGCTCAGGTGAGTTGATATACCAAAGATGGAGTCCCAACTCCTCTTAGTAGTCTCCAAATCAGTCAGTCTGTGATTCAGCCTGTTATTCAGAACAGCGCCCCCTGGCGTCGCGGAGCGGAACTAATGATGTCATCTTGTAGGTCTTGCTCAGGTGAGTTGATATACCAAAGATGGAGTCCCAACTCCTCTTAGTAGTCTCCAAATCAGTCAGTCTGTGATTCAGCCTGTTATTCAGAACAGCGCCCGCTGGCGACGCGGAGCGGAACTAATGATGTCATGTTGTAGGTCTTGCTCAGATGAGTTGATATAGCAAAGATGGAGTCCCAACTCCTCTTAGTAGTCTCCAAATCAGTCAGTCTGTGATTCAGCCTGTTATTCAGAACAGCGCCCCATGGCGTCGTGGAGCGGAACTAATGATGGCATCTGGTAGGCCTTGCTCAGATGAGTTTATATACCAATGATGGAGCCAAAACAAAATCACTCATTGCATCTAAGCGCAGGCAGCCAGCACAAATGACCTTCAAATTTACTAATTCTACAATTGAAACATGTAATTCTCACGAACATCTTGGTCTTATTCTAAACAGACAAGGAACTTGGCACGACCATATAAACAGTCTTATTTCGACAGCACAACAGAAATTGTCTATGTTTCGAGGGCTTAAGTATCGTCTTGATCGAAAATGCCTGGAGATAATGTACAAAAGCTTCATAAGACCATCCCTTGAATACGCCGACGTTGTATGGGACAACATGAGTGATTTTCAAGCTAACGCCATCGAAAACATACAAAAAGAATCTTTGCGAACTATTACAGGCCTGACTAAAAGTACAGCGACCGTCCTTTTATACGACGTTTTATCCACCGACTAGTCATGTTTCATAGGATTTTAAATGATAGTTCAAACACCAGACTAAATCTGCGATAACCCCAGTCCACGACTTCTAGAAACCCATACCCAGTTCGAACTGCCGCAAACTTGACACCATTCCGTTGCAGGACTGAATCTTTTCGAAAGTCCTTTTTCCCGTAAACAGTCAGATATTGGAATTCACTGCCAGATGACATAAAAACAACTCAAGATAGTGACAAATTCAAACTGAAACTTCTTAAGATGTACAGTAAAATTAGTCCCCCCAGTTGGTACTATGTAGGAGAACGAACGTGTAATATCATTCTAAGCAGACTTCGGAACGGCTGCAGTTCTCTGAACGGGGACCTGTTTCTTAATTACATTACTGATTCATCCAGATGCACATGTGGTCACAGCGACGAAACCGCTGCTCACTACCTGCTAGAATGTCCAATTTATGCTATTCTACGCCGCACAATGCTAGATAATATAAAAAATGCAGGCTACCATGACGATCCATCTGTAACACTAATGCTATACGGTGATCATTCAATTAGCAATGCAATAAATGACTTGATTGCCGTGAATGTATGTGAGTATATAACGTCAACAAAACGGTTTTGATGTCAATATTTTCATCCTTTTGACTACCTCTTTGTTATGTTTGTCCTACAAAGCGCATCCAAGCGTGCCCTACTAGCATCTTCTGGACGACCAATCCTCTCCTACATGTCGATATCACTGTTAATAATGCAATCATTTTATATTATTATTTAATCATTCGGTACACATCACTCCTGACATGTAAATCTATATATTGTTCTATACAGATATCTTCCACATCTCCTCTTGTACATATTTATCCAAAACACTGTAAAATGTATTATATGAACAATTTGGAGACACGGTATAAGCCCCGAGCTTAAAGTGTTTCCCGTGTGACAAATAAATTACGTTTAAATCAAAGATGGAGTCCCAACTCCTCTTAGTAGTCTCCAAATCAGTCATTCTGTGATTCAGCCTGTTATTCAGAACAGCGCCCCCTGGCGTCGCGGAGCGGAACTAATGACGGCATCTTATAGGTCTTGCTCAGATGAGTTGATATACCAAAGATGGAGTCCCAACTGCTCTTAGTAGTCTCCAAATTAGTCAGTCTGTGATTCAGCCTGTTATTCAGAACAGCGCCCCCTGGCGTCGCGGAGCGGAACTAATGACGGCATCTTATAGGTCTTGCTCAGATGAGTTGATATACCAAAGATGGAGTCCCAACTGCTCTTAGTAGTCTCCAAATTAGTCAGTCTGTGATTCAGCCTGTTATTCAGAACAGCGCCCCCTGGCGTCGCGAAGCAGAACTAATGACGTCATCGTGCAGGTCTTGCTCAGATAAGTTGATATTCCAAAGATGGAGTCCCAACTGCTCTTAGTTGTTTCCAAATCAGTCAGTCTGTGATTCAGCCTGCTATTCAAAACAGCGCCCCCTGGCGTCGCGGAGCGGAACTAATGACGTCATCTTGTAGGTCTTGCTCAGATGAGTTGATATACCAAAGATGGAGTCCCAACTCCTCTTATGAAAATGACAAACTCTGCAATGAAGTCCAAAATTTTATTGAAAAGAGTGAACGGTTTAATTTATAATAGAAGGTGGGTAGTCTCCATATATCGGGGCTTTATTAGTTATTAGTTATTGTGGATTTTACAGCTGACACCACGGATACGTAGTCGCATACAGTAAGATTTAACTGCTTCCAGTGAGATCTAACTACACCCATGCCACCCAAAAACTAAGAGTAAGAGAGAGAAAAAGAACCGAAATATATACATTGATATATTATGGACGATATTTATATTTTTCTGTAGCTCGTCCTGCGTTTTATAATTTGATTAGACGAAGTATTGAATATTGTTAAAACCACTCATAGATAATGTCTACTCTGCCTCAAGCCTGTGCTCAATGACATCGATCTGTAAAACCTTATTTATATTTGTCAATTAATTATGTAGGGAAAGGGGTATTTAAGTTGTTAAAACTTGTCCCCAAGTCCCGTTGTTCATGAGACAATAACATAAGTTTAAACTAACTCCTCTTAGTAGTCTCCAAATCAGTCAGTCTGTGAGTCAGCCTGTTATTCAGAACAGCGCCCCCTGGCGTCGCGGAGCGGAACTAATGACGTCATCTTGTAGATCTTGCTCAGTGGAGTTGATATTCCAAAGTTGGAGTCCCAACTCCTCTTAGTAGTCTCCAAATCAGTCAGTCTGTGATTCAGCCTGTTATTCAAAACAGCGCCCCCTGGCGTCGGGGAGCGGAAATAATGACGTCATCTTGTAGGTCTTACTCAGATGTGTTGATATACCAAAGATGGAGTCCCAACTCCTCATAGTAGTCTCCAAATCAGCCAGTCTGTGATTCAGCCTGTTATTCAAAACAGCGCCCCCTGGCGTCGCGGAGCGGAGCTAATGATGTCATCTTGTAGGTCTTGCTCAGATGAGTTGATATACCAAAGATGGAGTCCCAACTCCTCTTATGAAAATGACAAACTCTGCAATGAAGTCCAAAATTTTATTGAAAAGAGTGAGCGGTTTAATTTATAATAGAAGGTGGGTAGTCTCCATATATCGGGGCTTTATTAGTTATTAGTTATTGTGGATTTTACAGCTGACACCACGGATACGTAGTCGCATACAGTAAGATTTAACTGCTTCCAGTGAGATCTAACTACACCCATGCCACCCAAAAACTAAGAGTAAGAGAGAGAAAAAGAACCGAAATATATACATTGACATATTATGGACGATATTTATATTTTTCTGTAGCTCGTCCTGCGTTTTATAATTTGATTAGACGAAGTATTGAATATTGTTAAAACCACTCATAGATAATGTCTACTCTGCCTCAAGCCTGTGCTCAATGACATCGATCTGTAAAACCTTATTTATATTTGTCAATTAATTATGTAGGGAAAGGGGTATTTAAGTTGTTAAAACTTGTCCCCAAGTCCCGTTGTTCATGAGACAATAACATAAGTTTAAACTAACTCCTCTTAGTAGTCTCCAAATCAGTCAGTCTGTGAGTCAGCCTGTTATTCAGAACAGCGCCCCCTGGCGTCGCGGAGCGGAACTAATGACGTCATCTTGTAGATCTTGCTCAGTGGAGTTGATATTCCAAAGTTGGAGTCCCAACTCCTCTTAGTAGTCTCCAAATCAGTCAGTTTGTGATTCAGCCTGTTATTCAGAACAGCGTCCCCTGGCGTCGGGGAGCGGAAATAATGACGTCATCTTGTAGGTCTTACTCAGATGTGTTGATATACCAAAGATGGAGTCCCAACTCCTCATAGTAGTCTCCAAATCAGCCAGTCTGTGATTCAGCCTGTTATTCAAAACAGCGCCCCCTGGCGTCGCGGAGCGGAGCTAATGATGTCATCTTGTAGGTCTTGCTCAGATGAGTTAATATACCAAAGATGGAGTCCCAACTCCTCTTATGAAAATGACAAACTCTGCAATGAAGTCCAAAATTTTATTGAAAAGATTGAGCGGTTTAATTTATAATAGAAGGTGGGTAGTCTCCATATATCGGGGCTTTATTAGTTATTAGTTATTGTGGATTTTACAGCTGACACCACGGATACGTAGTCGCATACAGTAAGATTTAACTGCTTCCAGTGAGATCTAACTACACCCATGCCACCCAAAAACTAAGAGTAAGAGAGAGAAAAAGAACCGAAATATATACATTGACATATTATGGACGATATTTATATTTTTCTGTAGCTCGTCCTGCGTTTTATAATTTGATTAGACGAAGTATTGAATATTGTTAAAACCACTCATAGATAATGTCTACTCTGCCTCAAGCCTGTGCTCAATGACATCGATCTGTAAAACCTTATTTATATTTGTCAATTAATTATGTAGGGAAAGGGGTATTTAAGTTGTTAAAACTTGTCCCCAAGTCCCGTTGTTCATGATACAATATTAGGGAGCGTTCCCAATTATGGTTTTTACTTCGTTCGTTTATATTACCGAAAAAAACCCAAGTCGTTCTACACCCATCGTTTTGATTTTAGTGGAAAACCATTGAAAAAACCATTCAACGCATTGGTTCGTTTGCCAGTGAACGAAGTCTTTCGTTTTACAGAAAACCATTGCGTTTTTTACCTTCTTTGTTTGCCATCGTTCGATCGTTCGCTGGAAAACGATGGCGCAATAATACAATCACGTGATGTTCGCATTATCCAGCCTGATAACACAATCTCCGTGGGCACGGAGAAAAGAATCCGTTAATTGAAAGAAGAATTCTCTGACGTTTGGATAGGCAGTAAATTACTTTTACGTGTAACTAGATGTTGAAGTTCAGCTGCATAATTAGAAGACAAAAGAAAGTAATGCACAGGTTTTTGCCCCGGTTTGAGCCGATATCATCGCGTCAGACACTGATTATTCGGTTCGTCCTAAATGGCTGAATGCTATCTCCTTGCCAATCTCCGATCGCATTATTTATTGCTATCTGAATTTGGATTATATAGAGAGTCTATTATATTGATAGCTATATGTACGTGTAGGAGCAAACGATTCACCAGCCCGTGGTGACGCCTTCCGGTTTTCTTCCCGTTCTATTTCGATCGAAACGTCCCGGTTTTCAAATGGACATGAAATTTATTGGTAATCTGGAAGGGGGTCCCGGTTTCTAAATGTCCGTATCTTTGGCCGTTTCGTAGCTTCTCAGACGATCGGAGTGTTGTGCGGGCGCCAAATTTTGGAGTCGCTTGTCGTATACGCATGTCGCGGTCCAAAATGGAATCCCGACAAAAAAAAATTTCCGAAACGTCTT
This sequence comes from Hanleya hanleyi, assembly GCA_036873755.1. Lineage (NCBI taxonomy): Eukaryota > Metazoa > Mollusca > Polyplacophora > Lepidopleurida > Hanleyidae > Hanleya > Hanleya hanleyi. The sequence continues at coordinate 48,072 of JAVTVY010007152.1, forward strand.
TCTTCCATACTATTGGACGCTTAATCGGTATGTCCATGTCCTGAGGTTTTCGTAATCCAATTGAAATAAAACGTTTCGTTTATCTCTAATGAATATATATTTTAATTATATTCTCTTACCTGGATAATTGATTGTATATCCGACGCGGAATAAATGACATATTATGGGTATTCTTTGCCTCTTTTGCAGAATACATAGAACATAATCGACAACCATAGAGTGTTTAACGTCATAGCGCGAAATAAGACATGAACTACGGTCGATTTTGGAAATAAATCGACATGTCATTTGTGTTAATGACACCGACAGGTGAACCTTCCTTCATAAGTGACCTGTTGATACGGAATAGCAGAAAATAATATGAATTATTTACCTTCCGGTTAAAGAGTTGTTTGTATATGTCGGCCATTGGCGGAGCGCGTTGTCAGTTTCATGTCGGGTAATACTTGTATAATAATTGTAAACCGGACGCAAGGCTATTAACTGGAATTGAAAAGTTTTAACGGTTTTTTTTTATTTCCACGAATCTATGTTATTGTATTTATTTTCTTCTCAGTTAGGCCCGATTGTTCCCAAATTAACTCGACATGAACTTCCCGTAGACGAATTATCGGCCAAAGACATCAAAACAAGTTCAAAAAAAGAGATTATAAGACTGCTTGACAATTGAAATGGGAGGTGTTGACGATTCACACGTCACACCATAGTCGGTCTGTGAAAAACCGTCGACTTAAGAAAACAGCGAAATGGAGGGGTCGAAGGGGTTAATTTCTTTGAAAGAAAAAACTCAAACAACATTGTTAGCGGGCGTGCCTTAATAATATGCTTACCTTGTATTATTTGTGACTGATTTCCTGTGTGCAGCAAATTAACCAAATAATTAAAGTAATTCAGGGCGCAATGAAGTTTTGGACCTACGGTCACACACGTTTTACTATCGACGGTATTGCTTTGTCCACGAGGACGCTGACATGGAGCGTTCATTTTAAAATTCTGCTGTTTCGAGTGAATTAGCCGATTCTTCCTTACTTCTATTTATATCTCCCTCTGCTCTCTGTTATTTATTATTTAATTATTTATTTTAATATTTTAAAGATCTTAAATGAACTAAGAAATATACCGTGAAATGTAAATAAAACATTCAGTTGATGGGCCGCGAAACCCGTATGGGAAGCGGTCCTTAACCTACAATTTCAATCGAATTACCAGTCCATCCTGTGGTCTTCAATGTCATCATTTGTCTGAATAACGGGGGAATCTAACGAAGCATTAAGTCAAGCTGCTGTCAGATAAATATTTATCAATAAAGATTTTCTCCCATTCTGATATACTTTCAGAACAACATATGTAATTATATTCTAGACTTGCAGAATCTCGTACAATTCATCACCTCCCATGCATGGTCTTCTCTTCAGTGAGTGTTGTAATATCTCAGTTTAACCAACCAGCGCCCGAACTCGGCGATATTCCGTTTCACTGAGCTATGTGAGCCGTTACATGCATAGGCCAGATAGACAAATTTTGCTGTAAAAATCAAGCCACGCTTATTTGAACTCTAATATTTCAGTATGTATCGCAAAATACATGACATGATTGCATTTCAAATGATTAATAACTTTGAAATGAAAATGTTTATTTTAAGAATAACACTACATTGTGTTGACATCGAAAATATGCATTCAATTCTTCACAAATTTTGTCAGACCAAATTGCGCTAAAAGTGAAGATTTTTACATTTTTTTTAAATATATAAACATACCGTTTTAATGGTTAAGAAGTTGTAGGTTATCATAGTTGCTCACGATTATCCGCGACATTTCGGCAACTTTTGTCACTTATTAAGGTTGATGGCGATTGAATGTTGAGGTTTTTACTAGTGATAGAATATTTATATAATGCTTTTTGCTCTATGAGAAATTCACAACATTTCTAAAACCAACTGCTTATGTGAAAAAGATTACAGAAATGTCGCAGATATTCGCAGCCAAAAATTACAACTTGGTAACCCTTAAAATAATCTGTTTATATGTTAACATATGTTAAAAAAAGATAAGAAAATCGTAATTTTTAATATGATTTGGCTCGTTAAAAAACGTGCCGGAATGTCGTGTGTCGAAATGTCGTACTCTTCACTTTGTGCCGAATGTCGCGTTCCGAAATGTCGCTGTTTGCGGATTCATTTAATCATAATGATTTTTTTTTAATTCTTTCCAATTCCATACAAATATTAATCTTTTGTCACTCTCAATGTAACAGTCTTATCCCTGTCCTCACCATTTCATGCTACCCTATTTTTATTTTTCACAAATATCCACATTACCCATTTTTCTTTAATTGCCTGTTTTATATAGAAAGAAAAGTTCAATATTAAAACAATCAGATAGTACACTATAAGAGAAATACATATCAACTGACAAACACGCAAACTGTAACCAAAGTGGTCCCATAAGAAAGCATTCTGTCCACACATGGGTTAATAATATTAACATTATATATGTTATTCGTTTGATGCCGACGGCATACATGTATTTCAGAAAATAAGACAAACTATATAAACCAGTTATCGGGACAGAATGAATTGAGTTAGGTTGAAATATTCTGAAAAGAATGATCATGTGTACGGCTTCTCGTCATTAAATCAGCAGTCCCAGTGTTTGGGTTACAACACTGAATAGTCCATGACAGATTATATTGATAAATCCTCGTCATAATGCACACACACCGTGATCAGTTTAATACGGTGCCGGGTATACACCGGTAGGCCTGTTATCGACGGTTTAACCGCCTACACGTTTGAGTTACCATCATTCAAGCAGTGTGTGGGCGTGTCTTGATGTGACGTCACTCAGGAGGAACTACTTTTGATCGTTTTTTCTCCAGCAAGTCACAGCCTTAGAAACTCTACAGAAAACCATCGAACGAACGCAATGGTTTTTTCTTCGTTCGTTTTTTCAATGGTTTTTTTGAAAAAACGAACCAACGATACACCCATCGTTCGTGGCATGGTTTAAACGAAATGGTTTAAACCATGGAAAAACGAACGTTAAATGGGAACGGTCCCAAACATAAGTTTAAACTAACTCCTCTTAGTAGTCTCCAAATCAGTCAGTCTGTGAGTCAGCCTGTTATTCAGAACAGCGCCCCCTGGCGTCGCGGAGCGGAACTAATGACGTCATCTTGTAGATCTTGCTCAGTGGAGTTGATATTCCAAAGTTGGAGTCCCAACTCCTCTTAGTAGTCTCCAAATCAGTCAGTCTGTGATTCAGCCTGTTATTCAGAACAGCGCCCCCTGGCGTCGGGGAGCGGAAATAATGACGTCATCTTGTAGGTCTTACTCAGATGTGTTGATATACCAAAGATGGAGTCCCAACTCCTCATAGTAGTCTCCAAATCAGCCAGTCTGTGATTCAGCCTGTTATTCAAAACAGCGCCTCCTGGCGTCGCGGAGCGGAGCTAATGACGTCATCTTGCAGGTCTTGCTCAGATGAGTTGATATTCCAAAGATGGAGTCCCAATTACTCTTAGTTGTTTCCAAATCAGTCAGTCTGTGATTCAGCCTGATATTCAGAACAGCGCCCCCTGGCGTCGCGGAGCGGAACTAATGACGCCATCTTGTAGATCTTGCTCAGTCGAGTTGATATTCCAAAGTTGGAGTCCCAACTCCTCTTAGTAGTCTCCAAATCAGTCAGTCTGTGATTCAGCCTGTTATTCAGAACAGCGCCCCCTGGCGTCGGGGAGCGGAACTAATGACGTCATCTTGTAGGTCTTGCTCAGATGTGTTGATATACCAAAGATGGAGTCCCAACTCCTCATAGTAGTCTCCAAATCAGACAGTCTGTGATTCAGCCTGTTATTCAGAACAGCGCCCCCTGGCGTCGCGGAGCGGAACTAATGAAGTCATCTTGCAGGTCTTGCTCAGATGAGTTGATATTCCAAAGATGGAGTCCCAATTACTCTTAGTTCTTTCCAAATTAGTCAGTCTGTGATTCAGCCTGTTATTCAGAACAGCGCCCCCTGGCGTCGCGGAGCGGAACTAATGACGTCATCTTGTAGATCTTGCTCAGTGGAGTTGATATTCCAAAGTTGGAGTCCCAACTCCTCTTAGTAGTCTCCAAATCAGTCAGTCTGTGATTCAGCCTGTTGTTCAGAACAGCGCCCCCTTGCGCCGGGGAGCGAAACTAATGACGTCATCTTATAGGTCTTGCTCAGACGAGTTGATATACCAAAGATGGAGTCTCAACTCCTCTTAGTAGTCTCCAAATGAGTCAGTCTGTGATTCAGTCTGTTATTCAAAACAGCGCCCCCTGGCGTCGCGGAGCGGAACTAATGACGTCACTTTGAAGGCCTTGCTCAGATGAGTTGATATACCTAAGATGGAGTCCCATCGGCTCTTAGTTGTTTCCAAATCAGTCAGTCTGTGATTCAGCCTGTTATTCAGAACAGCGCCCCCTGGCGTCGGGGAGCGGAAATAATGACGTCATCTTGTAGGTCTTACTCAGATGTGTTGATATACCAAAGATGGAGTCCCAACTCCTCATAGTAGTCTCCAAATCAGCCAGTCTGTGATTCAGCCTGTTATTCAAAACAGCGCCTCCTGGCGTCGCGGAGCGGAGCTAATGACGTCATCTTGCAGGTCTTGCTCAGATGAGTTGATATTCCAAAGATGGAGTCCCAATTACTCTTAGTTGTTTCCAAATCAGTCAGTCTGTGATTCAGCCTGATATTCAGAACAGCGCCCCCTGGCGTCGCGGAGCGGAACTAATGACGCCATCTTGTAGATCTTGCTCAGTCGAGTTGATATTCCAAAGTTGGAGTCCCAACTCCTCTTAGTAGTCTCCAAATCAGTCAGTCTGTGATTCAGCCTGTTATTCAGAACAGCGCCCCCTGGCGTCGGGGAGCGGAACTAATGACGTCATCTTGTAGGTCTTGCTCAGATGTGTTGATATACCAAAGATGGAGTCCCAACTCCTCATAGTAGTCTCCAAATCAGCCAGTCTGTGATTCAGCCTGTTATTCAGAACAGCGCCCCCTGGCGTCGCGGAGCGGAACTAATGAAGTCACCTTGCAGGTCTTGCTCAGATGAGTTGATATTCCAAAGATGGAGTCCCAATTACTCTTAGTTCTTTCCAAATTAGTCAGTCTGTGATTCAGCCTGTTATTCAGAACAGCGCCCCCTGGCGTCGCGGAGCGGAACTAATGACGTCATCTTGTAGATCTTGCTCAGTGGAGTTGATATTCCAAAGTTGGAGTCCCAACTCCTCTTAGTAGTCTCCAAATCAGTCAGTCTGTGATTCAGCCTGTTGTTCAGAACAGCGCCCCCTTGCGCCGGGGAGCGAAACTAATGACGGCATCTTATAGGTCTTGCTCAGACGAGTTGATATACCAAAGATGGAGTCTCAACTCCTCTTAGTAGTCTCCAAATGAGTCAGTCTGTGATTCAGTCTGTTATTCAAAACAGCGCCCCCTGGCGTCGCGGAGCGGAACTAATGACGTCACTTTGAAGGCCTTGCTCAGATGAGTTGATATACCTAAGATGGAGTCCCATCGGCTCTTAGTTGTTTCCAAATCAGTCAGTCTGTGATTCAGCCTGTTATTCAGAACAGCGCCCCCTGGCGTCGCGGAGCGGAACTAATGATGTCATCTTGTATGTCTTGCTCAGATGAGTTGATATACCAAAGATGGCGTCCCAACTCCTCTTAGTAGTCTCCAAATCAGTCAGCCTGTGATTCAGTCTGTTATTCAAACCAGCGCCCCCTGGCGTCGCGGAGCGGAACTAATGACGTCATCTTGAAGGCCTTGCTCAGATGAGTTGATATAACAAAGATGGAGTCCCAACTCCTCTTAGTAGTCTCCAAATCAGTCAGTCTGTGATTCAGCCTGTTATTCAGAACAGCGCCCCCTGGCGTCGCGGAGCGGAACTAATGACGTCATCTTGTAGGCCTTGCTCTGATGAGTTGATATACCAAAGATGGAGTCCCACTGCTCATGCGCGGAATGACATCAATTTCACGCCACACTCATCCATTTGGATGCTCCCTCATGAGTGCTGCATACTGACACCTTCCACGGCCATTTGGACCAATATTGGCCCATCTCGGCCCCAAAACGTCTATTCTCATACTCTTTTTCTACTGCCCATGCGCAGAACGACGTCAGTTCCACGCCACACTCATCCAGTCGGGTGCTCCCCCTCGAGTGCTACATATTGATACCTTCCACGACCCATTTGGACCAATATTGGCCCATCTCGTCCCCAAAACGTCTATTCCCATACACTGTTTCTATTGCGCATGCGTAGAATGACGCGAGTATCATGGGAAACCATTGGGGGCTTATTTCCTTCATTCTATCCTTTACTCAAACCCGACATATCAAGCAAAGCTTGTGGAAAGTCGTAGTGACAAGAAGTGTCCACAGAAAAATGCACTAACTGCATACAATGTACATGTATTTATAAAAAAAAAACATAAAAAGGACCAAAACATCCCTGTGATGATCAGTTAACATTTGTATACATGTGAGCTTATGCTTATACCATTTTCTCCCTTTTTCCCTTCGTTTTGTCTGTGTGAAATAATTATACAAAGCGTTTATTTGTCCATAAGACTATAATGAACTACTTTACTGTCAGATATCTGAAGAAATATCTGCAGAACAGGACAGGTTCGAGAAAAAAATTGAAATTGAAGGTTAAAATTGAAATTTAAATTGAAATTCAAACTTGAGATCTAAATTTGAAATTGGAAGTTAAAAGTTAAAATTTTGAGTTACAATTTGAATTTTCATTTCGGAAATACCGGTATAAATGTAGATTTCACATTCAAATTGAAATTTCAGATATTACAATTATTGTAATTTGAATTTCAAATTTGAATCTGAATTTTAAATTTCAATTTCAAATTTCTAATATTCTTGGGATCCGATCTGCTTTCGACAGCGATAGTGCGATTGTACAGTACAGGGGAATCCCAGAAAACAATTAGTGAGTTGCAAGTATAGTCAGTAACCGGCGCAAATGAGTGGGATCTGGTTGAAGTGATAAACCAACATCCCCTGTTCCAAAAAAATTCAAAGCAATGGGATTTGTAGGAAGTCTACCTCACATGTAACAAAGCAAATCTAGATCTAACAGAGATGTGAACTTCAAAACTGCAATTCTAACATATCTGATGATGAATTTATTAAGTGACGTCTATTGGAATAATTTGAGAAAACGATATGTTTAATTTCTCTGTTATTCCTTGTCAAGCAAGCTGTGAGCCAGGTAGACACCGAGAAAACGCGACCTCGGAAAAAATCTAAGTAAGCTTTGAAGCCATATAATTTGTCTGAATATCAAAGCCTATATATCGGTACAGTTGAGATCTCGTGTTGGCAACCTCATAACATGTCGAACAAATCAGCCATATGTATATTATGTTTGTACACTGATTAACCAAATCAAACGTCTTCAAAGACAGTACCCGGTATTAAGTTTCTAGCTTTCGAGGTTCTTGTTTATTAACCACACTATCTTCCTTATTTCTAACGTTGGGGTCAAATAAATTAGACCAGAGACTGAGTTCTTTGGTACTAGGAACTTATGCTCTGTCATGCATCTGAGAGATTTCCGAGGGTTCATTTTGCTGATGACGTGCCCACACTGTCTATTGAAATTTGAACATTTGAGGTATAATTAAGAAATAATTGCGTGTTTACTGTGGTACATGTAAAACAAGTAGGATAGATCTCTATGCAATAGGATGAATCTAAGTTCAGGCCTGGGTGATCAAACGTGAAGACGTGAACGTGTAAAGATCACGTTTGCTCCCCCCCCCCCCTCTATACCTGACAATAAATGTGTTGACCCATCAATTAATCAAAGCAGACACTACCTGCAAGTCGCGTGCCAGAAATCCACACACAGCAGTACACACAACGGCAGCTACATGTATGAGCAAGCTAAAACGCTTGTAATGTTCAAATTGACGGGGAAAAGACAGTGTTAACAATAAATTTGAACTATTCAAATCTTAGCGTGAACCTTGGATTTTTAAATAGATTATTATTGTCTCCGTACTTTATCATTGCCATATCGCAGTGCACGGAAAATCCTACCCCCTCCCCCCCAGCGCAACTGGGCACGTGAAGAAAATTATGACGTCAAACTATGCGCACCGACCCGCTTATTAAGTGACGTCTATTGGAATTAAATGCCACCCAGGTTTCTTTCCTTGCATGTAATAATGTCATTTGGTAAAAACACATGCGGTGTGGTAAAATTTGAATTTTAAATGCAAAATTTCAATGCGGAAATAACTATTTTACTTCAAATTTCAATATAAAAAAAACGAGGAAAAAAATAACATTTGAAATTTCAATTTGAAGCTGGAAATTGGAAATCTCATTTCGCAAAATGAAATGTACATGTATTGAAATTAAATGTATTTCATTTAACTAATTGTAATTGAAAATTTAAAATGTATAGTTATTCTTAGAGTGACTTGAACAAGCCCAAATGAATACAAACACAGAAGAAGTTGATTTGGCTGAAAAGCAGGAATTATTTGTGCTATTATTGCCTTGAAACATTTTTCTTTCGCCTGGAAGTACCGGACGTAAAAAAGCTGGTATGTTAAAAGTATAAATTCCTGAAGACGACTAAGAACACCTCCGTCATCCAACCTTATTTGACCTGAATTTGTTATAGTTCCTGGGTAAGAGGCTTGCGTACTCTTGAAGCAAGGCGAGGCCTCAATACAGTCTGCGGGCCTGCCTAGCAAATTTGGCATTCCGTGTGTATTACTCATCAGATCGGTAACACAGATATTATCGTTCATAATGAAAAAAAAGCAGTTCTTTCTCTCTTCATGTCATATTAATCGATTTCATATTGATTGATGACGGGCAATCATATAACCATTTCTTTATTATAAGCCAGTTGTGCATATTGCAAACACCAAGAGAGAAGTTTGGTCAACACAGGAACAATCCATGGGTATAATACGTATGGGCCATCATAGTTCAGTCGTTGGAACATCAGTGCATTTGACCTGGATCGTGAGTTCGAATCCCGCTGACGACCATTTTATTCTTTCTCTATCAAAAATAATTTCATATTCAAATACGGGTGATACGTCATATCACATGCCATTTTCTTTAGCACGTTTCGAGAAGATGGTGGAAAATTGAATACTAATATGAATTTAAAGCTCCTCTAGAATCGGTTACTGACCAGCTAATTGATTGTGGGGAGATTATTGGTACTGCAAGAGACTCGTTCGATTTAACTGTTCGTTTAGAATTAATAGTAATTCCGTTGGAAAATGGTATACCACTTTGTTTCATCACATAATAACAGGACGAATAGTCCTGCTCTTACGACCACCTTCATTAATCCTATCTGGCCTGGGCTTTTTGGGACCTGTCCAGGCCTGGGGGGTGGGCGAAATGCCCCCCCCCCCCAATTATTTTTCTTATCCCTTGAGCTAGGGAGCTGAAACTCATCACACTATACCCTTGGGTCAAGCTCTACCACAAAATGTGAAAAAATCCAAGATGGCCGCTTTGATGACGTCACAGTGACGTCATTTTCAAAAACGGCATTTTTTGGTCGATTTTTCGGTCAGATTTTTCGAATTTTTTATTTTCGCAATTTCTCCGCAAAAACTGCATGATAAATTAGTAAATATTAATGTGATGTGAAATAAAATAGTTTTTGTCCACTTTTCATCGCGGAAAAGCAGAAATTTTGAAGAAATATGACAAAAATATCACTTTTCTGCTACCCCATGTGGCCGCCATCTTGGATTTACCCATGATCCTCTGCTCGGGGGGTCATACAAATAGGCTCAAAATGGCCCCAATATGAGAAACTATAAAGTCACCGAGGTTCGGCTCTCCATTTTTTGTCGTTCCGGAAATAGCGCAGAAACTTTGGTAGGGAGGGGGGGGGGGGGCATTAGGGGGGCATAATGCCCCCCTCCCCAGTCCAGTTAGGGTTAGGGCGACAATCTGTATGTAAGGACAACTTTGAACAATGATTCATCCATGTGAAATTCATTTTATTGAAAGACTACGTTCCCAACGCGACCAGAGGCCACCAATATAAACTCTCAAATGGATGTTAAACCTCTGTTAAGCACCTTCAAGACAATGGAAGAATACTGATGATCTTCACCTGTTGGTATACAAATTTCAACAGCAATACCCCAGAACATTCAAGCCTCTCAATAAACTGATGTGGGATTTCGTTTGCCAGAATTACTTCAACCATCAAACACATCTGGAACGTGGTGGCATGAATGCCTGTTGTGTCAGAAACACATACCACGATAGTGTAACCCGGAAACGTCTAGCTTTGACATGATTGAAGATATTTCTCTTTTCATTATAAAAATACCACACAATATTTTGCCAACACGATGAAATCAATCAGATTTGAAGTGTGCACAATATAAAAATTGTAGATTATGGTACATGCAGTAGCTGGTACTCTTTCTGTTTTTTTTATTATATCCGTGCCTCGCAAAATGAAAGAAGGATAACTATCAAAGATTTATCAATGCTAAGTTCATCTCACTTTAATGTTTTTTACTTCCTTTATTAAGAGAACATAAAAGGTATAAAATCTAACTAGATGTGAAGTCACTCTTTGATACCTGGTGTAAATATGATCAATATATTTTTGCCAGTATTCCGAGAAAAGACAACTAAGCTTATATTTTTGATAAGTTTAGCAACTTCAGATCGAAAATAGTCCAGATATCATCAATTAAAAACAATTTGTACGTTAAAAAGAAGGCAAAGCGATCCAAAACTCATTCGGTCAGCTCTCGTCTGTGCACCGTCTTCTGCTATTGGGGCAAAATAGTATTGTCTATAGTGCAAATCCGGGACTGAATGATCATTTCAGCTTGTATAGCAGTTTATAATGATCGCCACGGTAATATGAGACATTCTCGCAGAAATTAAAAGTTCAACTTTTACAATCTGTTAACGCTCAAATGCTTCCAGTGAGCGCCGATCTACCATCAAGTTTCAAAATAATAAAAAAAAATCCTACGCACCCCATCACAGCCAATTTATGAAGTTTGGTAGGGCTTAAAGGAGAGTCTACGTCCCGATGGGGAACCCACTCATGGACAGGTGCGATATGGAGTGTGACCCCTTGTTTTCTTCATCTCGAGCCGTAGAACACGATGGGAGGGGACTCGAAGCCATGCGTTGAGTTTTGTTGAAAAGTTCGATGACGCATGCGCAGTAGGCAGGCAGGTCGAGGTGGGCGTTTTGTGATCTAGGTGGACCCATAATGATCCGATTGGGTCGTGGGAGGTATCAGTTTGAAACATTCGTGGGGGAGCGTCCAACTGGATGGGTATGGGATTGGAATATCGTCTATCTGCACATGCGCAGTAGAAAAAGTGTATTTAGTATTTGGACGTTTTGAGGCCGAGATGGACCAATATTCGTCATCGTGAAGCTCTCTCGGGGGACCATCCGACTGGACTAATGTGGCGTCCATTTGCAGCAATCTACGCATGCGAAGACAGGGAATTGTGGGGAAAAGGTACTGGAATGGACGTTTGGGGTCGAGGTGGACCCATGATGGTCCGACTGTGTCGTGTGGGATATCAGTTTGAAGATCTCATGGGGTAGCGTCCAACTGGACTGGTGAAAGGACATTGACATGGACGTTTTGCGGGCAATAGTGGGCGTACTGGGTCGCGGAGGGTATCCATGTGAAGCGCCCTCCAGACTACATCAAGTTATGGGTGGGTGCATGTTTTCACAGAAAAAACCTTTAGGTCTATAAGCCGACACCTGATGAGCCATAGAAATGAGAATGTTGTTGTTGTTGTTGTTGTTGTTGTTGTGGAGAGAGTGTAGTCTCAGTTTCTCGGAAGTAAATGTCAAGGGAAATAATCCAGTTGCCCCTTAGTAGTAGAGAAAGCAGAAACCCAGAATGTTTGCTCTGTGACCTTTGTGGAAAGTTTTACACAGTGTGGAAACGCCTTAACGCCCTAACGCCTCATCGTTACAACGCATATAAGGGAAGTGGGAAGAGGCGCCGGCATCCTATTACATGACTTCACAGTATAGTCTTCTGGTCAACCTATTCTAAAGTACATACCAAGAATCTAACGATTCGTGATATGTGTTGTATCTCAGGTACGCTTTTATTGTACCTGTTCATGTGGCAACTTGAAAGACATGATCACACGGCCCCCAGCACCGGCATAAGCGGTGTCAGATACAAATCTAGAGAGCTATGATGGAAATGCTCTGACAACTCGTATATTGGTAATCGGTGAGCTGTGTCGCTGTGTCAACTCGTACGCTGGGGATTGGTGAGCTGGATCGTCGTCAGATGAAAATGACGGCATTTAAAATGTAAGGCCCGATGTCGACCCAGCATCAACTTCCCACGAAGCCAACATATATCAAAGACCAAAAGGTCTGTACCTGTGCCTCGGGAACGAAACGTCCTCCAGCAGAATCTCGCCATATACAGGTAAAAATTACAACGCATATAAGGGAAGTGGGAAGAGGTGCCGACATACTGACAGAGCCACATGACTTCACAGTATAGTCCTCTGGTCAAACGCATTAACGGGGTAGCATACCAGTGTTTTATCACTTTTACTCCGCACCAGTCTAGTTGGACGCTACCCCATGAGAGCTTCAAACTGATACCCCACACGACCCATACCCCGATCCCAAAAGGTTCATTCCAGAACCCTTTTCCCACAATTCCCTGTCTACGCATGTGCAGAATGCTGAAAATGGACGACACATTAGCTCTGTCGAATGGTCCCCCACGAATGCTTTACGATGACACCTCGCACGGCCCAATCGGACCACTATAGGTTCACCTCGACCCCCAACACGTCCATGTCAGTGCACTTTTCCCACAATTCCCTGTCTGCACATGCGCAGAATGCTGAAGACAGACGAAACACTGGTCCAGTTGAGTGGTCCCCCACGAGTACTTCACGATTACACCCCACGCCGCCAATCGGACCACTACTGGTCCATCTCGTTCCCAAATCGTCCATTCAAATACACTTTTTCTCCTGCGTACGCGCAGATATACAATATTGCCACCACACACCCATGCAGTTGGATGCTCCCCCCACGAATGCTTCAAACTGATACCTCACACCTAGATTCCGAAACGTTCACCTCGATCTGACTACTGCGCATGCGTCATCAGAACTTTTCATCAAAAGACAACCCATGACCTCAAGACCCCTCCCATCGTGTTCTACAGCTCGAGATGAAGAAAACAAGGGACCACACCCCATACCGCAAATATCCATGAGTGGGTTCCCCACTGAGAATATCATTGTCCAGTGCGCCAGTATCCACCCTAGACCTGACTGAACTTTTCAATGAAATTCAACCCATGGCAACGAGACCCCTCTCTTTGTGTTCTACATAGCGAGACAAAGAAAACAAGGTGCCACAACCCATAGTAAAATCCACAAGAAAAAAATTACCACCCCAATACTCCTATCTATGATGGCCGAGAAGGGCCATCGCGTCTTTCATTTCTAATTTAACGCGATGGAGCGATGGAGCTATGCGATGGAACGATGGAGCTATGCGATGCGCGATGGAGCTATGCGATGGAGAGATGGAGCTATGCGATGGAACGATGGAGCTATGCGATGCGCGATGGAGCTATGCGATGGAGCGATGGAGCTATGCGATGACAAGTCACGCTATGCGATGCGCGATGAGGCTATGCGATGGAGCTATGCGATGCGCGATGGAGCTATGCGATGAAGCGATGGAGCTATGCGATGGAGCGATGGAGCTATGCGATAAAAAGTCGCGCTATGCGATGCGCGATGAGGCTCTGCGATGGAGCTATGCGATGCGCGATGGAGCTATGCGATGGAGCGATGGAGATATGCGATGGAGCTATGCGATGGGGCTATGCGATGGAGCTATGCGATGGAGCTATGCGATGGAGCGATGGAGCGATGGAGCTATGCGATGGAGTTGTGCTATGGAGCGATGAAGCGATGGAGCTATGCGATGCGCGATGGAGCTATGCGATGGAGCGATGGAGCTATGCGATGACAAGTCACGCTATGCGATGCGCGATGAGGCTATGCGATGGAGCTATGCGATGCGCGATGGAGCTATGCGATGAAGCGATGGAGCTATGCGATGGAGCGATGGAGCTATGCGATAAAAAGTCGCGCTATGCGATGCGCGATGAGGCTATGCGATGGAGCTATGCGATGCGCGATGGAGCTATGCGATGGAGCGATGGAGCTATGCGATGGAGCTATGCGATGCGGCTATGCGATGGAGCTATGCGATGGAGCTATGCGATGGAGCTATGCGATGGAGCGATGGAGCGATGGAGCTATGCGATGGAGTTATGCGATGGAGCGATGAAGCGATGGAGCTATGCGATGGGGCTATGCGATGGAGCTATGCGATGGAGCGATGAAGCGATGGAGCTATGCGATGGGGCTATGCGATGGAGCTATGCGATGGAGCGATGGAGCGATGGAGCTATGCGATGGGGCTATGCGATGGAGCTATGCGATGAAAAGTCATTGTCCATAGCTGAATGATCCATGAACAGATATTTCTTGGAAATATTTTCTAATCAGAAATCCCTAAAGCTGTTTAGTTTTCTTCACCACTTGCACTTCCGCCTGCAGTCCAACAGACAATCGGAGACAGATAGCCTTATATATTATAATAGATAGATATGCATTTATTGCAGTAGCAAAGTAATATAGTGATGGCAAATTTGTACACAAAATGTGCCATTCAATAAGTTGAAATGCGAGTGTTGTGGTAAAAACTCTCCGTTACAACAGAACTGGCTGCAAGAAGTTCGGAAACTTGAAGATGCTACCAGAGATGAAATCCTCTGTTCTAAATGTAGGTCAGAGTTGCATACCTACCAAAACAAAAGAACCCAGCTTGTGCACGTTGACACTATAAAATAGTTGGTTGTGGTGAGGAATAACCTCTATATAAGACATATACATATGAAACAAACTGAATAGTATCAGCTACAAGTGTAGGCTGCTCGGTTAATATGGAGTGTCGGATTTGACGCTTACATTGCGGAATGGCTCGTACCTTCTTTGTCAGATATCATTAATGCATAGTAAATGGTGCCTCATCCAGTATGTAAATACACATAAAATAGAAGTTTTCTTGAGAACGTGGACTGCATTCGATGCATCTGTGAAGGCAGAATAGTGTGTGTTTAATATCATTAAATAATATTGACATGACGCTAAATATAGATATATTTATTGTTGGTACAGGAGCGCTGTTTTTGGGGCGCGGAGGGTTGGCGCGCGTGAATTATTATTCTAATGAGGGTTCTCTGAATGTTAACAGTAGCGCGGATATTCTAATGAAATAAAGCAGTTAACAGGTGTACTGAATAACAAAGGCGACAGGTGTAGTCTGGTTCTCTAGCGTTATGTAATCTACTGGCTTATAAGGCAGTGTGTGGACGGTGTTACTCATCGATGTCCAGGCCAAGCCAGGCTGCGGTACACTTTAGTTTACCTTGATTTACCTGCCATTTGCATGTGCTTCGTCCAAGAAGACCTAATTAAAACACATTCATTTAAAATTAATAGTTCCTATATGCATTAGATGGGAATTGGCTTTAATGGGATTTCCTCTATCCATATTACGTGCTTTCCATATCTATATTTTGTAGGTTACTCCATTCAAGACTGGACAGGTTCCATTCCTTTCTAGTTCTACGTATCGATTTATTCCTTTTATGACATTCTGTACAGGATGGAGTTTGTCATCCTAAGCTGGAGACGTCTGGTGCAGTGCTACGAACACAGGTTTTCAGAATATTTCTCCAGTGTGTTTATCTCTGTTTTTGCCTGGGAGGCACCTTGCGTTCAGGAAGGCTCCTCAGTACCTTGTATTTTCACACCTTTGTATGATTTCTGTGTACCGCGCGAGGCCGGGCTTCGGGACCGGGCTACTCTATGGTGAAAATAAACTAGCGGATGTTGAAACGATAAATAATTTGTGTTCGTCTGAGTCCTACGAATTAGAACATAATAAAAAATACCAATGACGTTTATTTATTATTGAAGATATACGTGTTACATGAACCGAATAATGTGATTTCAGTGACATCGCAAGATGTTAGACGACCATATAACGCGAAACATCATTTGACGAATACTCTACACGCTTCTTTGTTACCTGCATAGCAATACGGTACTGAGGAAGACTGTCCTTTACTGCTCATTAGAATAAAACTAATCGAGGGAGCTGTCAATAGGGTTTTATCACGGACAGCCACAGTAAACTGTGGAAAACATTAGCAGAAAGGGGTGACGGGGTGGGAGAGTATGTGTTATATCTTGGCTGGAATTGATGGAATACCGGCGAGGCCCTCGAGTCAAAATCATGCCTTACAAGCCAATGAGCGTGATTAAACAGGTTGCCATCAAATTTAGTACATAACCACAGTAAACTACAGAAAACATTAGCAGCCTATTCCTTTGTCACACCGGGGAAATTTACATGCGCAATGACTTTTCCTCGCATAGCTCCATCGCATAGCCCCATCGCATAGCTCCATCGCTCCATCGCTCCATCGCATAGCTCCATCGCATAGCCCCATCGCATAGTTCCATCGCTCCATCGCATAGCTCCATCGCATAGCTCCATCGCTCCATCGCTCCATCGCATAGCTCCATCGCTCCATCGCATAGCTCCATCGCATAGCCCCATCGCATAGCTCCATCGCTCCATCGCATAGCTCCATCGCGCATCGCATAGCTCCATCGTTCCATCGCATAGCTCCATCGCTCCATCGCGTTAAATTAGAAATGAAAGACGCGATGGCCCCTCTCGGCCATCATACTTATCACATACATGCATTCCCCGTAGATTAACATTGGAAGTCACTGGGGTCTTATGTACGGGCAGTTAACTCTTGAAGTAACGTCATCAGCCTTAGAGCCTCGATCATAAGGAAATCAGCGGTTTTACTACTACCTGGACGACAGCAATTGTGCGAAGCCTCCACACACGTGATCATTATAGATAGCGGCTATAAAAGACCTGGAAGCTCGCCTGTGGAAGTAATACAACGACAGTGATCCATCTGACACCATAGACGGTCCTCTGGAGTGAAGTTCTGTACGGTAAGTTAATCTAAATAAAAATCGATTAGTTTCCGTGCAAATCACTATGTAATCACCAATGTTCAAATTATGTAGGCTTATTCACCACGAACAATTATCCCAATGAAATGAAGAAAGAAATAACGATTCTAGTAGATTCCAGTCGTTTAGCGAATTTGGACGATAAGTTTTTAATCCGCTCCTTCTCAGCCGATGGATATTTTGCCCTTGACAACTGCCGTTTATTCTGTCTGGATGATTGACCATCACTCTCACTTGCAAAAAGAGTAGCAATCAATCGCTTGCAAATGGAATATGAAAGCGATACTATTTACTGGACGGACAATTATCTATTCCTGCCCATCTTTTTTGGCAAGTTTCTGACCATGAACGAAGGCGTAAGATATCCAATTGTAATACTCACTGTATGTATTTTGTCTTATATATTAAATATCACGAAATAGTTTGCATGCATCTGAAATCACAGTGACGTCATTTTCAGCAAGACATTTTTGGTCGACTTTTTTTCCTTCGAATTTTCTATTTGTGTGCTTTCTTCGCAAGAAAGCTGCATGATAAATTAGTGAAAAATAATCTGATATGAAATAAAATAGTTTTGTCCACTTTTCCTCTCAAAAAAGCAGGAATTTTTAAGAAAAATTACGAAAGCATAACTGTTTTTGTACCCCACATCCTCTGCTCGAGGGTTAAGTATATCGGCTAAATATGACCCCAATATGATAGACCTAAACCACAAAGTGAAAGATTGTCAACTGTCGGTTGTTGTTTTTTGTCGTCCCAGCGATAGGGTAGAAAAATTGGTAGGAAGGGACTCAGTCCTGGTAGGGTTAATATATTTCCATCTAGTCTGTTTGAGGTTTTCTTCAGATCCAGCTCAGTCAGATGTTTTTCCCTTAATACGCTTAGGCAAAAATGCGATGGGCGATTAGTATTTATTTTTATTCTAGATTACCCCGAATGGTAATGGCATGGCATTAATACTGTTTAATGAATAGTGTATGTGGTTGTGTTTAAGACGGATCTTCAGGGTTAGAACGCATGTTAACCATATATATTCTCTCCTAGTGGAATATGTATCGTTATTATTCGTTTGTTTGTTGTGCCCCAGACCTCCATGCTTTCCAAGGCATCATTTGACAGTTTCGCCAAATGTTGCAAAGTTAGCTGTGTAGTAATCGTCCACCTACTTCGTCATTCAGATGATAAAGAATACGTTCGCATTTGGATTATTTCAAAAACTGCACTGTGTCCTTTTATATTTCAGACCTTATGTGGGCGTTTGAAATTTGATTTTAATTCACTATTCCTTATCCCATAGTTATTTTGACAAAGTTGTATGGCCTTTCTTCCACCACCAATAGACTTTTTCTATTGTATTACCCACACTGACCTAAAACTGTCCTGATGAAGTTTTATGACATTTCGATCAAAACTGTGGCGGTACGGACCGAATAAACAAACAAAGATGTTTGCCTAAATTATGATAAGATTAAATAAGAAAACTATACGTTCTGCATGTACGAGAAACCATGGACATATGATATCTTGTCACTACGTGGGCGTCTTTTCCCATCACTCTGTTAATGGTGTGTTTAATAACAAGGGTAACACGCGTATTATTGCAAGAGAATAAAAATGGAACTAATCATACCAGAAAAACAAAGTTGACATAAGAAGAATTACGAGTAAGCAAACACAAGAGAATAGACTTTTTTCAATCCTTCCCAGACCTCCGCTTTCTTAACGTTTTTGCCTGGAATTCTTTCTGTACTGTTACTCCAAATTGAATGGAAGAAATATTTCTGGGTCGTTTAATATGCCCACATGTGGCGTTCGTATTAACGGTTCATACTCCATGTAAAAATCACGAGACAATGCACACAATAGTCAAGTCCAGGAACAACAGTTTGTCTGGACTTGAGCTTTTTAAGCTGCACACTGTCGGAGACGGTAGACCCTAGCGGCCACTCGCCTTCACGCATACTCGCCCTGTATTTTGCTGACACGAGAAGTCGAGAATGTGAGGCGAGATGTCGAGAACGCGAGGCGAGAAGTCGAGGCGAGAAGTCGAAATTGCGTGGCGAGAATTCGAGAAGTCGAGATCTTTCTCGACTTCTCGCCTTCTCTTCTTTGTGGCAAAAAATGCGAGAAGTCGAGAAGGCGAGCATGCGAGAATGGGCGGATTCTCGCGTTCGCGACTTCTCGCCTTCTTGCCCTTTTTAAAAAAAGGCGAGAAGTCGAGAAGGCGAGCATGCGAGAATGAACGGATTCTCAGGTTCGCGACTTCTCGCCCTTTAAAAAAAAGGCGAGAAGGCGAGCATGCGAGAATGGACGGATTCTCGCATACGCGACTTCTCGCCTTCTCTCCTAATTTGAAAGGGGCGAGAAAGCGAGAAGTCGCAAGCGCGAGAATTCGCCCATTCTCGCATGCTCGCCTTTTCGACTTCTCGCCTTTTTTGCTACAAAAAACTAGAAGGTGAGAAGTCGAGAAAGATATCGATTTCTCGCTTCGCAATCTCGACTTCTCGCCTCGACTTCTCGCCTCGATTCCTCGACTTCTCACCTCGCGTTCTCGACTTCTCGCCTTGCGTTCTCGACTTCTCGTCTCGCGTTCTCGACTTCTCGTGTCAACAAAATACAGGGCGAATATGCGAGAAGGCGAGTGGCCGCTACCGTCTTCCATAGCACACAGACTCAGACAATAACCACTTACACGAAGTATCTACCGTATTAATGCAGGGGTGAACAATGGGATTTATAAGATATAATATTGCCCCTTCACTAAATTTTCAGTTTCCTGAGAATTTATCATCGTAGTACATTTCAGATATATAGTTTGCGAATCATCATTTCGCCATTTCACGTTCACGATGTAAATGGGGCCCTCGGTGGCCGAGTGGTCTAAGGCGCTTCGCTGGTGACCGCTAGCCTCACACCGCTGAACCGGCACGGGTTCGAGCCCAGTTGGTCCATGTGTGAAAGTTTGTCAGTTACTTGCCGAAGGGCGGTGGTTCTCTCCGGGTGCTCCGGCTTCCTCCACCAACCAAACTGACTGCCACCATATGAGTGAAACAAACTTGGGTGTGACATTAAGCCAAATTCCCTCCCTCTCTCACGATGTAAATGTGTGGAAGTATTAATTGCATTCGAAGCCTTCACGTGTTATGGGTCATTCTTTCATATAAGCAGTCACGAGGGAGCTGGGGCATGAACATAAGGTCCAATATACTGTCTACATGGGCTCGGTCTTACAATTCTAGTTTATTCTTGCGCATGCAGCATCTCGATGGAAGTGTACATTTAACTGAGTTAGCGCCTGTCGCTCAACCTCAGTGTTATGTGTGGACTTTCAGCGTAACTGTGTAACTCCAGGGATATACCCTTTCTCTTTTTCTCAGCGTAACTCTGTAACTACGAGGATGGTCATTATTTCGTAGCGCATCTTCGCGAGTCAGTGTATCAATCGATACTTTAGGATAGATTAACTGTCTTAGTTATTTAGGGGAGATTGGGCACAGTGGGACATGGGGCACAGTTGGGCAAGACGTCTAGCTCCTATGTCAAGGACGGGAAGCACATTGCATTATTATCAACAGAAAGCCATCACTCCCATACAACTTCTATATTGATTATAAGTGAAACCTATCATCGGAAAAAAATTAGGTGCATAAAATATTTTTGAGCAGTCCAAGTAAACTTTAGGACTGTGGATGATATTTTGTTACATCAAGTTTTCAGCAGTACTTTGTTGCTGTTTTGTTATCACTGATAGAGAACGGACAAAGGTACAATTTAATTATATGAATTTATTATATCAGATGTATGTATCCGTTTTTACCCCTCGGCCAAATTTGGCCTAGGGGTATTGTCGTCATCATGTACGGCTGTCCGTACGTACGTCCGTACGTACGTCCGTCCGTCCGTTACCGCGATATCTAAAGAACCGTTTCATGCATGGCAACCAAACTTGTTACATCTATTTATCTTCACGTAAATCAGAAGCCTATCGAAAATGAGTCATCTCGGACAATATTTTGCAGAGTTATGCCCCTTTTACAAATAAAAATCCATTTATGATTTGTTATTGTGATAATTTCAGAACTGTTCCATATACAACATCCTAACGTGATACAGTTGTTTCTCTTGACCTAAACTAGATGCCTATCGAAAATGAGTCGTGTCAGAAAGTATTTTGCAGAGTTATGCCCCTTGTCTAATAGAATCCGTTACCGCGATATCTACAGAACCATTTCATGCATGGCAACCAAACTTGTTGCATCTATTTATCTTCACGTAAATCAGAAGCCTATCGAAAAGGAGTCATCTCGGACAATATTTTGCAGAGTTATGCCCCTTTTTACAAATAAAAATCCATTTATGATTTATTGTGATAATTTCAGAACCGTTCCATATACAACATCATAACGTGATAAAATTGTTTCTCTTGACCTGAACTAGATGCCTATCGAAAATGAGTCGTGTCAGAAAGTATTTTGCAGAGTTATGCCCCTTGTCTAATAAAATCCACTAATTCCTATGTTAAGTTTGCATATAATTTCTATATCATGTTTGTATACTATCACATTTATTTATTGATTGGATGACTGATTTATTCTCTTACACAATGCGAAGAATGCCTGCAAATCTGTTTTGAAAATGACACTAGATGCCTATCAAAAATGAGTCGTGTCAGAAAGTATGCCCCTTGTCTAACAAAATCCACTAATTCCTATGTTAAGTTTGCATATTATTTCTATATCATGTTCCTACGAAGTAGGCTACAGATCGCAAATTGTCCGGTAATGAGTGAGTGAGTCAGTCCATCCGAATCCTTTCGTCGGCAAAATAAGGAGAACCGTTGACATTAGAACCTTGATTTTTGGCATGAACGTGCATTAGGGCATTGTTACCAGCAAGTTCTGATCTGAAATAATTCTGATTAAAATTAGATTTATAATTAACACTTCAGTATATTGTTATAAATGCATACCATCCATGTGGCCTTTAACAGTATCATGTTCCTTTTATGACCATGAAGCCATGGGACCTCCTTATCAGTGGATTTAAAAGTCATTAAGGCTTGTCCTTGGAACAAACACAGAGAGAGGCTCCATCCCAGCCTTGTGGTTTTTAACAGTGATTTATATCCAAGCCCACTGAGATAAGGCCGGTTTCTACTCTGCTGCTTGTCACATCAAGTTACAGTGGTCGGTGTCCTGTATAGCAGATATAGTATATTATTGCATGCCTGTCCACTACCCTGGAACATTTCCTAGCTTAGACATTAAACAGCCCCATAAACTTGCCATCAAATGGGATAAGGCTGGGAGTACAAGAATGTGCGGTGTATTTTCTGTGGACTGTGTAGGCTGTACAGTCTGAATGAAGACAGCCTAGCAGAATTAGTTAAAGCTAGGTGGTTTAACGTTTATCAATGAAGAAAATCATCGATCAACCGCCATAGAATATAATGTGAAACAAGAAAACCGGAATAGTACATTCATCAGATTGCCAATGCCCAAAATGTGTTGTCTCATATATCTAGATAACAACGTGATGTAGAGACGCTATTTATTCGTCTTTGTACCGGTTATGCTCAGGAGAATGACATAGAATCATTATTATCTTGTGCATAGAAGGTGTTGGTCTTGAGTTGAATTACCGTAAACTACATAAATGCTACCTTTCTACTATAGTACTATATATAAAAATTTGTTGTATTGTTGGGAAAATAATGTGATTCAAAAAGTTGTTTTGATCCTGTACAAGGGCACTGAAAACCATTAAAGAGATGTAAATGTATTTTCACACGTAAAGCTTGAAATCTACTGAACCTATATTATTCAATCTGTTTCCTTTAATTAAAAAATTGTAAAATTAAATCGGCGAGTGTTATTTATTTTGGAATAAAGGCGCATTAGGAGACTGTTACCAACAAGTTCTGAGCTGACCAACTTTTGATGAAAATTTCTGGTGATTTTTGATGAAAATCACTGGCGATTCTGACTTGGACGGTGCCCATCTTAATATAGGCAGGATTTCAACTGGGGGTGGGGATTTCCAAGAGTTCAGTTCGCGTTCGAGTCCTAATGCCTACTGTACTTCGTAGGTCCTGTGACGTTAGTCACACTGCCATGTTAGTATACTATCACATTTATTTATTGATTGGATGACTGATTTATTGATTTATTTTCTTAGACAATGCAAAGAATGCTTGCAAATCTCTTTTGAAAATGACATACATGTCCCATTTAGTATACATGTACTGTATTTATCTAGCCATGTGTACTGTTGTTTTGGTGAGACATCGATACAGCTCTTTCAATTTATTCCAGAAACAAATTAATTTAAGGGAAGGAAAACTTTTCTTTTTTTTCAAAGAAAGTACACTTACAATACCAGGGGTAAATATTTCTTCCCACAAGCCAATCAATTGGTAGAGACACCATTACATTATAATAGCTGGGGTTCAGAGCCGAGGGGTTTCGATAGCGCAGCTTCATGTTGCCCATAAAAAGGGAATATATCATGCCCCCGGGGCAGACTGGGACACATTTGCTGGATACACTGGGACAATAGTAACCAAATGGTGAAATTTACTTTCATCCTAAAATGCGATTAAAGTGCATTATTTTGTTTCTTAGATGGCAGTAATGGCTAATCCTATCGGATTTGATGAGTTTTACTAACACTTTCAAACTCGAATGCTTTCATTGTCTTGAGAATCACACAGAATAATTTTTTTTTCTCAAATTTGGTCCCTGGGAGATATTTTATGTAGAGCAGGGGTCCAAAATTGCATCTAACTTAACCATCGGTGTTGAATCTTCTAAACTCCTATGAAACATATTATATACCTGATTTAAATGTATTTTGATTATTGTCCCACCGCACCCCAGTGGGTGTCCCAGTGCACCCATATCCGGGGCAAACTGAGACACATTTTTTGACTTTTTAAAAACGAATTCTTCGGAAAAGTATAACAAATATGTCAGAGTTTCTTGTATGATTATGTCATAATACATATTAGTTACAACTAGAGGATAGAAGGCTACTATACAGGACATAATAGCAGAGATTTTCGCAAAAAGGTGAAAAATGTCCCAGTGTACCCCCAATCTCCCCTACCCCCAAAAGCTTGAGGGATTTCCGCTGGACCAAACCAATCAGACAGCGCGCTGATTGAGCTCATCACGGCAATCCGCTTCGATGTTCGAGATTTCACATCTTCTCATATCCAAGTCGAACACCACACGTGTTTCCTTGGCTGAACATGACACATTATCTGATCAGATTACGGGTTTGGTGATGTCATAGCTCCATAAATATTCCGTTGTCCATATTAGGATAAATGCAATGCATGACCTCTTTAAAATTCAAATTTGATTGGGTATTCGAAAGAAATTAACATCAATACAACCCTCGCTTGCCATATTTGGAAATCACACGGGCAGACATCATAGGAAATTCTCGCTTTATGGCTATATGACAGCACGTGCGTTTTGCGGGTTGAACAAGTTACCCTACCCATTAGGTCAAGGTAAATGACGGAACGTTAGTGTAGTGTTTAACTTGAAATGTGAAGATGGAGTGTTGACTGGTTTGAATTCCATCGCTGGCCGGATCACCTTTGATGTCAAGATGAAATCGACATCGGATATCAAAGCGAAAACCTCAGGCTTCAGACCCCGACGGGCTATTTCAAAGCAACCGCGGGGTATGAAATGTACTAGACCCAACGACAAGAAAACTCATCCGAATCACCAAAAAGGTCCAGATAAACCCTCTGGGAGGATTTATGTATGGACTTTAGCATACGTTCTTCAAACCATTTCTTTTCATTCGTTTTTTCGACGTAACTGTGTAAATTGGAAGAATATGCAAGAAGTGGGAAAAATTAACAACGTTTGGCGACTATAAAGCAACTATATGACTTTACAGGCAAGCGGTCTTCGACACCTCGCATTCATACCCAAGAATACGGCGCATTCTCGGACGTAGCCTTAGTATGTCAGCCGCGCTTTTATTGCAAAGTTCATGTGGAGACTATGGAGTATCCACACAGCCCCTAGCACCGGCTTCAACAGAATTAGATACGCTCGGGAGATGTGAACTCCATCTGTTCAAAGATCTCTAAAGGAGTAGCTATTGTAACGTACAAAAAACTCCCTTAGGGGTTGCGTTATTGAAACCAAGAAATAACTTCTTTAATGCTGCACAAAAAGCTATGTTTCGTAAAAACAAATTACTCAAGCTCTTTCATTGTTAACGCCCAGCTGACATTTGAAATCGAGCTTTTGTATACACTACAGCATGGATTTTTTAATATATCTAAATTATGAAACCTCGAACTAAAACGAATCTGTCACCATATCTGTCGTTCAAGGTGTTATATAAACTGAAAAACCCATATTTTTAAAGTCGGGTCATATCACTCCTTCTCAGGACACAGGAAGCTTTTCTCGTCACCTTATTATATTATGTTATGTCTTATTATTACGTTACTTTTCAATCTTTTCTCCGATCCTTACGTCAGTAGTAGTATAAGAGCATCTGGCGTCGCATTGACCAAAAAAAATCGCATAAAGTGCCAGGATGTAAAGGTCAAGTTGATTATAGTTCCGGCACTTCCGGTCACGTGACCGGAAATGACCCCTGGGGCATGTATTTGTCCGCGGTGATGCGGTCGTCTGTGATGCGGCCGCGGGGAGAAGATTCCGCGGATAGAATGTAGTCCCCAGACTACAAATACGCGGGGTGGTCGGAACATTCTCCGGGAATGTCCGGCAATGTCCGGCAATGTCCTGTCATCTTCGGCAATGTCCGACCATCTTCGGCAGAATATAAGGGTCAATAAGCCTTTATCTACCTTTCCAAAGCATCAATGGAATGCATGGAACAGGGTTCCCGACAATATCGCCAGCACTATCCCCAGCATAAATGATAAGTTGGGAACCCTCGTCATAGCCTTACAGATTTTCCCAAAACCGTATTGGCACGAAAATGTTACAATGTTATTATGACGACTCTAGGATCAGTGCTACCACAGGGTCGAGCGTGTCGTGTCAGGTATATCTCCGAAAAAAATAAACACACAAAATGGCGGCGCTGCTCAATGTTTGTCCCACTTGGAAACCCACTCCTGGACATTTGCGATATGGGTTGTGGCATCTTGTTTTCTTCGTCTCGAGCTGTAGGACACGATGAGAGGGGTCTCGAAGCTAAGCGGTCAAACTTTTTGAAAAGCTCAGGTAGGTCTGATGGGGTGGATAGGTTCAATGCGACACCAGATGCTCTTATATATACGAGGGTCACAAGGGACCTGCCCATAGATAGTGTGCGTCATTCACCCTTCGACATTTGGTCATGACTGGAACCAGAAGTGACGAAGGTCAGTCAGAGTGTGCGTCATTCATCATTCGGCATTTGGTCAACCATGTCATTAGTCCTACGAGCCAATCATCCCCTTAAACCCCGGGTTTGAAAGTATTTTGACTTTGACTGAACTAACACGTTATAGTCATATTCAAAAATTAGCTGGAATTCAGAGTTGCATTGTGCAGCGGTGTTATCTTCTTGCCTGGTACATTTCGATATTTTTGCCAATATCAGGACAATCTCAGTAACAAGATGTATATCTTTGGCTAAACCATCTTATATTTTAGTTTATGAGATCGCAGACCATCCCAACACGGTCACCATTTTGATTATACCCATAATTCATTGCAAACAAGAGTGAGCAAACAGACCATATCCAGCGATAAATTCGTCTCTTATTTATTCCGCTCTTTCCACATTAATCATTGGACAATGCCAACGAGGCTAGACAGCATTGTCCAGCGATTAACTTGAACTGTAGTGTAAATCCTCCATTAACGTTTCCTCACAACCTCTATATATATATATGATACATAATAGGCGTGTGAAAAATGCTGGGTAGGCCGACCCAGTGAGGAAAGAAAAGAGTAAAAAAAAACCCGAACATTTCAAACTGCTCGATTGGTCGATCGTTGTAAGGATAACTGATCTGAGCCAATTCATTATAAGATATAGGTTAATCGATTTTTTTTGCTTATTTGCTTACCAGTTGGGACACTCTCAATCACATTTGTTTATCTATGTTTTCTTTCAGTCCGGATTATTAGTTTGGTATTAGTTTACTTCGATATGACACTTGGCGCAAATGAAACGTTTTGACATACTATCCAAATTTAAGCATAGCAATTTGGTTTATACAAATTTATTGCAAACACTGTTTACAATGGGGGCACAATGAGGCCAAGGCTCGTTAGCGACAAAATATAGCATAGCAATTTATAGAATTAAGGAGAGAAAAAAACAGAACAAGGTACTATAATTAGATAAAGATAAGACAAACGTACGACTTCTAGATTGTTGACGTCATACTGACGTTATTAAAGCAGATACCGGAAGTCTGACTGACCAGTATCCAAAATCAATGCCTCGAACATTTCAGTTTGATACACCTCGAACTAAAGAAAGTAAGGGGCAGTAATCACCCTTACCCCAATTCGGTTGTAATATTGTCATGACCGGGAAACATCTATACGAATGCATGATGAGGTCAAATGGATCTTAATAGAAAGACGTGTATTGTCGTTAAAATTATATTCCAAATGTCATCAAGAAGGAAACCGTGGAAGAAACAGAGAAAATCGGAGAAAATATGCCCGAAAAATCATAAGAAAAGGCTCCCCAAACTTTATATGGGGAGGCAAAAATAGCTGGAGAAATTCGGATTATTTTATCTGAAAGGTATTCGAAGGTAAAGTTTTCAAAATTTCAGATCGGAAATCGCAGGGGTAATGAAAAAATTCGGAGGTAAAGTTTTCAAAGTTTCAGATCGGAAATCGCAGGGGTAATAACAATACGAGGGCTAAATTACCCCTATCCCAATTTCGGTTTCTAATTTTTCAAAACCAGTCAGCATCAAAGAATGTAACAAACTTAGCTCCCACCGTAGATAACTAGACTCGGTATTTCAGAAAAAGAAGTCAAACAAAATCTACGCGGAGGGTGAAATGGAGAGCGCACACTTCCGGTCATGGTAAGAATAGGCCTCAGCACCTCAGAGAGCTTGTCGTAAGAGGCGACTGAGTTCCCGGGTGTGAAAAGGAATAGGTCCCCAACCGTTGGGTACCGGATTTTAAACGGAGTAGGACCCTACCCGTGTGGTTTCCAGGTGTGAAAAGGAATGGGAACTAAATGTCGTGATATGACTGAAATAGTGTTAAAAGCGACGTTAAATCGTATTCACCCACTCACTCCTTCAAGAGAGAAGCGGTCGACAGTTTCGTTGATGCCGACAAGACATCATGGTGAAAGGCGTTAATATAGGCAATGCGCCTGTTCGCCGGTCCCAGTTTTCTTTTGAAATAAATATACAGTTTAAATCATCATGGTGTTCCAAATGTCATGTCAAAGCATGCAACTGCCATCATTTCGCATGCTTGGTATTTGTGTTATACCTTTACTTTAATGAGGCCATGTTATATATCCATTCCCGGTTTATAATCGTGCATGTCAATCGTGGATCGTAGAAGCGCATACTGTATATTTTCATATATCATGGGCGCTATTAAATTAATAAGTGAATCCTGCTATTTTTTCCTAAAAAGACCACTTACTAAATGGCTGTGGCTAATCTACAAACATGTAGGTACAAATCTGTGATGTCTTCTTTTTTTAGGAACATTAACTCGTCTCCAAATCTACAGTTCAACATACAATGGAGCGGTTCATAGTAATGATGTTGTGCTTGGTTCTGTCGATCGGTGACAGCAGGTCCATGCCACCTCCTGCTCAGTCAACAAACGCAGATGACTCAATGACGATGGATAACAATAGGACCACACCAGTGGCTAAAAGTACAGAAAACTCGCAAGAATTGTATACAGTTGGTACTATCTCTGGTCTGACGGAAATAACATCAAAGCAGAGTGTATTTTCTGGCAATACTCCCAATATATCTACAACTGACTGCAACATTCCCTTGAACTCAAGTTTGTCCATTTACCAAAATTCCTCCAAGACTATTCAACGGTTAAACATGCAACAGTTAACGAAACTAGTTTCTACAGAAACTTTGCAAACAGTCCGTTTCATTATCCGCATGTTTCTACTCCCGTTGATAGCCATTCTTGGATGTGCTTGTAATACTTTCAATATATTTATTTTGACGAGAAATAGTATGCGTAATTCCACTAATTATTACCTGATAGCTTTCTCTTAGTGAATATATGGGATTGGATCTTTTACATGATAGAATATTTCAATCCACAGTTGTATGCCCACGTTATGATGGCTTTGAAGGCACACATTGTAGGAAACTTGTTCGGTCTTGCTTCAGGACGTTCTTCAAATATGCTCATATTACTTTTGTCTATTGAACGCTTTACCGCTGTAAAATTTCATTTAACGGCCAAATTGTCCCCTTTAAGTCGCCATCCCATTAGAACTATCGCTGCCATTATCATATCAATAACAGCTATGCTAATACCAAATTTGTTCCAAACCGAATATGGTACAGTCGTGGAGGAGAGCACTAATACAACTGTTATCATATTAACAAAAACTAAATAACTATCACTCAAGCCCCATGTTTTTCACAGTATACGTCTATTTTCTTCTGATAACTCTTCGATTCGTTCCAGTTTTCTTCGTGCTCCTTCTGAATATTTGTATAATTGTCACACTGAAACAATCCCGAAAATCCAAGGCTGGCCTCCATGCTAGTAATAGTGACATGCGTGAGAAGGAACAATTGAAAATAACCCGCATGCTTATCGTCGTAGCCATTATTTTTCTGGTGTGCCTCACTCCCGGGCTCATCCACTCCTTTATGTCAAACTTTCTAGCGAGTTACAACAATGGAAGCCGCTATGGGAATCTTTGGGGAATTTTCTATGCTGTATTCCCTCTGATGGACGCTATCAATTCGGCCGTAAACTTTTTTGTGTATGTTTTTATGAGTACTAAGTTTCGCGCTATTTGTCTCCAGGCAGTCTGCAAGAAGACCATGGACATATAGTCAACTTCAGGGCAAGATATAAATTGAAAAGGGCAAACCTGTCGAGAAATTACAATTTGTAACAATTGGAGGGCCATGTGTGCACATGGTTTGTTGTTTGGTCAGAGTGGACATGTCAAAGAAAACAGTAAGGGAGAAACATCTGGACAAATAAGAATGCTTCGATTGCTTCGATTAATGATTAAATGATTATTTCTGTTGGACTTGTGCAATCCAAGCTTGTGCATTGCTAATCTTCGCCTTTTCAAATCGTTCAGTTTGCCGTGTATCTTTTTTATCTAGTTTTACTCGATAGCGTTGTGGTAACTTTGTCGCTGAGGAAGGAAATATAATGCTCGATGCTCACCAGTCCTGAGATCCAACTCAAGCGCACTTGTGATTTAATGCCTGCCTCTGGGGACATTTTTTTTTTATAAGAAATTTATTTTGCCACAAATAAATCATACAGGTGAATAAAAGACAATTAAACTTGAAAAAAATAAAGCACACACAAAAATACAAAAAAAGAATATATATATATATATAAACGAATACAAAGGAAAATAAAATACGAATAACATGTGTATTGATCCTTTTACTATAGTCCATTAAATTCAAATTCTGGGTAACGCTAGTCCTTAGGGTACAGTTATTTGTCACGTACTAATCTGGAAAAATCTTTCCATCGGTTTTCAAACCTTTGATATTCACAATTTTTCCGAAAAATAAAATTTTCGGTATTATACAAAAATTCTATCTGCTTTTTGCATTGATATTAGGACGTTGTTTTCGTCTTTTAGACTGATATATATATCACTTTATAACAATAAGTATTGTATTAAATATATAATCAGTTTTTTCCACTCCAAGTAGCAGCACTCTTTCAGACAAATAGAGATAAATATTAACTGATCTAAACCATTCACTAACGTCATTCAAAAAGGCTGCTACAACCGGACAATGCCAAAATATATGAGGTAAATCCTCGATAACTTCCTGGCAAAAATCACAGTTGGGAGAATTTACAATACCTATGTTATACAAGAATCTATTGGTGGCCAATATTTTATGCACTAGACGGAATTGGAACCATCTAAGCTTAGTGTCGAGTGTGCATTTGAATGGTCTCGAGTACACTTTGTTCCACTCAATATCGAAAATATCTAAGTACTTTTCCCATTTTACCTGTGATACTGGTGTTACAGATTTCATTCCTACATATATCTTGTAAAAGTCTTGGCAGCCCTTCTGACTTTTCAGCAATAAATGAATTTGATCAGGAATACATGGATAAGCACACCTTTGGGTATTTTTACAACAATTTCCCATATAACACTTAACAGCTTGGACGATTCCATGATACTGCAGATAGTTTGTTTCTATACCATAAATATTCCTGAATTCCTGCAGCGTCATGAAGCCACTCTCACATGTTAAGAGATCATTTACATATTTAACCCCTCTGGTGAACCACTTGCTGTAGAATATTGGGGGGACATTGGTGACAAAAGTTATCTGCCCGAAAACAGAATTTCAAGATTAGCTTCTTTTTAAAATGGCATTGGTAATAATATAGGCACTCAAGTCATCGTTGTACGTCAGTGACATTATTGAAGTGATTAATAAAGCAGCAAATTTGCTTGTACTGTTTTCTGTTATTCCACATAATACAATACTCTTCAGAACGAGAGGGCCTGGTATTATGACCCCTCTCGGTTATGACCGTTTCCTGTCATTGCATGCACAACTTCACGGGATTGAACAACTTCACGGGATTGAGAGAGAGAGAGAATTCAGGTTTAACATCGCGTTCAGCAATATTTCAGCTATAAAGCGAAGATCAAACAAAATTCAAAGTAGTCAAGCTAATAACTTAGTAATCCAACGCATTAAAACATACACACATTAAAACTTATGCAACAAACCGATTTCTCTCAAATAACCCACGATGCAATCCTCCCTCACCCAACTAAAAAGATCTTCCAAAGTAGTCGCTCGATAAAAAGCATCTCTTACAATCTTAAAATCTATGCATTCAGTTTTACTGAATTAAAAAGAAAATAACTACTGATATATTTTTTCAACATTTCAGTTTAAAAAAAACGGTATTCAATGAAAATAGTCATACGTTTTCGTTTGCAATTGTGTCGGGGGATTTCAGTTTCAAGCCGTGGAAATAACAACAACATACATAAATCACATTTTCTTCATCAAACCAATTCTTCTCTAGCATTCTGTCATGCATTATTGTTTATCCTGATTATTATATCATTAGCCTGAAACAAGAGATTCTGAAGCAAATGTTATTCTCTACTACTGCAATACAAAGACCTTTGCCGTTACTCAAAGACACAGTTGAGGTGCCTAAATTAGACCATATTTTCTCACACAAACACTTCTCAAAACTGAAAGGCACTTGATCAGTGGAACAAGTAACGTCCGGATAATATGAACCCGGTAAATTTACATGAAATATTTTCATAGTTTTCCCGAAAAATCTATTTATTTCGCAAAACTCTCATAATAGCAATGTTCAAACATCATTCGTGAAGCCCATAAAACGTGTTGTTTCTTTCACCCGAGAAGCAGGCGTGACCTAATTCAGCTTTGAACCAAAGCTTCTTCCAGTTTAGCCGAGTTTCAAATCAAACTAGATATTGTCGGTACAATAACATGGCCTTTCCATGACGGTCCCACAAAGGTATCCTTTCGTTGTAAATTAAATTCATGTCGTGTTATATATACGATGACGATATAACGATAATACCCTCCGTTTAACAATAATACCATCCGTTTAACTGATAAATATACGTAATGAATCTTGGGTTTGCAGAGGGGTCATCAGGGTTCGTATCTCCTCTCATCATCTGAAATGACGTTCATTTAATTGTAATGGTGGGGTGACTCGGTTAGTACAGTCGGAAAGGAATTGGTGTATCGGGTTACATACAGGTCTTCACTCCTTGTCAATGGAGAACCACTTAATAACTCTTCGAATCTGATCTTGCGTTATACAATTGAATGAATGAAATCAACTACTACTTACATTTCCCTAATATCGAAAACGTCTAACCTGACGGGTAATAGGTAAATAGCACACACGAAGTGGGGAAAATGTTTTTTGTTAAATCCTCAAAACAATTAAGGGCCAACAAAAGCAAGTGTTCAAGTCATTGGTGGTTTGAGACACCTGTTCAATGTCTCAGGAGTCATTTTGTCAAAAAAGAATGATTCTGCCTGAAAATCACCCCCATACACAATGTGATTATGAGGATTGCAATGAAAGAAAGCGTTTTGCATTTTGAAACCAAAACAATTTACACATTTTTCAAACACTTCAACATACCTCCTTGAACTTTAAAGCTGGATATTTCACAAATGAGGTACACCTCATGTAAGTTGTGTAAACATCTTGTCCAAATGGTTAACAGTTACACTGGAGTTCATTTACTGGTCAAACACACCCAATTCAATCTGAAAATTCAAAAAAAACAACCCAGGAAGTAGGCTTGCAACTTCTTCACTTGGTTGCCACTTTGAAAGTTGTGAACTACTTGCAAAGTATTAATGACTTGAGATTAACCCTCTGCAACATGGAAACAGCTGAACTATAAGATGAACCAGTGAACATGAGACTGTAATGTACACTTTCAGTACTGGGTGTGGAGAAATCAGAATTAACCGATTCATTTATTCATAGAGCAAACCATTGAGGAATGTGGCAATCAGTCAGTGTGGAAGAGGAAAGCTGATGAAGAACATTAATGTGATATCCCAAAGCAAAGATAGGAATGGCAAACATGTAGTATTACATGCACTCGCCCCAGGGGTGACAACTTCCACTCCCATTGGTTAAATTATGTCCCTTGACGTGACTGACTCTAACATGTCCAACTGCATGTAAATGTAGCTGTTGTGATATACAGACTACATGTAGAAGACTTACTAATTCAGTACAATCAAGGAATTATCTTCATAGTCCTTCAGGAGGTGGTCAACAATATGCAAGCTGGCATCACCATCATATTTGACCTCGTATTTTGTTCTCATGGCACCATCCTTGCCCCTCAAAATACGGACGACTGTGCCTAAGGAATATCATTGTTCAGCATGATCAAAACTCTAAGATGGGTGACATGAAAATGGTGACACAAAATGGATTGTTGAAGTATTGAATGACAAGACCGGTTTTCAAAAAGAATACATGTGTACACAAGATCAGCGCAACACATATCAGTCGGGTGTTCATTGAAATGTCTGTATCAAAGACAACACAGACATATTGGGAAGTCGTGGTCTGAAATCTGATACCTTCATCTCATTTTGTATTATTTCACAAACAACCCTATTCAACATATTAGCACTGAATGGATAGAATGTGAATTGTGGTCAAACCTACCATCATACCAAGCTGTAGCACCTGTGTCCACATCTTCGATCCATTCATGCCGAATTTTTTTGTTCAGGAACTGTACTAATGCTTGTCTGAAAGTACATTCAAAGAGAGAGTCTGTACTCATGAACTTTCATGTTCATGATGTGTGCAAAAAATGTAGTGTTATGAAGTCATTATTGACTTTGAAGTGTGATTACATGTATATATTCATTTCACTATACCTTAGTCTGTTTGCTGATCTGATACGTGTACATGTAGAACAGGTTGATGGGACTGGGGATTTCACTGTGGTGCAGGTGGTTTCTGTGTCTTCAAACTGGAAAAAGAAACTCGGTTAAGTTAATATTGCCAGAAATGTGCGAAGCTGACTTCGTGATAGTATGTTAAGTTTAAAAAGGGGGGGGGGGCGACAGGAAAAGGCTAATTATCTCACGATCCAAAGGCAGAAGCACCCATGAATAACACTAACACAAGTACAAGTAGTAGTAGTACAAGTGGAAGAAATGACATTTACTACTGAATTAATAGGGTTTGTTGTTGTCTATGGTTGCAAAATACATGTGGCCCTCGAAAGGCATGGATAATGATTGTCCTATTATGAGGAATATGGTATGCATGCATGTGGTAGAATATAACAAGAAAGTTTTAACCAAGTTGCTGCAACATAACCCCAGTACCAGGTTACTGTAGCTTGATCAAATGTGCCAAATTATGTGCCCTGCTCCGTATGTGTCAAATGTGCCCTGCTCCATATATCACTTCTACATCGAAATAAATGAAAAATGAGTGAATAATGGAGTAACATGTTAAGATGCATTTAGGAATAAGGAGGTTGACATTGTGCACGTTGTGGGATGTGCCGAATGTGTGTTGCAGTGCAGCTTGTGACATCCAGTGAGGCCAACGGTGGAAGAAGAATATAACTGAAATGGAACTTCGAAACTGATTAGTTATATATACCCAATTTGGTTCGGGTTCTCGAATACCTGGAAACTTCCCATGCCGGGGCTGGGCCAGTTCAGGGAGGAGTGCCTTGAAGTAAAAGGCCTGTAACTTCGGGACCATCACGTTCTTCCAGAGGAGAGGATCAGGATGTATCTGCTCAATGTGGTTTTGACTTCGGACGACAAAGTCCAACCATGGAAACTGGGCAAGGTGTAATTGTCCCTGGCACTGATAGTAGAATTTGTGGTTCTTCTTCATTGTGAGTTTGCCATCCCATTTTAAACAGAAACTTGGGGTTTTGCAGGCCTCCTGGAGTGTGATGGGTTTATTCTGTAGCACATTTTTTACCTCCAAAAGACCTGCACTCACACCATTCACCTTGACTACTCCATCAGGGGAGGCTCCCAGGAATGGCCAAGTTGGATGGATGCACAGACCCAAGGGATGAACAGTGAAATTGTTCCCATTTGATGTCTTCTTAAGCTCATATTCCTGGATCGTCGCTCGTTCTTGTGCCAGGCCATTCCTGGTTGCCTGGTTGCCTCGAAAAGTACTGTACAGTAGTTTCTCCACAGTGGCTTTAACTTTGGTTTGCGATTTCTTCGAGAGTATATCTCCAAAATTGGATGCGGTTAGCCTGCAGCGTCTCTCTATCAACCATTGGGGGCTGTCTGATTGGTCACGTGTTGCTTCCTCGATAACTGCACATCTTTCAGCATCAACTGAAACGTTAGCGGTATAGAACTTTGTGCACATGGTCTTCAGGACCTTGTCGGACACGTCCTCACACAATTGAGGAACATCTTCCCCATAGGACAACTTGGCCTTCTTACTTGTATCGGATTTCTCCCTGAGAGCTTTCCTTTACGGGTTCCAAAAGCACTGAGAGCTGGTGTCGCCGGACAGCCAGTTACTTGCTCCCACACTTCTGCAGACCATCCTGCTCTCAGGTTTTTGTGGAGAGCAGCCCGATAACATCTGGCATTCCAAGAGCCTCGCCCACAGCGGTTGTACATTTATCCCCCCCCCCCGTCAAATTCACTCCCCTCTGTCCACAGTCTAGCCGTCCGAGACTGGGTTGACAGCATTGAGTTTCCTGGATCAGGTTTTTTTTCTCGTCAGGGGCATGTGTTCCTTTACTTGATGGAGCCGACCCTTCATTACTCACCTCTGCACCTTTCGTAGCCAGCATTTCCTCCTTTGCTTTGCAAACTTCTTCACTGCAGTTTGCATGTCTGCCAAATACATGCTCCCCACAATTACGGATATCGTTTCGCAATTGCTGTAGTGCAACATTCCTGTCTCCCTCCCTTGATCTAAGTCGGATTGAACATCGTACAATGCTTGTCAGCCGGACTCTTGTAACTTTATTTAATTTATTCTTGCCTTTGAATTGTGGTTGCTCCACTACTAGTTTTTCAAGATGTCCTCGAAGGCACTTGACAGCATGGTTGGCACATTCCAATTTCTCTATTCTTCTACACCATGCAGGACCCTATTCAATTAGAGTGTTTAGGGTGGAGCTATCTCCATCTGCTATGATATGTATATAGTGGAGGCCATACTTCTCTTCAGCTGAACTGAACGCCTCTAGCATGATGTCCGCTTCCATTGCCTGAGAACTCTCTGTCCAGTTCTTGTAGCAGTCATGTGGTCGGATTGCAATGCCCTTCGTTTCGGCATACGTGCATGTGGAACAAATCTTGTTCAGCGCTTCACAGTGCAGTAATTTGTTGGTCCTCAGACCGATAACAACACCGACCCCACCCAAGGCATTGTACTAGTGTTTGTGAGATCTTTTGCACCACCCATCATCACATACCACAGCTATCGCAGGATAACCCTCGTCTAAAGACCCGTCTGAAATGGCCAGTCTTTTCTCCTCTTCTGCAGCAACCAGCATCTCACTATCCAACATACCCGCCCACCACTTCCCTATTTGTTCCTCCAAGTGGGTGAACATTGGAGGGCTCAAGCTTGGCATGCCCATTGTAGCCATTGTTTCTGTCATTTTTGCACATCCTCCCCCACTTGTCATCTGACCCCAAACACTTCGCACATTGATTTCATAATGGTTGGTTCCATCAGGCATGGCAACTTTAGGAGACGTTTCCAAGTTGATCCGTTCATCACATCCAATACAGTAAACAGCCAAGATTGCACATAAACCACTATCTCTACTGGAACCCACAAGTTTTATACCATGCTTCCCATGTGAAATCAGATTGTTGGCTTTCATGCACTGAACTACATGTCTAGTTACAATCAAAATGAGTTCGTTCAGTTTATTTAGGTGGATTATCCTGAAACCTTCTCTGTTGCCAGTGGGGGGTTCAGAGGTGGAATGAAGGACAATTTTCAATTCATCAGTTTGATCACAATGCCAAAATTGAGATTGATCACATCTGCCAGCTGACTGCATCTGCAGTTTCAAAATGCTAAGTGATTTGCGTATAGCTCTATTATTATATGAATGTCTTCCACCCGCCGTATCAAATATGCTGGTTCGTCTGATTTTTGGCTTCCCCATAACTCTACACACACAGTCATGAACAGTTACAAAACACAAAAATTACCTCGGCAATGCAACAGCACACGTATTCCATGGAATAAACGAATTCCACTTCTAACTCTACATTTTTCACATGAAGAACGATCTCCGTGCAGCGTTAGAGGTTAATATAACGGTTCTATTCTCGAAACTGCCGTCCACAACCATACATGGAGCTTCACTTACCATAACAATCAACGCACATGGCACCCATAACCGCATCGACACACACAAACTCTGGGAGTTTCAAATATCACCCATTGCCTTAATTATACTGTTCACAGATGACGAAAGATAGACTTATTAGTCCTTTTAGAGCATACTTACAACTCGGAAACCCGCAAATCAGCCCCATTTCCCTCCGTCTGTTCTGAACCGGAAGTGTCCTCCTTATCACGTCGATCAGACCTCCCTGCGCTGTAGGAAATAGTTCCGAACGCAAACATTCAAAACCTAACATCACATGATAAACAAAGACCAATTGAAGGCCAACAGCAATGAATATGGTAAACAAATGTCATAGTTTTCACAACTTTCAAAATGGCAGCCAAGTGAAAAAGTTGCAAGCTTACATGAGGTGTACTTCATTGTGAAATATCCAGCTTTAAAGTTCGAAGAGGTATGTTGAAGTGTTTGAAAAATGTGCAAATTGTTTTCAAAATGCAAAATGGTTTCGTTCATTGCAATCCTCATAATCACATTGTGTATGGGGGTGATTTTCCAGCAGAATCATTCTTTTTCAGAATCATGAAACATTGAACAGGTGTCTCAAACTACCAATGACTTGAACACATTCTTTTTTTGGCCCTTAATGTTATAATCTTGAAATTTAACAAATAAACACATATATATATTCCCTCAATAAAAATTGATTACCTATATCAGAAACTTCAGCCTACTATTTACAAATCGCGTGAAACAACAACGAGATTCAGTCGTGAGCCGGCTCATTCACGTATTCTAGGGCGCAATTTTAGTCGACTGGGTGTTCTTCTTAAATTAGGAAACAAATCTTTACCTTCTTTGTACAATCCATTCGTATTTCATCTCGGAACATTACACATAAACGGCGAAAGCAAATGTTCACTCACCTAATGCCATCCATGCCGAGCTTGCTTGGAAAATAGCTATATTCGTACGCGGGCCGCCAGGAGAGCAGACTAGCGTACTTCCCGCAGAGCACTAGTTATTCCCCTTGTATGTTTTCGAATACAGGTATCGCTGAGCCTCTGTCTACGCTGTATTATTTTAAGCCTATCTGGCCTGGGCTTTTTGGGACGTATCTTGGCCTGGGGGGGGGGGGGGCGAAATGGCCCTCCTAATTATTTTTCTTACCCCTTGAGCTAGGAGGCTGAAACTTACCACACCATATCCTTGGGTCAAGCTCTACCAAAAAATGCAAAAGAAAAATCCAAGATGGCCTCTTCGATGACGTCACATTGACGTCATTTTCAAAAACGGCATTTTTTTGGCGATTTTTCGGTCACATTTTTATTTATGCAATTTCTCCGCAAAAACTGCATGATAAATTAGTAAATATTAATGTGATGTGAAATAAGATAGTTTTTATCCACTTTTCATCGCGGAAAAGCAGAAATTTGGGTTAAACTAACGGCTTTCTCGTATACCTTTTCAAATTTTCGACAATTATTATTCTTGGCACGGGGTCATTAAATGTATTTCCCGTCCGTACCTATTGCGATTCAAGAGTTATAACTTTTCCAAAAATGAGCCAGCTCTGTCATGTAACACAACATTTATTTAATTGCGAACACGGGATGCCTGGAGTGCTACAGCCGATAGGGAAATTGACAACGCTCATTGACTAGATGAAATCAACAAATGATCACAAACAGGGCGAGAAAACCATTTAAGGGCTTAATAGTTCGAGGAAATTGTTTTTTTTTAATTATCTCTAAAACTATCAAGGCTACATTCTTGAAATTTCATAGCCGAATACGCATAGATATTCTCTCAATAATACCTAAAATGGTGATGATTCGATATATATTTTTCGCAAAATTTGTATAAAGCGGAAATTTCAAAAATTGCTTATTATGTTCTATTCTTTCTGGTTTTCATAATCCAAAGACCTATTGTCTGAACTCAAAAACCAAGGCCAGGCTGAAAATTCAATGACGTCATTCTTGTATTATGTGGAACAATTGTGCTAAATTAGAGATTCCTACAGGACACTATTGTCGCGAAAAAGGCATAGAACGGTTTTTACATTGTGTGATATTCAAGGTCAAGTTCACATCGGACGGTTTTATAATTAGCGCCAAATGAAACCAATATTGTACTCACTATTTCTTCATTGTTTCGTGACTGTCAGTATTTTAGTCTTACAGTAAATAGAAGCCGTATTTTCGATATTCGGATGCTTACCACTTCAGAGGTCAAGGCCAAAGCCGAGGTCTGGCACAAGTGATGACCTTGTGACGTGATGTAGATCACGTGACCTTATTTTCAGGCTGATCGCATTCGCCTTTCCAGATTTGACCACCAAACTTCGCACTCATATAGACGCTCTCCTGAAGGTCAAAGGTCAAATTTAAGGTCATGTTCTGTCAGTTCATCAAAGTGTTAATTAACAATAGGAGAATCAAAGCCGTAGCTTGTGTCGTTGTAAAACGGCGAGATTTGAAAAAGATTAGAGGGAGATAACTACTTTTTCTACCTACGTCACAGTTCGAAAATATAATTAGCATATGGCCATATATAACACTTACGAACACTCAACTTTGTTTCATATATGTTCGTTAGTTTTGACTGTACAGAGGTCACAAGGGAAACAGCTCCAGGGGAGAGAACTCGAAAACTGCTTGTCTGAACTACTTATTTTATTGTATTGTTTGATTGAGAATGTCTTCAAAGATTTACATTCTAATTTTCAACTACGTCTTCTCAGCCGTTCGGTCAATATTCAGTAAATCATTTTTCACTTTAAAGGCTTGTATAGCGAAAGGTCAAGGTCAAACGTGTTTGCAGTTTGAAGTTTTTTATTCACTACAGGATATATGACAGTATACAACCATTTCTGACAAATAGAGGTGGGAATAAAACCCCAAGGGGCTTGTTCTATCCCTAGATACATATGTTTTATGGTTGCCCAGGTTAACAAAATACTTGGGGAATTACATGTAACGACGATCGGGGTCAGATGACTAGTAGTGGCACACAGCGAGAACAGGTTAGAGCTGAAGTAGATGGGTTTTTAACTTTGCTTTGGATAGTGGTAAAGACTGTGAATTGATTTTAGCATTGAAGGAAGATTGTTTTAGTCCCGGGGTCCCGCAACTTTCACGGTATAGAAGGAGAGATTAGATCCTGTGCAGATTTAATTGACGGGCCCTCGTTTCGTAACGATGGATTGTGGATAATCGTGTAAAGTAAGTCCGAAAGCAGTACGGTACGATTTCTGGATGATAAATGAGTTTATGTACCAGATTCAATGTACGGTCATGATTCAACTTTAGTAGCGGTAAAACTTTCAATTGGTCAAAGAGGGGTTGTGTATGTTCACGTTTACTGGATAGTGTGATGACCCGTATTGCACGTTTCTGGAGTACAATTAACGGATTTAAGTGAGTTATATATGTGTTGCCCCAGAGAACTTTACAATATGACAGGTAAGGGAATACCATAGAATAGTATAATATAATCAGCGTCTTTTTATTTACGGAGTGTTTTACATGATTAATAATTCCAATATTTCGAGCCACCTTCTTGCAAATCTAATTAATATGAGTTGTCCATTTTAGTTTATTGTTCAGAAAAATTCCTAGAAATTTTAAATTATTAACTAGTTCAATTTCTTGCTCAGATATAAACAAGTGTGGGATGTATCCAGGAAGTTTTTTTTATTATTAGGATTGATGATCAAATATTTAGTTTTTGCAATATTCAATGAGAGCCGATTAGAGCAAAACCAAGTAGTGAATTTATTAAGTTCTTGGGACATGTTGTTGGTAGCAACGGTAATATCTTTAGCGGAGTGAACTACACTACTATCATCAGCAAACAGAATTATCTTGAGAAGATCGGTTACATTACCGATATCATTGACGTATATAAAAAAAAATAATGGCCCGTGGATAGATCCTTGAGGGACGCCACAGGTGATATTAACGGGAGAAGATAGGGTATTGTTATACGCGACACACTGGAATCTGCCTGACAGGTAACTGCTGAACCATTGTGTTCTTTGATTCTAGGAATTCTGTTATCAAGTTTGCAGTTATTTTCTCTAGGATTTTACTGAAACATGGTAAAACTGATATTGGTCTGTTGTTAGAAGAAAGCATAGGATCACCAGATGTGAAAATCGGTGTCACTTTTGCAGATTTAAGAGCATCTGGTACAATGCCAGACTTGAAAGATGTGTTTATAATGTGCGCAATAGGAACAAGCAACATGGTCTGCCACAAGTTTAACCAAAGACATGGCGATTCCATCTAGTCCAGGAGCTGCCGATTTCAGAGCAACAATTACATTCTTAACACAGTCAGGGGTCACAGTAGTAAATTCGAAATTTCCATCAGTTGATGGACTCAAATATTCGCTAAATTTCGGGGCAACAGAAGGGAAATCGGAATCCAATTTGGATGCCACTGTGCTAAAATATTCATTATCAACTATTGTTTGGTTATCTGTGATTTCCTCCCCATCAACAATAAACGACTTGGTGGAAACCTGACTTTTCTTGCTTAAAATTTTCCATGTACTTTTAATATCCTGATTAAATTCATTAAATTTGACTTCAAAATAAGTCCGTTTGGACAAACGAATAGAATGGTTCAATTTATTTATATAGGTCATATAAAGACTGCGGGATATATCATTACGGTTAGATAGGTAATCACGATACAATCTATTTTTTCCATGAATAGAGGTAAGAATACACCGAGTTATTCAAGGTTTGATAATACGTTTTGGTGACAGTACAGTAGTAGTTAGTGGGAAGGACTACTTCCCACTAACTACTGTAAACCCACCCACCAAACTTCAGACCCATACCTATGTTTGTGATAATTATTGTAACTATAGTGCGAACTGTTTCGGCTGTAGGGCGTAGACAAAATTGGATAGAATAATAATAATAATCTGTAGAATAACAATAGGTATTTCCATCTGAAATGGAAATACCTAAATATTATCTATTTGTTTGGGAAATCTTTGAAAAAATCGAAAACACGGCCATAATACCGTGGTGACCCATGGTACCACGGGCGAATACATACATCCGTTAGATCTAAAGTAAACTGCCTGTACGTAACACCATGCCCCTTCCTTCCATTAAAGGAGCCCTCGGTGGCCGAGTGGTCTAAGGCGCTTCGCTGGTGAACGCTAGCCTCACACCGCTAAACCGGCACGGGTTCGAGCCCAGCTGGTCCATGTGTGAGAGTTTGTTAGTTACTTGCCGAAGGGCGGTGGTTCTGTCAACATATGAGTGAAACAAACTTGAGTGTGACATTAAGTCAAATTCCCTCACTCCCTCCCTCCCATTAAAGAAAAGCAATTAAATATGTTTGCACATTTTTGTGCCATGACGATGGCAACACATGTTGATGTTACTATTATCAAAACATTATCACTAACAAGTATTCTAAAGTGAAATCACAGTGTTGGTGACAATTATTTGTTAAAGCAACTCGTTGACCTCAGCCAAAATATAAAATAAACCAAAAGGGAGTCGTTTTGTTCTACTGCAGAATACGGGAACGGCGCTTGTTATCATCGTATGATACAAGAAACTACAACACCACAAAAATACATTTAGGAGTAAAGTAAATCTTGGACCGACAGAAGCTGTCTGAATTAGGCGGGAGAGGCTGTCTTTATTTGGTTCAAGTTACCACCATTATGTGGGATTGTAGGTCAAATGACGTCATAAGTAGGTGACTTACGAAGTTATGTAACAGGAAATTTCCTAGCGGGGAAAATAACAATAGGAAATGTGACAGGAAATTAAGCCGTGCTAAATTGCGTTACATGAAATTACACAAACTGTAAATTACGTAATTGTAAAACCGGTCTGACTAATCAGACTCGGGTATGAGACCGCCAAGTTTGATGAAGTATCTATAATCTGGTTACGTGATACATCGGGTATAATCTGTATCTATGGTTGCAGGGAAATCTACTGGTCGCACCTATTACACACGGATAACCGTGCAATTATTACACGATTTAGCACGGTTAAGAACTTTGCGACGTATGAAATCTACACCCGTTTCACAGAGCGGGTGATAAATGGCAGGACAAAGTCTCGTCTGCCTGCATGTACAATCGAATAAACAAATAGAATGGATACCCTGTAAGTAGGAACTTTATTTTATTTTAACCCTATCTGGGCTGGGCTTTTTGGGACCTGTCCAGGCCTGGGGAGGAGCCGAAATGCCCCCCTAATTATTTTTCTTACCCCTTGAGCTAGTGGGCTGAAACTTACCACACTATACCCTTGGATCCAAGATGGCCGCTTTGATGACGTCACAGTGGCGTCATTTTCAAAAACGGCATTTTTTGGTCGATTTTTCGGTCGGATTTTTCGAATTTTATATTTATACAATTTTTCCGCAAAGACTGCATGATAAATTAGTAAAAATTAATTTGATGTGAAATAAAATAGTTTTTGCCCATTTTTCATCGCGGAAAAGCAGAAATTTTGAAGAAATATGACAAAAACATCACTTTTCTGATACCCCACGCGGCCGTCACCTTGAATATACCCATGATCCTCTGCTCGGGGGGTTATGCAAATAGGCTCAAAATGAC
The DNA here is from genome assembly GCA_036873755.1 of Hanleya hanleyi. Taxonomy (NCBI): domain Eukaryota; kingdom Metazoa; phylum Mollusca; class Polyplacophora; order Lepidopleurida; family Hanleyidae; genus Hanleya; species Hanleya hanleyi. The sequence goes on from JAVTVY010007152.1 coordinate 92,924, forward strand.
CCCAATATGATAAACTATAAAGTCAAGGAGTTTCAGCTCTCCATTTTCTGTCGTTCCGTACATAGCGCAGAAAGTTTGGTAGGGGGCCATTTCGCCCCACCCCCCCCACAGGCCAGGTAGGGTTAAATGCAGAAAATGTATAATCGCCGATATTTACAAACCAATTGGGACATACGAGTGTAAACAAGAAACAGATCAACAGGAGAAACAATACGTGCTTTCAGATATGAATTATATAGAGAAGCGAAGATCGAAAAGTTCATGAGAGACGCAGATGATGAATCTCTTCTTGCTATTTTAAATGAGACATAACAGGAGTGTGATCAGCTGAACAAAGGTAGATTTTTCTCCGCTGAAGATGAGAAATTAAGAGATCTGGGTAACAAACGAAATGAGCCAGGGAACGACAGGTAAACGGAATAGGAAATAAGGATATTTAAAGGTATAAAATTCGTTCTATATTATAATCAAGTCTTATAAATAAATACATCTAAAGATTACCCGTTACACAAATCGTTGCTTGAGATCAACAACTGCCACGGTTCTGCTTCGGGCGGGTGTGTCTATCATTGATGCGACGCGGTTACAGGCCACAGAAATTACAAACGCACTTGCCTTAAAATATAAACTTTCCCACACTAACCGTGCGTAAATAAACGATTTAGCACGCTTATGAAAACATTATTTCTTAAACAGGGAACCGTCTTGAAATTCCCACTCCAAATCTGGATGTTCGAGGACTCGATTCATCAAACCGCGTATATGACTGCTATGTTTTCTCATGTGACAGATCAACGTAAAGAAAGAAGGATTTAGAATAGCCATTCAATGCTAATCACTAGACCAGTTCAGACCTACAAATGAAGGAAGTACAATAAGGAGCCTATATCATGAAATTGAATATTTTGACCATTGGTCATATACTCCATGTTTCTATATTGATATCAATACAAATATACGTAAACTGCTTGCCTTGTTACGTTGCGCGTTAATTTAACTACTTGTTTATCACTCTTCCAGTCATTTCTACACGTCCAGTAGAACAACACGGTCATCATGTCTACTAATGAGATTAATCGTGTTAATTACTAGTTCTAGTTGTCTTTGATCAAGGTATACACCAAATTTGAAATATGGCAAACAGCCTTCAGGAAATTGCAATTGAAAAATGGAGGCTATATATAAATTACAAAAGTGAATTCCTCGGGACATACGCTTTCATAAACACTATTACATTGTTATTGTTATGTTGAGTATTTATTTCCACGAAGACAAATTACCAAGAGTGTACACAACTGACTCGGGGGGTTACCTGTCCTTAAGCAAATTCTGCTACTCATCTTCTAGCGAATCAGCGTATGCGGGGGTCGAAGTTTTGCACAAGGCGGTGAAGGAGGCTGGCCATAAGATTCCCTTGAATCGTATACGTCAATGGTTAAGACGACAAGATGTGTACACCCTTCACAAACCAACAAGAAACAGCTTCGTATAATGATCGATGAATGATTTATGGCAAATCGATTCAGTGGATATGTCTTCTCTATCGAAGCGAAGTAGGAATAATTATTTTATTCTCACTTGTATGCTATCCCTGTTAAAGTGAAAACTGGGGAGAACGCGTTGAACAAAATAAGAAAAGAGGTTATGCTATTGTTATCTGTGGCACGCATGTCTACGGGAGGCTCACGTTCTTGTTGTTCTTGTTCTTGTGACTTTTTGAAATACGCATGCGCTAAGAGAGTGATATCTCTGCCGCACTTTTCTACCTCCGCTGTCTCATGACAACCCTGTCTTCGGGCACTTTGTAATGCATTTGCTACTTCTCACTGGAATGAATTATTACTTCGTTGATTTTCGTTCAGACAGTCCTTGATCCTTGATCCGGTCCGGTGAGTTGTCAATTTATCTTAAGTCACCAAAACTATTTCAATTCTGGCCTACCATTCAACTCAATGCCTTCAGTTCTAATCAGTTTCACTGAACAGTATACAGGACGATGAACCACAGCCTTGTCAGCAGTTCAACTAGTTTGCATACAGTTCATAGACGACTCTATTAAGTATTGCTTCGTTGATTTTCGTTCAGACTTTAATCCTCTTACGCCAAGAGAGAGGAAATTTCAGTAGCTTACAAGCTGACGATCGACACATCAATCATGGTCTTCAGATAGTACCATTTTCACTGAACAGCATGTTCATGTATATACACGGTAAGATCCTTGAATCGCTTATATATCAACGGAGATGAGCCGCAACCTTGTCAGTGGCTCAGCTAATTTGCATACAGTCATAGGCGACTGTCCTAGCAAGTAGAATAATAAGTTCACCACTTCTAGTAATCATTTTATCTACCCAATCTAGATAATTCACAAATTGGTGAAGACGTAGACAAGTAACACCCCTTACAAACCAATAAGCTGGGGAATTTGTGGGGTTTATGTCGGGCAAGCTGTGTAGGGATCATGTGGGGAATGTGTAGGATAGCCATTGTGGGGAATGTGTAGGGATTTGCTAAAATCCCCACATTGGACGTAGTCGTGGAAAAGGAGTTTCTTAATGCTGCTTAGCTGAATTAAATCCCCGCATTATCCCAACCTCAGCCCCACGTGTTCCCTACATGTGGGGATGATGCGGGGAACTATATTTAAAGCTGGTATGGAATCGACCCACAATATTCCTGCAGTAACTCCAGCATGGTATAGAAAAGCCCACAATATCCCCACGTGGGGAATCTGCGGGGCAGTAATTCCAGCATGGGAGAGAAAATCCCACAATATCCCCAGGTGGGGAATCTGCGGGGCAGTAATTCCAGCATGGGACAGAAAACCCTACAATATCCTCACGTGGGGAATCTGCGAAGCAGAAAACCCCACAAAGAGGTATGGCAACATCCCCACAGTAACCCTACAATATCCCCACATGTGGGGATGGCGTGGGGTTGTCTCCTCCGAATGTACAAACAATGGGTTATTTTCGGGGTAGTTATTTGGGAGTGGGGAATGAATTGGGCAGAGCACTCTGCAGTATCCCCACAAATGGTGAAATTACGGGGCAGAGTGCGCAAAACACTATCTGTACGGAATTCCTGGGGTGTGGGATAGGGGGCATCTTCTATCTGAAAGTGCATGTCATTTATACATACTGTCTAGTCCGGATTCCTCCTGCAATATCATTCATCCCTTAAAATAACCACCAGCAGAAGCAAAATCCACGCGTATTTCACCTTTTATTCTTCAACAGCATAAAATATACATTGTACCATGTTTTAAAACACCCGAGCACAAAATGGTAAGCACATTGAAAGTCTGTGTCAAGTAGAATGGTTTTTCCTCCCTCAAAGGTTTAAAAAAATCTGTCTTGGTTTTTTCCCCTGTTGTGAGATGGCCTTTAGCATTCCTTGGGGTACTGTCGTTGTCATCGTCAGAGGATGACGAATCGACGGCAGATGAGGGTGAAGCTGAAGAAGAGTCCACCAGCTCTTCTGACATGTGGAGATCACGCTTCTTCATTGGTGTTTTTTGGCGGATTCTGCCTGATCTTGCTGCATCATGGCATTTCTGAGTGATGCCTCTCCTCACTTTGGACCACAGTGTGCCCTTGAACTGGTTGCAAACATAACCTGGAAGTCAAACAATGAAAAACGATTGGTATATTCTGAATGCCCGAGCTATCGTAATGAATTAATACAGGAAACAAATATGGTTGAGCATACAGATATTCCAGTTCCATGATTATGGCAGTCAAACATTGACTAAAACAAAACACAAGAAAATCAGATCACTCTCATCATTGATCAGACCATTTATGTTCATATAACTAACAGCATAGGGTTCGAGATATACAGATCTACCAAAGAACAAGTAATATTTTTTTCAAATTTATATACGAAGCTGTGCATCTGAAAACCTCTCGATTCTCCGATAACTCCAAGTTATCAGGCCACAGAAACCTGATTCATAGTGAGCAGTTTGATGGTATTCGAGATATGGATCATTAATGATCTTGCATGAGGCTTTCTGTGTGATACAAGTTAAGCTTGCCTAGGAATTATCATTCTCACGGCATGCTGGTAACGAGAACTTTCGTATTGAACAGTTAAATAGTAGGTATCGTTAATGATTTACATGATTACAGGTGGCCACCAAGGTTTCTGCCTAATAGCGTACCTGAGATACAACACTTATCACGTATCGTTAGATTCTTGGCATGTGCTTTAGAATAGGTTAACCGGAAGACTATACTGTGAAGTCACGTGACTCTGTCAGTATGTCGGCACCTCTTGCCACTTCCCTTATATGTATTGTAATAAACAATCTATAATATCTTCGCAGATTATACAGTATATATGTTGAGGTTAATGTTTACTCACTCTCTGAACGTTTAATTTCACGTGTTGTTTTTCACGAGTTGAGTATGCATAGTTTGCGTAATTTGTTGTGATAACCTCTCTTAGTTTTGACGCAACAAGACGCCAAATAAGAGTATGTACAAATTTACTACTTGCTTACGTACGCTTGTGTTTTTATTCCGTGTATGCCTGGATTTTGCTGGTGGACAAGTTGTTCCCGAGGCCGGACCCCTGCACATCCCTGCACTCATAATGAAAGTAACAAAAGAAAATAATTGTAAGACAGATCCGAGGAACCTTAGTGCAGGTTCCTCGGCCGAGTCTCTAACAGTTCGAAATACACTGAGACCTTTTTTCAATCCAAATGGCAGACATATTTTTGACAGCAAAGCAAAGTCACGACATCAAACCTTGTAATATTACGCTTGATGATTGTTTAACACCGAATTCTACATGTAATATTTTCAAGATTTCTAAGTGTGGACATCGTCGATGTCTCACGTGTCCACTCTTTAATACTTCAGCTTCCTTTAGTCCCGCGCTAACTGGTAACTCATATTCTGTTAACTCGTATGTTGATCTTAATTGTTCTACTAAAAATTGTATTTATTTAGTTTCCTGTAAAAAGTGTGGTCAAGAGTATGTTGACATAACCACCCAAAGACTCCATCTTAGGGCGAACGGTCATAGAAAATCCGTTAGGAAAAAACAATTGATCATAGGTAAGCATTTTTCTGGACTCGACCATGGCTGAGATAACTTTAGTATTTAGATCATAGATGTCGTCTATCCATCTACCAATGATTCCCTCTTTGGATTTGAGAGAAAAATCCGAGAGCGGGAATTATTCTGGATGCTGGAACTTGGGTCAGTGTTTCCGTTTGGTTTAAATGATAATGTCAGTGGGTTCGGCAATGCTACAAACCGGTGTTCAAATATATCCAACATTACCCAACTATTTAAACCCCATCAACGGACACATCGCAGCCATGGTCGGCGAAAGTTTAATAGTTCGATGATTCACGATCACATCACATTAAATTACTTAGCGGGTTTAACTAACGCATCCAACAGTATACATAGCTTACGTACAGTTCTGTATGCGTTACCTCTGAGAGCTTTAGATCAAATAGCCAGAAATATACATCAATCTGCGTCTTCAGGAAATATAATATCACCAAAAATCAGTAAAGTATGTCAAGATATAGCGTATTTTCGGTTGTATCGTCCAGTGAACATAACAGAAACATCTCAAGATCGGCTTTTTTGAAACTCAAAATACTAATCTATAGCCAACAAAATATTCAATTACTCCAATGCTGTCAAGGAGTTTGACTGGAACTTATACACGTCAGGAGGCTATAGTTGTGATTGTGAATCGTGGAACTTTATCTATACACCATGCAAACATGTTGTGACTGGTGACTTTGATGTGGTGACTGATAAGGAACTGAAATTACTCCTGATGGAAGGACCTGAATATAGAGAGCCGAGAAGAATAAACCTGAAGGCCGACCAGAAGATAGTCCTGTCTGCATTGGAACAGTACGTTATTGATTGGTCTAAGCGAGAAAAAGTTGAACCTACAGTACTCGCGGATTGGCCGGACCTCAACAAAAGCAAGGACGTTGAAACAATCCGCCATACTGACAGAAGTACTCTTCCCCAAGCAAAACAAGTACCGAGAAACCTCAATTCGCATAGAAGTTCTATCAAATCTCAGTCATTTCGTCATAGTCCCAGCAGACAAAGCTCCAAATAATATAATATTCATATGTAAATATTACTTTTACCAGGTGCTGCCTAAAGAACTGAGTGTAGACATATCATCATCAAATACCTCTACTTACTCCCAAACTCCATTTACTCTGGAAGATTTATTTAACAATCACAAAACGTTTCTCAGGGAAAGAGGTATTTGTCTTCCAACCAATCATAACGACATACCAAAAGTATACTGGACTTCCAAAATGCATAAATCCCCATACAAAGCTAGATTCATAGCTGGTTCTAGAAGCTGCACCACCAAACTTCTTTCAACCCTATTGACGAGGGCCCTTCAGGAGGTTAAAGCATTTTGGGAAAGGTATTGCGCCACTATTTCTAAAAACTCTGGCGTTGAATGTATGTGGATATTGAAAAACTCAAAATGTCTAACGGAAGAACTTGATGCTAAAGGTCACATACCGTACAGACATGTATCCACATGGGATCTCTCGACTCTCTATACTACGATCCCTCATCAGGACCATATTGATCTAAGTTCATTAACAGTATCTGTGTTCAAGAAAACTGATCGTAGATATATTAATGTTGGAAGCCATGAAGCATTCTTTAGTTCTACTACATATAAGAGATATCGTTCATGGGATTTTTCTTTGTTTATAGAGTTGCTTGAATTTCTCATTTAAAAAATATCTATCTGAAATTTGGCATCAGCAGCATATAGGTATTTCAATGGTTACTAATTGTGCACCCCTGTTGGCTGAACTGTATCTGTTCTCTTGTGAATATGACTATATGCAGGCGCTATCAAAAACCGATCCATTCAAAGCCCGTTCCTTCTCATTCACCAAACGCCATATAGACGATCTTCTCGCTGTGGATAATCGCTACATAAATGATGCACTGAAGGATATATATCCACCTTCACTGGATTTGAAGGAAACTACAGATAGCCCTACAGGCACATCATATTTAGATCTATATCTCTACAAAAATGAAGCGAGCATTCTCTCTCGTCGACTTTATGACAAAAGAGATGATTACAATTTCGACATCGTAAACTATCCCTTTCTGGACAGTAATATTCCAGCGGGACCTGCATATGACGTATACATATCTCGCCTTGTAGCATTTGCTAGATATTGTGTTAAATGTGACGATTTTAATCAACGTCACAAAACATTGTTGCGGAAACTTATAAAACAGGGCTATTCCACCAAGCGCCTCTACTCAAAAGTTTCTGAAATTTGGCGATACATATCGCATGCTGATAGAAAATACGAACGTAGCGTGCAAGATCTATGGCGTTACGTTTCGTAACATGTGTTTAATTCCGCTTAACCCGGGACTAGGGGCCGTATGAACCCATGTACTTCAAGATCCTCATGGTGCTCATATGAACAGTCACAATAAAAGCGTGACTGAGATACATCATTCTCTAGATAACGACTTTACAACGATTATTATGGATTAAGAATACTGATCAGCGATACGGATTTTATATTTTTGGACCATCAGGATGTCTTGTCGGCATCATTGAAAACTGTTGATCGCTTCTCTCTTGCAGGAAACTAGCCTATGTTTATGTATACTATGATTGTCTTTTTGAATTTGGTGCTAATACTGTTATATGGATATGAAACAGGTCTTTGGATTATGGACCCGGATATTCTTCAATGAACGACGGCTGAATTATGAATGACGGACTAGACGCTTGTATTTGGGTTTCTCGCAAAATTTGGCTAATTATCTTAATTAATAAAAATTGAGTGATGTTATGAGTCGAGGTATTTCGTTTCAAATCGAAAAACTACCAAATAGCAAAGAAAGATATTCCTAAAATCGATTTCAGTTGTTTTTACTGATTTTAGTAGCAGCTTTCAATGTGTTATAAAGGTGTTCTGTGTTGTGCTTATAGCATCTTTATTGTCTTGTGCTATAAAAACCAGTTGTTGTTTTTATTTATTGCTTCGGATTGTCAAAATTTTTTGAAAGTGACATGTTGCGTGTTATACTGAGTTTAATCGTTGAAAACTGTTGACCATTTGTGTCTTAAGAGAAATTAGCTTTTGTTTATATTCATGTTACTTACATGTACACGGGTTCTTATAGCCATACAACGATATTCAGAAGAGACTAAGTGATCACATCTCACATGGGTCAGCCAGCCATAGTCAATCATATGGTTATCGAATCTATAACCGACAGAGAGAGAGAGAGAATTAAGGTTTATCGCCGCATCCATAACCAACAGACCACGTGCTACGTTATCCGTGCCAGAATTCTTAAATATCTTCACAAATCCTCTCATAAATATGAGGAACTCTCAAAACTGCGTGATGACACCGAAAAGTTATCAGCCGCCTTGTGGCGTTAAATCTGTATCAAGTAGATAGCTCGATAATTTGGTTAGGTGGGATTTTTGGCATACTTTCTGAGTAGTCATACAGGTTGGTTTGTAGCCAACCACGTTTGAAGCTGCCTTAATTTGAATACAAACTATCTATACTTCAAAACAATAACCGTATCTACACTTGAAAAATATTAGTGGATATATCTCAACGCAATTTGTGCTTAACTACAGTGAGGATTTTCTACCATTGAATTACTTGGAGCTAAATAGCTACTTCATCGAGGACTGATGGACTGCAATATTCCAATGGGCATGCAGTTTTGTTTATTTTGGTATATGACGACAAACCTTTTTCAGACAGTTGTAATCATTGTGTTGTTGTTGTAAAAAGACATCTTATTATACTGCCTGTTTTTTGGAAATGTTTTTCGCTTGCTATACGGGGGTATTTTGGATTTGCTACGCAACACGATTTGCGTTATTCAACAGGCACAAGGATTTCGATACATTTGAAATGTGGAAATATGACACCAAATAATTCGACATAGAGTTGGGGTCAAGTTTTTGTCTTCGTCTGGTGGTATATGCATTAACTATAGTACTAGTTCATCATCCAAATGCTCATGAATATTCAGCAATCTAGGTGATCCAACGTTCACTTGTCACACGTCTATCCCTGAATTTATGATTATGAATCCTGGATTTATCAAACAAATATTAGTATTATTAAATTTCTTAACAAAATCAGCATGTAAATCGACAGTAAAATTATTGCGGTTCTTAAAATTGCAGTTCATGCCTTTGTAATATTTGACGTCGATCATGCTATACAAACAAAGCATTTCGATTATTGACGGGAAGTCTCCTATAATTGACGACGTCTATGAAGAGTATCACATGAAGTTGGTTTTCCAGTAGAATTCCTTAAAATGATCTGTCGAAAATTGGGATTATTTGCATATTTGACGAGATCGTGGTCGTTCGGACGACGTCGGATACACGGAGTTGTAAACGCTAAGGTGTTTCAAACTTTCCGAGGTAACTGTGTAACCAACTCCACTCAGCACTAGGGGCCGCTTGTATATCATATGTTTTACATCTTCAGGGTGTTCAAATGAACAGGCACAATCAAAAACTGAATTTATACACACAATCTAGCTAAAGTTCATTTGGATAAAGAATAATGCTCAGTGACAGTCAGTATCACAATACTGCTTCCTAGCCCTCCTTTAACCTCTATGTTGTGAATATATAGCAGTTAATTGTATTTAGAGTGGCCCTGGGCAGCCGTAATAGAAATAGTAAGAGAATCGCTGGATTTGGGCGGGGTTTTTTGAACTGGGAGAAGTTATACAAAAACCTGAAGAAGAGAGCTGACTGAATTAGACTTTTAACGGATAGTTTATGAAGACTGATCAGGATCATTTTAGCTGCTCGGCACACTCTGTTACACTATTGTAGTACGCCTAAGTTTTGTGGCAGAATGTACCACATTTTGTTACTATTTTTGTTATCTCGTTGGTATAATTATATAAAATATGTAATTGAACCATCGGGTATTTTGTTGTAATTTTGTCTGGCAGCTGTTTATCTGCAGATAAAGCAAACTTCGTTTGGTTCTGTTTTTCAGAGCAGTCTATCTTCTTCGTGGGCGCATAAGATGATTTTAAGAAAAAAATCATCTTGCCATCACTGAGAACTGCTAACCGCTTCTCGCTGGTAGGAAATCTTCTTGGCTTTTATTATTTCATTTCTTGTACATTTAAAATTGCTGCTGACTGTCAAACGTAAGATTTCTTTCGATTATTAAATTGTTTTATAGAAGTCAGCCGATTGAATATTACTGTCCAAAAAGGAATAGTTAACGATGTCGAAATTGTAATCAGCTCATTTGTCGTGAAGTCGGCGAGTGAGAATACCCGCTTTTTTGCTAGAGATTTAGGTCAAGGTATGATGGAGCTAACTGTAGTTTTCTTCGAATCCAATGAAGTTGGATATATATATATATATATCATTTGTTGCATCAATTATATCGCAATTATCCACAGCGAGAAGATCGTCTATATAGCGTTTTGTGAATGAGAAGGAACGGGTTTGAAAGTCGTTACATATGCGTGAAACCCGTTCACTTGAGGACAGGTAATGGATTAAACTAGACTAGCATGACTAGAGAACATTGGCATTATACATGTACAAATGGCGAAGTTGGTGAAATACATTCCACCGGACAATACCCAAAGCCAACGGAGATCAATAGACATTATATTGCCATGGTATATGTGTACACAAAAACGACTATGAGTTTGAAGATTGTTCATTGGGTAGAAGTAATTGAGTAACAATTAATTGAAGTCGTGGTACTGTTACGAGAAGGATGAAATGTTCACTCAGGAATGGATTTCAGACCAAAAGTTCTCTTATGAATATGACTATATGCAGGCGCTTTCAAAAACCGATCCATTCAAAGCCCGTTCCTTCTCATTCACCAAACGCTATATAGACGATCTTCTCGCTGTGGATAATCGCTATATAAATGACGCAGTGAAGGATATATATCCACCTTCACACTGGATTTGAAGGAAACTACAGATAGCCCTACAGGCACATCATATTTAGATCTATATCTCTATAAAAATGAAGCGGGCATTCTCTCGTCGACTTTATGACAAAAGAGATGATTACAATTTCGACATCGTAAACTATCCCTTTCTGGACAGTAATATTCCAGTGGGACCTGCATATGGCGTATACATATCTCGCTTGGTAGCATTTGCTAGATCCTGTGTTAAATGTGATGATTTTAATCAACGTCACAAAACATTGTTGCAGAAACTTATAAAACAGGGCTATTCCACCAAGCGCCTCCACTCAAAGTTTCTCAAATTTGGCGATACATATCGCATGCTGATAGCAAAATACGAACGTAGCGTGCAAGATCTATGGCGCTACGTTTCGTAACTGTGTCTAATTCCGCTTAACCCGGGGCTAGGGGCCGTATGAACCCATGTACTTCAAGATCCTCATGGTACTCATATGAACAGTCACAATCAAAGCGTGACTGAGATACATCATTCTTTAGATGGCGACTTCACAACGAATATTATGGATTAAGAATACTGATCAGCGATACGGATTTGATATTTTTGGAACATCATGATGTCTTGCCGGCATCATTGAAAACTGTTGACCGCTTCTCTCTTGCAGGAAACAAGCCTATGTTTATGTATACTATGATCGTCATTTTGAATTTGGTGCTAATACTGTTATATGGAATATGGAATAGGTCTTTGGATTATGGACGCGGATATTCTCTGATGGACGACGGCTGAATTATGGATGACGGACTAGACGCTTGTAATTGTTTTGTTAATCGCTTCGTCAGTGTATTAATGTTTTTTCGCATTCTTCAGAAAATATGATCCGTATTTCACCATTTCTTTCTGAAGAGTTTTGGTAAACACCATAAGATCGCAAATATATGTTATTATCGTGTTGACCCGTTTTACTATTTCTTATCGATATTTTTGTACGATAAATTAAAGTCTTCACTCCTACGTAAGAAACTTTGATTAGTTCTACTTTATATTAAAGACATCATTCGTGGTATGTTTCTTTTTGAATGGGCTTCAATTTCTCATTCATAACTCCCACCCTTTAACATTGAAAACACCATATACGAACAGCATACAGGTATTCCAGTATTTTGTTGTTGAAATGTGACAAGTTCAGTCATCGCAACAAGACAGCTTTGCATGAACTGATTATACGGAACTATACCAGTAGGCGTCTAAAGGATGTGTGATGGTTACCCGAGAATTAGCCCTTCGGTTGTGACGGTAGTGAACATCATTTTCAATTGAAAGTGAAAAGACTGAGAGTGATTTTTATGTGCTATAAAAAAGAAGTATCATTTCATGCGAAATGGTGATGGTACATTGCTCTAAACTGGTTTTATTCAAGTTTAAAACGGTCAGATGTGCTCTTTCGACATCTTAGAGACATTTTCTGGAGGGATTTCCCTTTATATATAAAATATGACACCTCAAACCAAAACAGTTTGTGTATTTATTATCACATTGCTTAGTATTACAATCCGTTGAAATAACATTCTGGTTTGAGGTGTCATACTTCATCGAAATTAAAAATTGTGCATATACTCCGCGTGTAATTTACCAGTAATGTTATATGAGCGATTAAAAAATGCATTGAGGCAGACGTCGTCGTAGTCCAGTTGTTAGGCTGCTCGCTTTCGAAATCAGTGAGGCTACCAGCTTGTTGAGCTACGAGTCACATTTTAGATAAAAAACTTCTGTCTTCTTATTTTTTTATTGATTGACCTAATATATCAGATTTGGATTTATTTATGTTAAGTGAAACAATCTTCAGTGATATTCAGTTTATAAAATATAGATATATCAATTAGTCCATGGGCCCAGACCAGAAATTCCACTTGTCGGTACCATCTAAGGAAACCAATCCTAGTTATGATTTTTTAATTGGTGTATATATATAGATCATATTTTGATGTGATAACCATTGCAGACTGGCAGCTTATTGGTAGTTTTCATCTCTGGAATGTACCCACCCTCCGCATAATGAAAGCGAAAAGGCAAACTCGGAAACATTCACTAATGATGCAATTGCTGTTTCCACATGGGGCTAGAATGAACTACAAACCACAAATACATGTCTGAAATGCTTTATTTATACCATCCGAATAATCCTTTCTGTCATTCCTGAAGGCAAAATTTGTTTTATGGCAGAAAGGGGCGAACAATAGGGCCTATCAAAATGTTGTTGATTATGTGATTTTCAGTACATTTTAATTTATAATATTGTCATACAAGTTCCCTGGGGAGTGCTACTGAACCGCAGTAGCCTACAACATGCACATGTTGTATGAGGAAAACATTTATGAACATTTTACAAGTTTTTACCACAGTTATAGGAATTGTCCTTCCCCTACCCTAGTTCCAACAAGCGTCCAAAAAGTGAAATTTATGTATAACCCAAATTTCACCACGCTACTGTGGCATGTTTATGTACTATGTCTTACTCATGCATATTTGTATCCATGAATGTATGTGATTGTGCCAAAACATTCACACCATGGATCAGTAGTCTAGTCTTCATCACTGTTATCAGCATCAGAGTCCTCGAGGTATAGTATAATAAATACTGGTCCTAGGGGCCACACCTGCAATAACACTGGTGAAAACCCAGACTCCTACTTGCCCGTTTTGTTTTCATGGTTGGGAGTCTGGGTTTTCACCAGTGTTATTGCAGGTGTGGCCCCCTAGGACCAGTATTTATTACAAGGAGTCTGGGTTTTCACCAGTGTTATTGCAGGTGTGGCCCCCTAGGACCAGTATTTATTGTACTATATGACTTGACTTCGTGTCTCGCTGGTTCAACACGTGTGTCGAAGTTGACCTTTGGTCTTCTTTGATCCTTGTAGTAATTTCTGTGGAATTACCCAGACCCGACCATGATTGCCCGTGGTGAACTATACCTCCAGTCAAAACAGAAGACAATTATTACTGTCCTGCTAGACTTGCCACCATTGTCATATTTCCGGTATATCTGTATGTGCTATACAAACCAGCAGATATCTAAAGCCGCATATACCGTTGTCTTGATAAGAGACCTCGGCCTCCATTGTCATATGGTTTATCTGCATGTGCTAAACAAACCAGCAGGTACTTTGTTCTTGCGCCATATTGCCCATATAATATCATCTCTTTACACGGCACAAAGCCACGGAGAGATATTCACTATACCCATAGACAATATGGCTAGACGGAAACTGGAGAAGAAAGCAAAAACCAGCTGTCAAATTTCTCGTTTTCTCAAACACAAAGAATATAATCTTGTGCACAGAAGGACGTTAGAAATCAATGCAGCTAATGCAGTATGAGTCTGACATACAAGTTAATTATACTGTGTCAGTCTGAATACTACATTATACATGTTTATTTTAATACATTCTGAGAGGTGCGATATACACTAATTCGCCTACACTGTACTGAACAGACAGCTGCGCTTTTAATAAAGGCTCGCCAAATCGAGAAAATATATTTATCTCTGTCTCAATCAGCCTATACACTGGCTGTGCCACACTGATGGGTAAACTGACCGGAGCTTGAGCAAAAAGAGGGGATTGCAGCAAACAATGCAGCCCTGTGTGAGCGCCAAAATTATCCAATGAGATTCACCAAAGAGTGGACCAATCAGCGCACACCAGAAACATTTCTGTCCTATCAGAGAACACCTGCTAGGTATATAGCCTATACATTTGCCAATGCCCGGCCATCTCTTTACACGGCACAAAGCCACGGAGAGATATTCAGTACCCATAGACAATATGGCTAGACGGAAACTAAAGAAGAAGGCTATTACCAGCCGTCATTTTTCTCGCTTTCTCAAACACAAAGAATATAATCTTGTGCACAGAAGGACGAGCTGATAAAAACAATACCACCGTAATTCTTATAAAAAGGACTACATAGTGGAAGCGCAAAGACAGCTGTACGATGGTATACATTATACCGACATAAAATCCATGAATATGGAAAACACCATGAAAATGATACGGTACTACAGACAGTCGCTAGGTTGAATGCTAGTGGAGTTCTTAGTCAGAGACTTTGAATTTTCTGCTGAAAGTTTCGACCAGGAAGCCTACACCATATATCCTACCAATAATACATAAGGTAGAAGAGGCTATTAAAAAACTTGATCCTGTAAAACCTGAGCTACCTCAATGCGGGGCCCCTACTGAAAAACTAGGGCGCTACCTGGATTTCTTCTTATCCCCATAGTGTGGGAACGAGAAACCTACTCAGCCGATACTTCAGTATTCATCAATGAGATTGTACAACGTCGGATACCAACTGATACGTTACTTATTACGTATGACATTACCTCGTTATACACGAACCTCGGATTCAATGAAATCCTAGAAGCACTAAAAAGTGATCTGACTACCTATACGAAAACATGGATTATATATCCAAAAACCTCCCATCGATCTGTTGCTTGAAATAGCACGATTGATTCTTGAAAAGTATGAATCCAGGTTTCAGGACTAACACTTCAGACATATTGTCGGAGCATCACGGGGAGCAGTCCCTTCCCTGGAACTGTGCGATGTAGCGATATACAAGCATATCAATCAGCTAATTGCCACATTCCCACACAAAGAAATGATTATATTACACAAACTTTTCGGGATGATGACTTCATACTGCTACAGGCAAATAAAGCCGTAGCTTAGAGTTTCTTTGAGATGGCTAATAACGCACATCCTCTATTGAAATTCACGTATGAAATATCTGAAAACGAGGCGAATTATCTAGACGGTGCCGTTTTCAAGGGGAAGAGATATTTGACTGACTCAATACTTGATGTGAAATCCTAAACAAAGCTAACTGAATAAGCACCACGGGGAGCAGTCCCTTCCCCGGAACTGTGCGATATAGCGATATATAAGCATATCAATCAGCTAATTGCCACATTCCCACACAAAGAAATGATTATATTACACAAACTTTTCGGGATGATGGCTTCATACTACTACAGGCAAATAAAGCCGTAGCTGAGAGTTTCTTTGAGATGGCTAATAACGCACATACTCCATTGAAATTCACGTATGAAATATCTGAAAACGAGGTCAATTATCTAGACGTTGCCGTTTTCAAGGGGAAAAGATGTTCGACTGACTCAATACTTGATGTGAAATGCTAAACAAAGCCAACTGAAACCTACAAATACCTATACAGCAAATCAGCACATTACGGGAGAACTGAAAGATATGTATACGAAACTGCAATAATACTGCAGACTACATAGACTAGTCAGAATACTTCAAGCAAAAGCTTAAAATGAGAGGATACTCTACCTCGGAAATTACCGACAGAAACAAATACCTCAAGAGGAACGAGGGCATACAGAATAAGTCTGTACTGAAACGACGTATGCGTCATAACGACTTTCAATCCATACACGAAATGGCTGAAAGGGATCTTAAAGAAATACTGGATCACAAACAAACATGCCGAAAACTTTACCAGCCAGCCACAATTATGCTATAGGCGGGATAAAAGCATCAGTGAAATACTGAAAAAATAAAAAATCTGACCATAACGGTCAATGCGTATAGGCTCCCTGATGAGGGTTTCGCTGGTCAGAAATAAGAATTTTCGACCTAAAATAACCCGAAACTTGCACCCACAGATACTAAACAATGAATACTAGGTATAACCTAGAAAACAAAACGGGCAAGTAGGAGTCTGGGTTTTCACCAATGTTATTGCAGGTGTGGCCCCCTAGGACCAGTATTTATTATACAATACACTTATGACATTATAAAATACATTTATATACTTTCTAGTGTGCACAACCTGAAACATTTCTGGTGGGGCGAAAGATTATATCAAATTTGAGCTACATTGTAATTTTCATATATTCAGCCGCAATGTGCATTTCGGGGGTATGGGAAGGAAAAATTCTACAACTTTGTTGAAACCAGCTGGATGGTCCTCCTTTGTGCTTCCCTGCAAACAAGGTACATATGGGTAGCTGATCCATTAGGACTGTGGCACTCATATGGGACACACAACATTCCGTAAATAATGATAATAATAAATCCGCAAAATTTCACAAAATCCAGCGTGCAAATCAGCCGTTTGAATACCAAACTAAAGCATGTGCCTCAAGATGGGAAGTATGCTTGTTATAACTGTGCAGATAACAATTCTGGATATCCGGAGCTGTTATTGAATGATATTACCTTCATGGGATGTGTCAGTAGTCCATTGTGTGATTTTCTCCAAAAAAGTCAATATCTCAGAATGGTAAAATGGTAAAAATGCAAAATATACACTAAGCTGCTCTTCTGGAACGGTTATCACATATTGAAATAATCATATAGTCCCTACCAATAACTTAGTAGCCCTAAAGTTTGGTTTCCTCTGATGGTACCGATATATGGCTGGGAACTCGACCCTTATTGTAGCACACCAGAGTGTCCGAGGGAGTTCATCTCGGGTAACCATCACACATCCTTTAAATTATGTGCTAAGTATCACACCCTGATAGCAAAATAAGACCGTAGTGTCGGTGTTACACATAACATTAGGATACGCTTGTTTTTTAGCGCAGTAAACAAAATACGGACTGCTAAAGGGTAGACGAGATGTAAGATTGGTCACGTGCTGTAAGTAGCCAATATCTGTTGGTATAAGGAACTTGAATAGCTCCGAGCATTATAGAACGATCGATGGATAACACAAATAAAGGGCCTCTTGTGGCACACACATGCAAATGTCGGTCTGATTAAGAGGAAGAAGGAGAATGAGTGAGCGAGTGAGTGAATGGGATTTAACGTCGCTTTCAACAACACTTGTCATATCGCGACGAACCTACTTGGCACCGCCTAGCCAAGTTGCGTTCCTGTTGCTTCAACAAAGCAAATCTTCGAAGCAGCATGGAGCCAGACACCCGCTATCCACCGTACGCCGTACGGATTTAAGCCGCACGACGTCGGACTTTACAGGTTAGTTTTTCTGAGTGTTCTTAAATTTAGCAGGTTTACCCCATGTTGAAGCGTTTACTCCATCAGACGTCCTCGATGCTCATCCATTACGATCAGAGGAGTTATTTATTTGAGCTGATCTGTCATGACAGCTCCCGAGCTAGCGTATCTAATTTCGCTCAAGCCGGTGATAGGGGTCGCGTGAATACTTCACAGTCTTCACATGAACATCTGCAATAAAAGCGCGGCTGAGATACTAAGGCTACATCCGAGAATCCACCGCATACTCGGGTCTGAGTGTGAGTTGCCGAGGAAGGATTTCCTGTGGAGTCATATGGTTGCATTTTAGTCACCAGACGTCGTCAATTTTTCCCACTTCTTGCATATCCCTCCAATTTAGACACAAGTTTCGAAACTTAACGCCATAACAATTACAACACATATAATGGAAGTGGGAAGAGGTGCCGACATACTGACAGAGCCACATGACTTCACAGTATAGTCTTCCGGTTAACCTATTCTAAAGCACATACCAAGAATCTAACGATTCGTGATATGTGTTGTGTCTCAGGTACGCTTTTATTGTACCTGTTCATGTGGCAACTTGGATGATATGACCACACGGCCCCTAGCACCGGCATAAGCGGTATTAGATACAAATCTAGAGAGCTATGATGGAAATGCTCGGACAACTCGTATCTCCCTAGTATAATCCGTGGCGTGTCCCAATCCTCTTCCTCCTCCTACTCCGCTTTACTCGTACTATTAAAGAAGCAGGCCAGGGAGGCAAGAGACATGTGGGTTTCGCTTCTTAATCCGAGGCGTGTCCGACTCCTCCTACTTCATGAGATCCCTTGGTCACCCTACAGTAGAATGGGTCGACTGCGCATGCGTGATGAGTAGTATAGAAAGGGCACAGCGGGTCGCATAGGTGTGGCGCAGTATAGAGTGGGGCGAGAGACCTGGGGTTTTCACTACCCGAGATTCCATGGGCCAGGCTTCCACCCTACAGTAGAATGGGTCGACTGCGCATGTGCGATGAGTAGTGCGCGCTGAGTAGTATAGAAAGGGCACGCAATCTCTCTATTTTATTTAATCACTGCGGCTCCTTTGGGTGTTCCTGCGAGGTTGGTTCTCATTTACCATGTTTACTTCACGTGGTAGGGATATTCATGTCCGTTCAAACACCTGGCTAGCCTATTGATATAGAATATATGAGGGTCGGCCCAGATCCCCTGGGGTGGGGACATACCCCGGAGGGCAGTGGGTGGGTTCAATGAAAGCTCGTATTGGTAATTGGTGAGCTGTTTCGCTGTGACAACTCGTACACTGGGGATTGGTGAGCTGTATCGTCGTCAGATGAAAATGACGGCATTTAGCACAAAAGACTAGTCTGTAAGGCCCGATGTCGACCCAGCATCAACTTCCCACAAATGCCAACATTTATCAAAGAGCAAAAGGTCTGCACATGGGGCGAGCCTCGGGGACAAAACGTCTTCCAGCAGGGATAAGGTAAAAATAAGGTAAAAATTACAACACATATAAGGGAAGTGGGAAGAGGTGCCGACATACTGACAGAGCCACATGACTTCACAGTATAGTCTTCCGGTTGGGCCTATGCAGTGAGAGGTGTCTGCGTACTTCAGTAACATAGATCTGACTCGCGAAAGCTGTTAATTCAGCACTGACATATGGCTGATCAAACAGACACGGGCATGACCAGATATTCAATTGGATAATGAAAACATACCGCTTGATGGCACGTAGGGAAGATATTGCTTTAGTGGACTGGTTGAGTTCACAGTGATTCCCTTATAGATTGCGCCTCAGGCATACGATCGCTAATCGGCTAGGCCGTGTTTGTTCACCCGCTATGGATCCGTGCATCGAATAGCGTATTTATCTAGGCGAGAAAATTAATGTGCGTACTTTTTTCACATCGTTCTGTTTGATATAAATAGTAATTTGAATTAACGCATAGTTCTGCCTTAATGGATACCAATGCAGCATTGCGTGTCAGTCAGATACTTATGACTCCTACGTTGACACAATTTCACTCTATAGAACTACCATGGCTTGTTTTATATAAAAAATAATCAGCCTGAAACCGAAAACAGCTATTGTCATCGATCATCGCGCAATGTGTTATTTATAATCATATCTCAAACGATTTTCCATTCCGGAGGCCGATGGCTTGGTCAACAAAGGAAGTCTAACCAATTTTCCGTCTACAATGAATCGAATCCAATCTATTACACCCTTTGTGAGACCCAATCCCGTCAATATCAATTTTTAATACAGGTCCTAATTTGATGACTATCGCAATTATGCACGTAGTTATTAATTTAAAGGACCATTACTCATGTAAATATTTGGGAATCATTGTCCTAATATGTTTGCATGAAATGATTGGTTTTACCAGGAACTTGGTTATGTTCAGTAGTATTTAAAGTGATGGCACGTAAATAATCTTCCAGTGGTTGAAGATTAAATCGGATGATATCAGAGTTCCCTTACCAAAGATGATCAGACTCAATATTACACTGTTATTCTGTAAGTATATATTTTGTATGTGAACCCGTTTCGTGTATCCGTCGTTTACACTGTATTCAATGCGCACAAAAAGTGAAAACACCGAAGCCTTTCCAAATCTTTTCCGAAGCTGTGAGTGAATTATTTCCGGCATTTTAGGCGTATTATGCTTAAGGATGCGCTAAAGTGTGGCATTAATTTTGTTGTAACACATATTGAAATAAAAATGTGTTTGAAGATATTTGTGAACTGCGCCAATTTTCGGTACAAAAACCTTTAAATGTGATTTACAACAACATATAACGAGCTTTTATAATCAAATGGTTGAAATTGTTTCCAAGGTATTGAGTTCCTTAACAAAAATATTGATCATATATCTAATTACTATACCGGAGGTGTAGTTAATATGGAATAGTATTTGAAAATAACTATAAATAGGTAATACTTTACTGAATCCCATTCTCTACTGAAATTAATATCTAGTGTACCGAAAATTGGCAAAGTTTATCGACATTTTAGGAGTCTTTTTTCAAATAGCCAAAGGTTTAGTACATTGTTACATCAATGCAACATAAAGTATACATATGTAAATATTCAGCTTGATGTCTATTAGTATTTTGACCACAACAATGCCCTTCTAGCGGATGCTTAAGACAAGATCACGGAGGGGTCATTTCAAGTACCTGGACATCGTTGTGGGCATATATATTGCGAATTCGAGTTGCAAATGATAGTTAAATCAAATGACTGCGGCTGTTTAAAGCATTCAGCTATTCGCTCTACATTTTGATTATACATCAGCCACTTTTCAAGGATATATTGACATATATATGATCCCAGCACAAATGAGATATGTTTTAATGGTAATTTTATTTCTTATTTTCAGGGTGTTTTCACACATTTGTAGATAATACGCCAACTCTATTACCAGACGTCCAATGCTCAAGCAGAAACAATTGTTCGAAAACTCAGAGTTGTTCCGGGAAGTGCACACAAGAAACAATCGCAACACGACAGGGCGAATGCAGATGTGACAAGGCGTGTTTGCTGTATGGCGATTGCTGCTTTGATTATTTCAAACATTGCTTGGAAATGTCTGAGGAACATCTGGGTGAAGAATTGCAAATTTATTCCAGTGAAGTTACAACACTTGATACACCGCGTTCACGTCTCTTATCCGATGGAAGCATAACGCTAGGGATAGAAAACACCTGTCACCATGCAATGTCGTGGGTACTGAAATTCGGAAACGTTTCTGACGTGTTATTGAACAGAGACTGTATAACATGCAACTCGGGATATGACATGGTCGCCATTTGTCCCAATTCGTGGACTGATAACGCCACCAGAGACATCTGTGAAAACACGAAATCACCCTCTATATACCGTTCCCCGGTCCATGACATTGAGTTCAAGACCATAAGTTACAAAAACGTACACTGTGCCTTTTGTCACGGAAGAAGCCTGGACAAATTACAGCTTTGGCAATCAAACCTAAACTGTCCAGGTGTGGCAAATTTGGAAAAGCTGATAGATGATCCCGACTTTCTACGCGATAACTGTTCAGTGAATTATTGGCCGCATTCCTCTACTGAAGATATTAATGCGTTGACGAGAATGTGTTCGGTTGACTCTTTCCACACATCCCAGCAGATCCAACCTTGGACCTGTTCTTGTTCTGAAAACCGTATAAGCACTCTTCCTGGCGGTATCCCCAAACATGATGGCCCCGACGGGGTTTCCACGACAAATCTTGACTACGAAAGTTTTGAGACCTCACTTGTTGCCGACAAACCTAAGAACACGACATTTGTTGGTGTCGATTATAATGGCACGACACTCTTTACCACCACATTCGATGACATTACAGGTCTTGGCACCAAACCGGATCGCACAACACTTGATGGCAAAACATTTGCTGACACAACACCTGATTACATGTTACTGACAGCTTTTGCGTCTCTTCATGAATCACCTACTAACACGATACCAGCTAAAATCACAGCTTGTGGTACAAATGTCTCAGAGCCCCGAATCTCCGAAAAAGGAGTATTCGCGGCATGGTGTTGCTTGTATAAATACCGTTTTTCGGAACATGCAGGTCTAGAAGATGAACTATTATCCGACGATTACGACGGAGAATCGGGAACCCATGAAAGTGCCCCAAAATTCCCTACGGTATCCCTATCGTTACTGTTCAGTCTGGATCCTAGAAAAAGACCACAGATTGAGTACAGAGATAAAAACGTGATACTGACTCCACCAGCCGGTATCCAATGTGGACCTGATGAAGTGTACATGTTTGTGTTAGAACGATGCCAGAAGCTTGAGTGTGAGGAGGGTTACTCCATCAGGAACGGCGAATGTATCCGGGATTCTCCGATGTCTACATATGTTGAAGATAACTGTACAGCGATTGTTTCATTGCAAGTGCATGCAGTTGTCTTTCATGATATAGATAAGGAAAGGGGAAGTCATCATGGAGTTGAGGGGATCCTGGCGAACTTTCTTCGACGGGTAGCTCGAGAAGAGGATCGCTCAAATCAGTCCATCGTTTGCACAGGGGACACATTTATCACACAAGAAAAGAACGATAGCGCGAGCGTTGAATTGGAAGGATGGGAGATTTCAGCCATACAATCACTATCTCTAACTGAGCACGACGACTCTTTCAGCTTTTTGGCCAAGAATTGTTGTCTTAAGATTCGAAAGGAAGAGCCCACCCTCCTCAACTCTAGTTCCTCACCAGGCATTGACGGTGATTTAGAGTATGGTGATATCGAAACACCGAGATACTGGAAAACAGGGATACGTAGACAGCTGAAGTGGAGGAGTGGGAGTTGGAGAACTGTACTCTCTCTGATGAATTTCTTACAGTGTCTGGTGGAGAATCCAGCTGCCGCGTTGGTCAATAATGAGGATGGATCAGCAATACAAGTTATTTCATTGGGAATCACAAATTTCAACCCCCAGTTGGACTTCCGTTGTAGTAACGTCATAGTATTTAATAACTTCACATACTTTTCAATAGCAGAGGACCTGTTCGTACAAGTGGACAGATTTGAGAAGGATTTCAATGCAAAAAACGTAAGAATTTCTGAACAATATCAATTTGGTCCCAATATTACCAGCCATCATCGTCAGTCAGCTAAGATGTGCGATATGTATAACGAGACTGGGTTACAGCAGAACTGTAACCATGAAGTAGGCTTAAATCCGGGGGATTATACAGTTGGCAAGAACGGTGGGGTCCTCTTTGAGAACGATGGTAAAAAGTACAAAGCTATCGTTTATAGAAACGTCAGTGGCATATTATACGTGTGTAATCAAACCGAACTCTTTATACCGAATGATAATGATGATGGTTGGCAATCACTGTTATCATCTTTTGGGACTGGATTGTCGTTAGTAGCATTAGTTATAACGATTGTAACATATTCCTTATTCCGAGAGCTTCGCAATATTCCAGGTAAGGTTGTGATGAGTCTTGCCATCAGTGTGTTTGTCGCTTTATTGTTGTTTGTGAGCGCTGCTTGGCGAACTGACCTACCTTCGTTCTGTGCCTCTGTAGCAATTCTGCTTCACTATTTCTGGTTGTCTGCTTTTCTCTTGATGAACGTACTTTCATTCGATATCGCCAAGACATTTGGTTCAGGTAAAATGTCTAAAGGACGCAATGAATGTAACACTTTCATTCTGTATTGTTCATACGCTTTTGGTGTCCCGGTAATTGCAATAAGCGTCACTCTGACTGAAGGATATCTCATAAAATTTGATGACGAAGAAGGTTTCTATAACTATGGCGCTAACGGTGGTATGATTTGCTGGATTAACAGCTCAGTCCTGCTTTATGTGTTTTACATTCCGGTATCCTTAATACTTTTAGGGAATATCATTATGTTTATCCGTACTGTTATTGGAATTCACTCAGCGTCAAAATTCTCTAAAATTGCAAAGAACAAATCATCTGACAAGCGCAACGTCTTTCTGTACTTGAAGCTCTCGCTGGTCATGGGTTTGGGATGGATTTTCTTGTATTTGTCCAATGAATTCCACAACCAGCTCATATCTGCCATTGTTTCTGTGGCGAATACTTTCCAGGGTGTGTTTATATTCTTGGCTTTTATCTGTAACGCTCGAGTCTATCGAATGTACAAGAAATTGATGACCAAAAGTGACAAGAGCCTTTTGAGCTCAGTAACAGCAGGTACAGATATTTCTATGGGACCGGGCTCGAAAACAAAGAAAGATATGAGTGAGGCAAGAATTTAACCGAATCTCATCGCCATATGCGACTCACACTGTAGCTACGATCTTCCGCCGCCAGTGTCTATTAACTGAAGGTATAATTCCGATCTTGTGAAATAACAAATCCAGTGAAATAACAAATTCTATGAACCTGTATCTATCATTGACTATATTTTAGTCCAATGTACTCCACTGACCAATGGAAATTCCGGTTTTCTGTTTGAAAATTTGAATTGACCTATCAAGTATTTAAGGGTACCGACTCCGGCAGAAACTTTTACACTCCCTCTAGAATTTGTCTTTATACAGATAAAACTATGCCTTATAGCTGTGGTAATGTATATATTTTTTGAAAGCGCATTTCCTGAGGATTCCAAATAAATTAATTCGTTCACTGTAGATCTGTAGGTTATAGTAACTTACATCATCATTTCCTGTCGGAGACAACACCAACAGAAAATCCTGGTCTCAGTTTTGTCAATTTTGGTCTAGTTCTTATTTTCCAAAGTTCAAAGTTCAAAATTGTGAATTGCTCGGTTTTGTAAAGAAATATTCAATTAAATGTCAATAGAATGAGAACTAGACCAAAATTGATAAAACTGAGACACTGATTTCCTGTTTGAGTTGTTTTCTATAGGAAATGATGAAGTAAGTTATGATAAGTTGGATACTTTTTTGAAAATAGCATTTAAAAAATTTGAATTAATTTTCAAATTAATTTTTTTATCTGAATATCTTCACAACCTACTGGTTTACAGTGAACAAATTTATATATTTGCAATCCTTAAGAAATATGCTTTCACAAAATATAGACATTACCATAGCTATAAGGCATACTTTTAGCTGTATAAAGACAAGTTCTAGAGGGTGTGTAAAGGTGTGTGTAGGAGGGCTCGGTACCTTTAACACTGCAAGAGATCTAATGATGCATTGTTTATCATAAATATTCTATGATGAGATCTTTCATGGCTGTATTGATATTACTTACGTTTGTCTATCGAATGCATAAGAGAATAGCTCCGAAACAGGGCAAGACATAGGCGAGTACTAGTTACACTGAGAGGTACAGTACTGAAAACAATAACATTAATCTGGCCGGGTTGATCTTTCTTGATGTTAATGTTTGATAACATTTTGGTTGCTTATTTTTACGCTTTATATAATTCTAAGCTGATTTCCACTGAATGATCCACCCAATATATCTGGCGATAATCTCTCTATCTCATTACCTCACATTTACGAAGTACGACAAACAGGGTTATCAATATAATTTCCTATTTTCTGTTTTGGATTTCTCGAAGATTTAACCTAAAGGTAATGATACGATAAGGCCTATATGTGGTGCGGTTGAAATCGAAAA
Organism: Hanleya hanleyi; assembly: GCA_036873755.1. Taxonomy (NCBI): domain Eukaryota; kingdom Metazoa; phylum Mollusca; class Polyplacophora; order Lepidopleurida; family Hanleyidae; genus Hanleya; species Hanleya hanleyi. Next base: position 119,024 of record JAVTVY010007152.1, read on the forward strand.
AATAAAATGTCATAAAAATACTTGTGTTTTAATGTAACGGCAAGAGAAAAAATAAGTACACAATATGCGAAAGTTTTAGTGCGATTGCGTTATGATTATAGTTATGACATGAAACTGAAATCCACAGCTCGTGCTATTTCGTAAAAAAGGGTCTAAATCGAGTCCTTCAGACACGTTATGAATCATAACGTTTGAAGTTTTCGTAAGTAGATTAAACTGACAAAATACGCTATCACGGTTGTTCGTATGTCGTGGTGTAGTGGATACGCGCGTTGGATCACAAGCGCCTTGAACTTTTCTTTCACCGAGTTCGAATCCCAGGAGGGCAACATGTGTGACGTCAACAAGTTATTTCAATCATTCTCATTTTGGTAAAACAAAATTGCATTCAGTTTATCTGAAATAAGATTTTAGGCTATCAGTATGAACCAAATAAAAGTAAAATAAATATTGTATACAGATGACACGATATCGTGTGGACATTACGGGCTAGTCAAACGTTGAAATCGAACGATCAGTCGCTACCCGTTACAACGGCAAAAAATCGTCTAAATTGTGTATTTATTCTCCAGTGCTTGAAAAATCGACTGCAAAATGGTGAAATAATAACGCCTTGGTACCGAACATATAGCCCTTTTTTCATTGTAACATTTAGTCCGTTGGTTGACAGTTGACCAGGTAAGGGCGATCCCGCTCTCTAAAATGGAGGTAAAAAAGGTCGTTTTTACTCAATAACTTTTGATTCCTTCTTAGCCAATATATCAAAATTTCAGGCGCATTGATTTATCTATTGTTTCATGTCATAAAATGACATAAAACACCGCGAATGATGTTTGGCCTATTATTATGCAAATTAGATAAATGACAATTTACTTTTTGACTAGCATTTAATGCGGATAGATATCTCTGTATGCGCCTCAAGAGGATTTTGCTGAATTCATTGTGTGAACTGATTTATTGAACGAAAACGACCCTTTTTACCTCCATTTTAGAGAGCGGGATTCCCCTAACCTGTTGACGCCGACGACAAGTTGTACATTGCATTGTGATTGACAGATGGCGACAGGAAATGTACATTACAAGCGTCTGATCCGCCATTCATAATTCAGCCGTCGTCCATTGAAGAATATCCGCGTCCATAATCCAAAGACCTATTCCATATTCCATATAACAGTATTAACACCAAATTCAAAAAGACAATCATATTATACATAAACATAGGCTTGTTTCCTGCAAGAGAGAAGCGGTCAACAGTTTTCAATGATGCCGGCAAGACATCATGATGCTCCAAAAATATCAAATTCGTATCGCTGATCAGTATTCTTAATCCATAATATTCGTTGTAAAGTCGTCATCTAAAGGATGATGTATCTCAGTCACGCTTTGATTGTGGCTGTTCATACGAGTATCATGAGGATCTTGAAGTACATGGGTTCATACGGCCCCTAGCCCCGGGTTAAGCGGAATTAGACACAAGTTACGAAACGTAACGCCATAGATCTTGCACGCTCCGCTCGTATTTTGCTATCAGCATGCGATATGTATCGCCAAATTTAAAAAACTTTGAGTGGAGGCGCTTGGTGGTGTAGCCCTGTTTTTTTAAGTTTCTGCAACAATGTTTTGTGACGTTGATTAAAATCGTCACATTTAACACAAGATCTAGTAAATGCTACTAGGCGTGATATGTATACGCCATATGCACGTCCCACTGGAATATTACTTTCCAGAAAGGAATAGTTTACGATGTCGAACTTGTTGTCATCTTTCGTCATACATTCGACGAGCGAGAAGGCCCGCTTCATTTTTATAGAGATATAGGTCTAAATATGATGTGCCTGTAGGGTTATCTGTATTTTCCTTCAAATCCAGGGAAGATGGATATATATCCTTCACTGCGTCATTTATGTAGCGATTATCCATAGCGAGAAGATCATCTATATAGCGTTTGGTAAATGAGAAGGAACGGGCTTTGAATGGACCGGTTTTTGAAAGCGCCTGCATATATTCATATTCATAAGAGAACAGATATAGGTCAGCCAATAGGGGTGCACAATTAGTACCCATTGTAATACCTATATGCTGTTGATATATTGTGTTGCTAAATTTCACATAGATATTTTCAATGAGAAATTCAAGCAACTCTATAAACAAAGAATCATCCCATGAATGATATCTATGGCCCATTCCTATGGGTCGGCTGGCTGTGGGGAAAACCCCCGCCTTACCATACCATCTCCTTTAAAGGAAAAACCAGTAGTTTAGACATAATAGACCATGGCAAAAGTTAACAGATTATTAAACGTCAAAATCAAAATTATTGTCTTGTATAATAACATGAAAACGTCCAATTTCAGGTCCGCGAAAGATCAAATTCCACAAGAACTTCGTAACTCGGTGGTATACGTGTATAAGTATTCCTGTCTAAGATGCACCAAAGATTATATAGGCAAAACGGAAAGGTTCCTTTCAACAAGAATTACTGAGCATGCTGAGGACAACAATAGTGAGATTTTCAATCATGTTCAGTATTTTGACCAATTTGATCAAAAGTAATCATGAACCTTCAAGTAAAGTTTTCATCAAATGAAAGACCATTGCGAACAGTGTCGAAAAATATTTATTGTAATTTTTACAATTTTATTACACAGAGCAAACTGCAAATAAAGCATGGTATTCTATGGTGGTCTGTTGCAATCATATTTAGGTCCAGTGATGTCACACTGCCTTAATACATATATTCCAAACTGTGTGTGCACTTTCCATTGCTTGATTCAAGCTTAAAGGTCAACCCAAACGGAATTTTTTTTGGTCTAAAAATCCTTAAAAATCATAGTTCATACTTCACTTTGTATGAAAAAAATATTGAAAAAATTCTAATCTGATCAGAAACACACGTAATATGGGAGCAAAGTGGGCTTTTCCACACTTTCACAGCTGGGTTGATGACGTCACGCAGGGAAGTTGCCTGAGAAAAAACAGCGGATAACATGGAAAGCGAGTGCAGTCAGAGCTCCGGTTCAGATGTCGATTCGAGCGATATCAGCTGCTTAGATGGAAATATTTTTCGCCAAGAAGATGAAATAGACATAGAGGAGGATGATGACGGGCAAATTAACAGTTGTTTGCAGACCAACGGCGGAATTCAGCCCTATCAATTTGAGCCGTACGGCTCCGATTCTGACAGTGACAACCACTCTGACAACGTGGAACTCGACGACGACAGGATTCGGAGAGGTCGTTTGTTGAATACAGATTGGTATGCAACTTGACTGGAAACCTTATTATCGTCATCTATAAGACCAAATGTCCATATATTTCAAACTGTATTGAATGTAGAACGATTCTGTGATGTAACGAACGAGCACATCTGTGTTGTTATTGTTGTTACTGACCGAGGCAGCCTTTTCGAAGGGATAAACTCCGGGATTCGGCAGTATGGACAGTACACTGTTGATAACTCTACTGATATACGTCCGACTTGAATTTTGTTTGTTTTCCCATAATCCCCATGAAATACCAATTTCAGAATTATATAGTTTGATAAAAAAACTTTGGACATTCATGGCGAAAAGTAAGCCGTGGTGAGTGGATCGGCATTCACATTTGCTCAATTTTCGACAAATTACCTCAATTAAATTGAAATCGAATGATATTCCCACAATCTCAAATGTCAAGGGATTATGAAAGTATAATTATCACTTCTGTATCTACAGCCATTCACTCCAATTGGTGTTTTTTATTTATTTACTTATCAAACGTATATATATTTATGAAAGATCATTTTATTATTATTATTAAATAGTATATATTAATTTAGATAATTCATTTGCGTGAAGTTTGTGCCAACATTTGGCTAAAAACGCATACATAGAATGAATAAAATTGAACATACAAATACAGACATTAAAACACATTGGAACAAATGGTTAAACGTGTATATATGAAATAGAGACTCATCCAGTCTAACCTGTAGGTGCTCAAGCAACAAATGCCACGCGAGAGCGAGCAGGGCATGTACAGCCGTCCCCCTGCCCGAGGCCTCGCTTGCAGGCTAGGTTCGTTCAGCCGATGTCCGTGATAGATTCTCCTTGTCCGATTTCTTTGCCGTCACATTCTGATTGTTCTTACGTTTGATAGTTGGAATAGCTGTTCTCTTTAGTTTTGGTTTGTACCCGAATTCAACTGCTACGCTGTAGATGTCCTCGAATGATGTCTTTCTGTCAAAATGTGCCGAGCAAATTATACGAGTACTGGCTCGGGCCCTCTTTCCACACTCTCGTGTTGCGTACAAATTTCGTCCAATTTGCAGCGATTTTCTCGTCTTTGGGCCACAAATGAATACTAACACCGTCATCTGTAGTAAAACTGCAACCTCCCACTACACAACGTCGCGGCATATTTAAAAAATGATGCCCCGATACTCCGAAAATCTCCAGAAATCAGCAGCTACATACGACTGTGGTATACGGCTTTAACATAGAGAATACAAGACGGCTTCCCTCCGTGACGTCACAGCTGGAATTGCCAGGAGAGCGATTTTCACCTTTCAAACGGCAATATCTCGCCAACCAGACTGCACAAAATTATGAAAAAAATATCATTATTTTCAGAATCGAAAGGACTATTTTTTTATATTTTTGGCCTCAGAGCGTTTGGGTTGACCTTTAAGGTGTTTATACTTTGAGTTTCAACACAGACTCACTGTTCCAATGTGCATGTTTCGCCAAAATCGGGGAAATTAAATGCAAGATTCAAATTGACTTGACACTCATGAGTTACCATCTCCCAGATTTTTATGAAACATGCAGATATGTTCGCAGCAGACCACCATAGAATACCATGCTTTATTTGCAGTTTACTCTGTGTAATAAAATCGTAAAAATTACAATAAATATTTTCCCCCACAATGGTCTTTCATTTGATGGAAACTTTACTTGAGGGTTTACGATCAATTCAATGAAATTAAACAGCATGGGAATCTTGACTCCTACAGTACAGCCAAATCTTAGAATTGTGAGGTTTAATAACACTAAAATTATATATACATTCGTCTGATTTGTTCTTCAAAGAGGCATTTGCCATTAAAGCTCACAAACCTTTCCTTGAATCATGGTCTAAAAGCCACAAAACAGCTAACTTAATTTTTCTAATACAATTGCATACACTACAAAAACGTTGAGTAGTTTATCCCATGTACATAAGCACATGTTGTCGTAATCTTGATATTTCATTTCTCCAATCATCACATCAGGTTAATTCACTCAATCCTTTTGTCTGTTTATAGACCCAATTGCCATTTTAACTACCTTATCATTCTGCCAATCCATACTTTACACGCCACTTGTTGACACACTGTAGTCTTCTGTATTGTTTATTTAGCATCTGTTATTTCGAAACATAACTTGTATTATTTCTCTGTTATCTTATTATTATGTCATCGTTCCTTATTAACTGTAATCATCACATACTGTTAATGTGGTTAATCCTTTTATCTATGTGTATTTCCCAATACCGACAGCCATATTGTCATAGATGTGCTGTTACACACGCTATACATGTAGGCGACATTTTCATCGTGCATACAGAACATCGGAACTGAATAGATATGTCACATTCTACAGTCCTTTGACTACAATTTAGAGAATGTTCAGTAATCTGTTGCGCTCTGCGGTGATTTATGAACCAGTACGTTCAACAGTGATGACTATGCTTCAATGCGTGTACCAATCAAGACGAATCAGATGGTTATGAAATTATTTGTCGTTTACAATAATTCCACGAAATATTAAAGTTGTTTATTTTATATTTATTTTATCTGGGTGAAGAAAATGTCAAAAATAATATAAGAAACTGGATAAAAATGATCACATTGTAACTGATAAAAATGGGACTCGAGCCCCCAAACGGGCTCAAGCGCAGTGTCTATCCTATTGAGCTATTTTATATCCACATAATTGCGTTACTAATTGGTCAACACATTTTTGGCAACAAGGCGACCAATTAAATAATTTTTACTTTCTTTTTTTTAGTGATTAAGGCAAGGGAGAACCAAAAACTATTGATGTTAAACTGTATGGAATGGACATAGAAACTGAATGAATTGGTTTTTATTCTGGTTCTGGGCTGCTTACAACACAAATTCCTTTCCAAAAGAGCTGATAATACTCCCAATTTATTGAAAATGGGCTTTCGAGACTTGCAATCCGATCCTTGCTCTCAACAAACTTACCTCATTTTCTTTAAATATTGGACCTTAAGGATGTATACTTTTAGTGAGGCGGATAAGTGCCATTTTAGGGGTCAATACTTCAAATGGTGATACAAGCATGAAACTTGGCACAACCATTCTGATCAGGTCATATTTCAAGAAAAGCAATTGAGCCACTTGAAAATTCAAGATGGCCGCCATTTTCAAGATGGCCGCCTTTTTCTTGTGTTAATTCTCACTTTCAACACATAAAATGGTACCGTTATTCGATTTTAAGTTATATCTTTTATAACTGATAATTTTCTGAACATGCTGAAACTACCAGTGCAATTTAAAAAATCCAAAATTCCCATATTAGTAGTAGGAAGAGTTGAAATTTTGTCACATTTTTGCGCGCACAGAGTTATCTGCCCCTGAATATGTGGAGTCAAATGGAGCTGACGTCCCATCCGATGACGTCACTCCCGGGTCAGAGGTCACATCTGAGTCAAAGGTCATTTCTGGGTCAAATGTCACTTCCGGTCACGTGACGGTCCAGCAAGAATTATCTGCCCCTAAATAAGATCCCAGGTACTTCAATGTTAATCTCCAGGAAATGTATGTTTGAGGTAGGAGTATTGGGGTGGCCATTTTTTTTTCTTTTGGATTTTGCTATGGGTTGTGGCACCTTGTTTTCTCTGTCTTATCATGTAGAACACGATGGTAGGGTCTCGTGGCCACCGGATGATTTTCACAAGTTCTGAATGCGCATGCGTCGTGCATAGGCAGATCGGGGTCGACGTTTTGTGTTTGTGGTGGACCACTATCGATCCGATTGGGTCGTGTGAGGTATCAGTTTGAAGTACTCGTGGACTGGGCTGGTGTGGAGTGAAAGTATAGGGATATGGTGCGCATGCGCAGGCAGGCAATCGTGGAAAAAGGACATTGGAATTGACGTTTTGAGGTAGAGATGGAACAATATTGGTCCGAATGGGTCGTGTGGTGTGTCATGTCGAAGCATTCGTAGGGGAGAATCCGACCGGATGGGTGTGTAGTGGAAATACCGTCCATCTGCACATGCGCAGTGGAAAAAGGGCATTGGAATGGACGTTTTGGTGTCGAGATGGTCCATTATTGGTCCGAATGGGTCGTGTGAGGTATACCAGTCAAGCACTCGTGGAGTACAGTCAGGCTGGGAGCGATATGCGCCTGGGCACTCGAGGAGATTCGGAAGGGTAAAGTAGCGCGTTTGAGGAGAGGTGGACATGTTCGATCTGGATACATGGTAGATTTAACTCAGAGTATGTGTGTAGTTGTGTGTGGAGGAGAAGTAGGAGGAGGAAGTGGAATAGGAGGAATGGAGGTGAGTGAGTGAGTGAGTGAGTGAGCCGTGCCCAACGCCCGTCTTAACGCATCGACGCACCAACGATGGTGAGTGAGTGAGAGAGTGAGTGAGTGAGTGAGTGGTCATATAAGGTCGTTTGTAAACCATTAGCCTCAGGCTGTATCCAAACATAACTGGTATCCCATTGAAGCTCTTATCTGGTAGAGCCAGACTGGTGGTGACACACATGTGCATGTGCAATGAGGAGTAGTAGAGAAAGGAGAGGTTCGGAGGTGATATGCCCCAGGCACTTCAAGGTTATATGCATAGCAGTACTTGCAGCGAAACAAGGGGAATCCCTCGCAACGCCTTAACTCCTATCTTAACGCACGTTAATGCTTTATCTCAACACCTTAACGCCCTAGCATAACATTTTGATGCCATGACGCTGACAGATGAAAGAAAGAAAGATCAACTCGTTCAAAAGTTTTCATATAGATTTTCTCCCCAATGTTACATCATACCCAAGCTGGGGGAGCCGCGTTGGATATGTTTACAACTCAGGTATGTTCTTGTCCACTGAGAAGCCACCATTTGGCAATGCATTTGTCATATTCGTTCTTGCCTGTTAGATGCTGCTCTTGTCCAATCTGAAGTCGCCATTTCAGAAAGTTCAGTCTTCCGCCATATTCGCTTTGATCCGTGTTCTAATCGTCGTAGGGCAGGCCAGGATACTGTAAGCGCAACATGACCTAGAACAGCTGTTTGCGCATTTTGATCGCATTTTGCAGAGCCTTGGTGGGTGGTAGCCTAATATTCTCTTCCAACTGACGCGTGTGTGGGGTCGCCTTTCATTTCAAGCGGTAGCAGGGTATAATGGTCATAGATCGCCATGGCTGTTTTCCTGATGCAGGGGCGTATTTGGATGTACGTATGTTGCCCGGCGTCCTCGATCGTTGCAGCGTGAGTATTAACAGCTGTTGTCACAATACAATCCCAGGAGGTAGGTTCTTCCTCACTTCCCTGGGATGTAAGCCCGACTATCTGAGGTCAAAATCTCTATATCAACAGATAGACTCTCAACAGTCTCTGTTTCGGTATCAGTCGGTGGATTCTCAGAATCAGTTGGCATATTCTCAGTATCTGCTTCAGTGGGCGCCTCGGTGTCTTTAATCCCATGTATATTCTTCTGGTGTCGCATCATATCGTAATGTCTGGTGAATGTGCGTTCGCACTCAGAGCATGTATAACCCACGTTGACGGTTGAACATCGACTGTGCAGGTTTTTGGGATACACTTGCCAACGTCCAGATTAACGCTTCAACGCCCTGGTGAAATAGCTCGGAAGCTCTAATTGCTCTAGATATTCCATAGAATTGACACTAATTCATCGAAATGCAGTGATGCCCATCAACGGTCGTTGTTACGCCTTAACGCCCTCATCTTAACGCCTTAACGCCAGTCGTTACGCCTTAACAGCTGTCTCAACGCCTTAACGCCCTGGCTTAATGCCTTAACGCCCTATAGTAACGAGCTCTAACGCCTTAGAGCATGTGTGGTACACCTGTACCCTATAGCCCGTAGGGCATATGTGACCTTTGACCCGGAAGTGACGTCACCGGATGTGACTCAGCGCCACGTGACTCCACCTAATCAGGGGCAGATAACTCTGGGCGCGGCAGAATGTGACAGAAATTCACCTCTTCCTACTACTGTAATAGGAAACAATCAGTCCGAGTTTACGCTATTAAACTGTGGATGTGGCTTACCGGACCAGTGTTTTACTGAGTTCTGACTAAGTTATATGTCTAGGGAATGGACTGGCTACTTTTCGGGTATTTTTGGTTAGATTATACAATCCCATACGCATGCATTATCAAGCATTCTGGGTCACAATCTGTGAGATAAGTCGTTCACGTGGTATTAAAATTGTTATTTGTGTCGCATTCCGCACCCACACAAACAAATGGCCGCCATATTGGATTTTTAGGTAACTGATGCATGAGAGTGTTCCAGAGGAGTGGTAAAATATTGGATTCATGGAATCATCTGGAAGAACCCAAGTCATAGATTTGCTAGCTTTATCCGGGTCGAAAAACCACCATAATAATAAAGTATGTGTATTTAAATGGTTATTATTGGCGGCCATCTTGAAAATGGCCGCCATCTTGGATTTTCTGATGGCTCAATTAATTTTCTTGAATAAATATCCAATGGGGATATTTATGCCAAGTTTCATGGTTGTATCACCATTTGAAGTGTTATACTGGTTATCCGCCCCACTATTTGGGGTACTGATCCAAAAATAACACTTCCATAACACTTTTCTAAAGGGTCTAGCTGTGGGCCGATGGCCTGGGAAAGGGATCATGGCTCTTTATAAATGTGAGACGGTGGGAATAACTTAGTGGTTAAACATATGGATTGTTTCCAAATATAGTATAGTCCTGAATGTACAATACATTTGCATAGTGGCATAGCATGCACCAGGAGTGTGAGATATAAAGTAGCTATTAGTACTAAAGTAGCGTGTCCGGAGTTTTCAGTTCCAATATTGCAAAAAACAAACTTAATTTCATTGGCTCGTTTGAATAGGGCACACATGTGGCATAATGCTTGGGAAGCTGTCATCGGGCGAAATACACCGCGAATCAAGGGTAATTATTTAATGAAATGCGACATTCCCTTAGCTTGGTCAGATGTGGTATATAGGTAATATACAGAGAAACAATAGACACACGTTGACAATGCGTTAAGGCGTTACGATAGGGCGTCAAGGTGTTACGATAGGGCGTTCACGGGCGTCACTTCGTTTCTAGGAATTATTGTCAATTCCAAGCGATATCTAGACCCATCAGAGCTTCAAGGATAATTCACCAGGACGTTGAAATGTTAAGCTAGTCGTTGGCGGGCGTTACTGTGTTACCTCCGTAAAAGCAAGCGTATTCCAAAGACGTGCATATCTGACGTTCAAAGGATTAGGGATACTTCCAACGGACGAAAGCAAACATGGGCGAAGGTTGACGCAACATCAAAAATGGCGGTTTCTGATTGGACAAGAACAGCCGAAAATACAAATAATAGACAAGAACAAATATGACAGATACAACATAAAAAGGTGGTTTCTGATTGGCCAAGAACCTACGAGGATGTAAACAAACCCAACGCGGCTTTCTGATGGCTCAATTAATTTTCTTGAATAAATATCCAATGGGGATATTTATGCCAAGTTTCATGGTTGTATCACCATTTGAAGTGTTATACTGGTTATCCGCCCCACTATTTGGGGTACTGATCCAAAAATAACACTTCAATAACACTTTTCTAAAGGGTCTAGCTGTGGGCCGATGGCCTGGGAAAGGGATCATGGCTCTTTATAAATGTGAGACGGTGGGAATAACTTAGTGGTTAAACATATGGATTGTTTCCAAATATAGTATAGTCCTGAATGTACAGTACATTTGCATAGTGGCATAGCATGCACCAGGAGTGTGAGATATAAAGTAGCTATTAGTACTAAAGTAGCGTGTCCGGAGTTTTCAGTTCCAATATTGCAGAAAACAAACTTAATTTCATTGGCTCGTTTGAATAGGGCACACATGTGGCATAATGCTTGGGAAGCTGTCATCGGGCGAAATACACCGCGAATCAAGGGTAATTATTTAATGAAATGCGACATTCCCTTAGCTTGGTCAGATGTGGTATATAGGTAATATACAGAGAAACAATAGACACACGTTGACAATGCGTTAAGGCGTTACGATAGGGCGTTAAGGTGTTACGATAGGGCGTTCACGGGCGTCACTTCGTTTCTAGGAATTATTGTCAATTCCAAGCGATATCTAGACCCATCAGAGCTTCAAGGCTAATTCACCAGGACGTTGAAATGTTAAGCTAGTCGTTGGCGGGCGTTACTGTGTTACCTCCGTAAAAGCAAGCGTATTCCAAAGACGTGCATATCTGACGTTCAAAGGATTAGGGATACTTCCAACGGACGAAAGCAAACATGGGCGAAGGTTGACGCAACATCAAAAATGGCGGTTTCTGATTGGACAAGAACAGCCGAAAATGCAAATAATAGACAAGAACAAATATGACAGATACAACATGAAAAGGTGGTTTCTGATTGGCCAAGAACCTACGAGGATGTAAACAAACCCAACGCGGCTTTCTGATGGCTCAATTAATTTTCTTGAATAAATTTCCAATGGGGATATTTATGCCAAGTTTCATGGTTGTATCACCATTTGAAGTGTTATACTGGTTATCCGCCCCACTATTTGGGGTACTGATCCAAAAATGACACTTCCATAACACTTTTCTAAAGGGTCTAGCTGTGGGCCGATGGCCTGGGAAAGGGATCATGGCTCTTTATAAATGTGAGACGGTGGGAATAACTTAGTGGTTAAACATATGGATTGTTTCCAAATATAGTATAGTCCTGAATGTACAGTACATTTGCATAGTGGCATAGCATGCACCAGGAGTGTGAGATATAAAGTAGCTATTAGTACTAAAGTAGCGTGTCCGGAGTTTTCAGTTCCAATATTGCAAAAAACAAACTTAATTTCATTGGCTCGTTTGAATAGGGCACACATGTGGCATAATGCTTGGGAAGCTGTCATCGGGCGAAATACACCGCGAATCAAGGGTAATTATTTAATGAAATGCGACATTCCCTTAGCTTGGTCAGATGTGGTATATAGGTAATATACAGAGAAACAATAGACACACGTTGACAATGCGTTAAGGCGTTACGATAGGGCGTTAAGGTGTTACGATAGGGCGTGCACGGGCGTCACTTCGTTTCTAGGAATTATTGTCAATTCCAAGCGATATCTAGACCCATCAGAGCTTCAAGGCTAATTCACCAGGACGTTGAAATGTTAAGCTAGTCGTTGGCGGGCGTTACTGTGTTACCTCCGTAAAAGCAAGCGTATTCCAAAGACGTGCATATCTGACGTTCAAAGGATTAGGGATACTTCCAACGGACGAAAGCAAACATGGGCGAAGGTTGACGCAACATCAAAAATGGCGGTTTCTGATTGGACAAGAACAGCCGAAAATACAAATAATAGACAAGAACAAATATGACAGATACAACATGAAAAGGTGGTTTCTGATTGGCCAAGAACCTACCAGGATGTAAACAAACCCAACGCGGCTCTCCCAGTTTGGGTATGATGTAATGGAGGGGAGAATAAACTATATAAAAATTTGTGAACGTGTTCAGCAATGCCATCACCACAACAAACATCCACCACCACACACCACCGCACACCACCACACTCACTCACTCACCAGCATTAGAGCGTCACTGGGTTAAGACGGGCGTTGGGCACGCCTCACTCACTCACTCATTCACTCACTCACTCACTCACTCACTCACTTACTCAACCCATTTCTCCTCCTCGTCCTCCGCACACGCACACACACACAGGTAACTCTACCAGGTAGCCGGATGGAACAAGGTCCTCATCTCCCCCTCCCCAACGCACTCCTCCGCACCCCCGAAACTCCCCTTTCTCCACTACTCCCGAGTGATCTATAAATAGAACAGTGGTCTTCCCTGAAAAATTTATCTTGACAAATAGAGCGATGACCTGCAAAACAGGGGTTTTCCCAGTAAAATCTCCGTACAATGTCCCGGAGAAGAGGGACGAAGACTTTGGGGACTCAACTTGTTTTATTTCGTGGTGTGAATGGATTGATATATACACCATGTCGACGCGTTAATATTATATAACAGCATAATACAATCTCGCGCAAAAGACAAAAACACTGTTATGCTAGGGCGTTAAAATAAGGCAAGGCGTTACGATAGGGCGTTAAGGCTTTACGATAAGGCATTAAGGCGTTACGATAGGGTGTTAAGGCGTTCAGATAGAGCGTTATGGCGTTACTGTGAAACTCTCCACAAAGTTCACAGGGCAAATATACTAGGTTTCTGCTTTCCCTACTACTAGGGGCCAACTGGATCACTTCTCTTCATTTTTCTTCCTCGAAACTAAGAGTCTACACGATCTCAACAACATTTCCATTTCTACGACTCACCAGGTGTAAAGTCCGTGTTCCGCTTTTTATTTCGGAGAAAACATGCACCCGCTATCTCTCACCTTTATATAACACATGGGCGCCATTTGAATTTAATCGAAATGGTTACTGAAGTTTAGGGCCAAAAACCACCGAATACCAATAGAAACGAGGAGATGGACCGGTGAACCTAAAATTTGTAGGTCAGGCACCTGTGTTAAAATTCCGTCAAGAGGACGGCTCAAAAAGGAAGAATGACTTAATGAAGCACCAGCGCATATAGGAAATTTGCAATAGTGTATTCTGGACTTTATCTCATATTCTAAGCAAAAGCAAGCAAACCGTGTTTTGTTTGTATATGAAGCAGTAGAGCGATAGTGTTTTCTGTACTTATATCTCATATTCAAAGCAAAAAAAAAGAATTGTTGTTTAAGATGCAGGAACTTGATGTATGAAGCAGTACAGTGAATTCTGCAGTAAACTATAGTAAAATAAAGCAACAGGTATGCCAATTTTACAGTAAAAATGTTCAATATACTGTATTTTATATTCATGCCAATAAAATACTGTATTTTAAAAACATGTACAGTAACTAACTTACTGTATTTTATGTAATACAGTATATTACTAGTGTATCTACAGTATTATGCTGTAATTATGTTTTGCAGTAAGTTACTGTGAAAGAAAGCATTAACTTGCTGCATTTTACAGCAATAATTTACAGTATAGTTTATCATTTCTTCACTTCCTTCATTAGCTCCCTTCACTACATGTAGCTAATACAGCATCGTTCACTGTTTTTCGTGTCGTTTCGGAAAGTTTTTCTAAGGTCCGCTTCCACATCCACTTTCTGATTTTCTCTCCCTTCACCGAGCATGAAACGTAAGTTGATGGTTTGGATGATTTATACGAATCAAAACACTCTTCCAAACTCAAAGAATAATTTCCGAAATCAGTAGTTCCTATGTATAGCTTCGACGGGAGTAGTCCGAACAAGTAAACATCGTCAATCCAGAAAAATGGGGTGAAAAAGGCGGCTTGATACATGGTCTTGATGACGTCAGTTGTCATGAAAACGGTGAAAACACTACAGTACTTCGGGTAAGTTTCTACCCCTCGAAAATAGTCCCCACTGACTTGCCATTTACCTCTATTTCGCAAAACAGGGCTTGGGATCATAGGGTTACACACTATCTGCTTGCTTTTGGTGGCGTACTCTGGAACATAAATCTCGACGACTTTGAACACGTTAACAAAAAAGTCATCATCCATTTTAACGAGGAGTTTGGCATGGCGACAGTGTTTTGTTACCCAACGTAAGCCCATAACTCCTTTGAGGGTTAAGTTATGATAAGTATCCATGAATTCGCCCTGAACTATGTCACGATATTTTGAATTTTCATCCCGGATTTTCTGTTCTGTAATATTATCAGTCGTTCTACCTAGCAAGAATATTATCCTGTTGTGGATTGTTTTGAATATATTTCTGTTTCCGAATGTCTCACGGATTCCTTGCCTCCTGTCAAAGTGGTTGGTAGCCGTGTGCACCATGAACAACACGGTTACGTTCACACCGGAACATATTTGCGGGTTCTCTGTTCGGTAAGGCGCAGTTAGGGTCATTGGATAAGGAGACTTTGTTAGCGTTCTTCTTACAATAAATCTGTTGATATCCTCTTCCGCCTTCGTCTGGCGCTCTATGGCGGGCTGAAACACTCCAGGACTGCTGAAGCCGACTTTCGTGTGGTTAATACTTGGCCTATTCGTGAACAGAGGATTCTCTAATCCCTGTACGTCATGGTCAATAGTTTTAGACGATGATTGGATGTACATACGGAAGAATAGAGTGACAAGTGTAAATAAAGCGACACACATCTGTAGTTTACTTTGGATTCTTCGACATCTCTGCCTTGAATGCATTCTTATTCTCGGCATAGCCGGCCTCGGAGATTATAGGACACGTTCACAACTCGGAGACATATCGGGTTCGGTCAATTGCACTGAAAATGACATAAAAATAAGATGATAGTAGTTTCGAATCCATGATTATTTATTTGATAAATTTTCTTCGCAAAAACCGCATGATAAAAAATAGTAAATAATAATCTGATGTGAAATAAAATAGTTTTCCCCATCTTTTCCTCGCTGAAAAGCAGAAATTTTGAAGAAATATAACGAAAACATTCCTTTTCTGGTACCACGCTTGGCCGCCATTTTGAATTTTCCCATGATCCTCTACTCACAAATGTGATAAACTACAAAGTTAGGGAGTATCAGCTCTTGTCGTTCCACAGATAGGATAGAAAGTTTGGTAAGGGGACCATAATAACCTTTTCAGTCTTGGAAGGATTAAAATAGTGGAAAATTAAGTTCAGGGGGGAGGTCCTGGAGGATAGATCGGGAAGTGGGAGGAGAAGTAAAGCACAACAATATGAGCTGGATTAAAGATCAGCAGTAGGGACCGGAGCAAATATCAGCAGTCGAAGCAGTGGCAAATTGGAGCGATATTCAAGAGATGGGGAAAATTGACGTCTGGCGACTAAAAAGCAGCCATATGACTCTACAGGAAAGTATTCGTAGACACCTAATATTCAGACCCGAGAATACGGGGGATTCTCGGACGTAGCCTTAGTATGCCAGCCGCTTTTAATGCAGATGTTCACGTGGAGACTATGAAGTATCCACACGGCCCCTAACACCGGCTTAAGCGGAATTATATACGCTAGCTCGGGAGCTGTGATGACAGATTAGCTCAAACAACTCATCTGAAATTAATGGGTGAGCATCATGAACGTCTGAGGGAGTAAACGGCTTAACATGGGATAACCTGGTAAATGCAAGAAACCCAGGAAAACTGACAGCTGTAGGAACAGGAGCGAAGATCAGCAGTTGAACCTGGAGCAAAGATCAACAGTATAGAATCAGGAGAAAGATCAGCAGTATGAGCAGCGGCAAAGATTAGCAGTAGGAGCTGGAGCAAAGATCAGGTGTAGTAGTAGTAGGTGAAAAGATAATAACCCACCATGTTTGTTCAAGTGACCCCAACTTGTAAAGAATTATCTGGCATATTTGACCACAAGACAAATTTGTAAACAACCAACCACCATGTTTGATCACGTGGCTAATTTGTGGGAAGTTTTGTCGGAAAGTGGGCTTGTATGGGCGCCGACATTCCCGGGTGAAATTATATAAACCCACCCAGAAGACTCCGGTCCGGTCGAAAATCCAATATGGCCACCAGGCGGCCATCTTGGATTTCCCCATGCAACTTTGTTATCGCGATTTCTCAGGAAATACTGCAGGCCCGGGATCTTTCTCAAATTTGGTACATAGGTTCCCCTTGGGGTCCAGTTGTGCAAAATACCTTTCTCGATCCGATTCGAAAACCCAATATGGCCACCAGCCGCCCATCTTGGATTTCCCCATGAAACTTTGTTATCGTGATTTCTCAGGAAATACTGCAGGCCCGGGATCTTTCTCAAACCCTGCATGAGCTATCATCACATGATATCCACCTCTTGATTGGCTGAAGTTTGCGGCAACAGGATACAAAGTTTCCCGTTCACCGCACACGAGTAGCTTCTGTCGCCGGCACAAATTTACCCGGAGATTCTGTCGCCGAAATATTGAACACGCTGAAACTTTGGATCCTGTTGCTTACGATAAAATGTTCTGTTTCCACTTCCCGCACACGGAACGATTTTCGAGATATTCATTCACGGGCGTTCAAATATCCTGTTGCTCGCCATTTCATGCGCTCGTGTGCGCCGGGCTTATGTGAAGCCGCATGGGACTCCAAGTGATATGTGTATGAAACGACTTTTGAGAGAGAAACAATATACTGGTCACTGTGATATGTGATAATTCTGTCAGAAATTTTTGTCTACTAAGACAGCTACTGATGGTTATCCATCTGTAATTGTTGGGGTCTTGTAAACTTGTACGTGAGGGAGCATCCAACGGGCTGAGTGTGAAGTGGAACTGACGTCATTCTGCGTATGCGCAGTAGACAAAGGATATGGAAATAGACGTTTTGGCATCTAGGGGAGCCCCTAATGGGCCGATGGAGTTGTATGAGGTATCAATGTGAAACCTATGTGAGGGGGCACCCGGCGGGACTAGTGTCTCGGTCGTTGTCAACATTCTGATCATGCGCAGACAGGGAATTATGGGAAAAGGGTATGGAAACAGACGTCTGGGGTCTGGGTGGGCCACTAGTGGTCCTATGGAGTCGTATGAGGTATCAATGTGAAGCATTCGTGAGGGAGCATCCACCTGGGCTAGTGTGTCGTTCGTTGTCCACATCCTGCGCATGCGCAGACAGGGAATTGTGGGAAAAGGGTATGGAAATAGACGTTATGGGGTCTAGGTGAGCCCCTAATGATCCTATGGTGTCCGTATGGCGTCTTATTTTGAAGCTCTCGTGAGGGAGCATCCGCCTGGACAAGTGTGTCGTTCGTGTTCAACATTCTGCGCATGCACAGACAGGGAATTGTGGGAAAAGGGTATGGAAATAGACGTTTTGGGGTCTAGGTAGGCCCCTAATGGTCTGATGGGGTCGAGTGAGATATCAATGTAGAGCATTCGTGAAGGAGCATCCGACTGGGTGGATGTGACGTAAAACTGACGTCATTCTGCGCATGCGCAGTATACCAAGTATGGAAGTAGACATTTTGGCGCCGACATGGGTCACTATTTGTCCGATGGAGTCGTATGAGGTCTTATTTTGAAGCTCTCGTGAAGCAGCATCCGACTGGACTAATGGTTCGTCCATGTTCAATAGTCTGCGCATGCGCAGTCGGGTCGTAGTATAGAAAGCAGGCATTTTGGGGGTACGTGGGGGTATGTTTGGGGTACTAAACCACTATGGGTCCATGGTTGTGGTTTGGTTGTGTAGGCTCTGTTCAAGTGTGTGACGTCACTTCCGGTTTCACTAAAACTACCTCCGAATACAGAAGAGTTCCAATTTTTCCGTAGACGTAGGTTCCGCATTTTCCATCCGGGTTTTCCCCAGGCCGTGGGTTATCCGGCCGAACGCCTGCGCGGCATCACCGGAAGTGCGCGGGTGAATTTCGGATTATCCTAGGCCACTGATTGGCTACTTTCTTCACGGTGTTCAAGACCAGTTTCACCGAATCCTCACATGTCTGTTAAAGCCTTCACGCATTATCCTCATATAGAAAACACACAAGACAGGGGTTTTTTTTGGTGAGATCTCATTTTGTTTTTTATTCAACAACAACAACGTGAGAACAACCACGTGAACACTGATGCCCAGAAGAGGGGGGGGGGGCTTGTACATTGAAATCGATAGAACTTAAGCCCAGAACAGGGGGCTTTTCGTGAAAGAACTTAAGCCCAGAACAGGGGGCTTGTACATTGAAAGAACTTAAGCCCAGAACGGGGCTTGTACATTGAAATGATGGGCGGCCCAGTCATATACGAGTACATCGCATTCCTCGGCCTTGGGGTACTCGTCAAACATCTGTACGATGGTAGATAAGGTTCTTCCTCGGCATCGATGGTACAGGTAAAACAAGCAATATTGTCCGCACACGCTACTGGTCGGGCTTTGCAACGTTTGACTGTTCTAACACCACGTCTCTGTGCCTTGATCCATGAAGTCTGGTCAATCGTGATGGAGGGGTGGCAGGCCGTACGGGTCAAAGTATTCGCCCTGCTGTTCTGTCAAGTACACGCCTACCCAATGTTCACCGGACCGATCCATCGGCTCCGTGTTGAGAACGTAAGCAGTAGGATACACACGGTCTAATGGGAACACATCTCGGGCGAACACCCAATGAAAGGCCATATGTGTCCCTGGGTCATTCTCCAGCACGTTGGTTATCTGGTCTCTATCCATGTTAGGTGGCAAAGTCACACACGACGTTGCGCGCCTTGTACACTTGAATGATGTTGTCAAACTCGGCGTAGCAGATCACATTGATGGTGCTCCGGAGGGCTCGTGCAAAATGGATTTCCAACCGTAAATTGCTTTGCTTGGCCAAGGCCAGCTGATGGTCGTCTCTAAGGTGGGGGTCAGATCGAAACAGAACGACGTGTATCCGTTCGCGTAGTTCCCGTTCCCGACTGATCATATTCCCTTCGTCCTGGTTGGTTTGACCGGTGGCTGTAAACAGGCTCTGATAGGTTCGAATGAAATTCGCGCGCTCAAAGTTCGGTGTTAAGGCCGTGGCTGGGACCTGTTGTCCATCCACATGCAGGGCCACACAATTGATGCCGAAATGTTTAAATTCAAACGGATTCTCTGGGTAGGCTCCGCGGAAACTGGTATTTTCCACACAGGCCAGGATCAGTCGCTTGGGTAGCTCCCCCAGGAACAGGTTTTCTTTGTTGGCGCTCATATTTCCAGCCGACACAGAGAACACTTTGGTTTACACACGCCGGATAGGGCACTGGGTTGGTTTCGTGCCCAAGGCTTTGAATGTCCCAATTGAACGGCTGGATTCGGTTTCACTTTTCAGACATACAGGACTGCGTCTTGGATGACAATCTTATAATCAGCAGCATGCCCCTCTACGTTAGTGGCCATCAAGACGAAGATCGGAGGCGCCCGTATCAGTCGGATTTTGATGGGATATTGTTCAAGAGGTACCGGTTTTGCATGAACATGTCTGCGTGCAGTCGACCCATGAGATCCACCGGGGCGCCGTTCGCGGTGAAAGTCTTCCGTTTGTTATATCCTGCATTGTCGTTCTCTACGCCCATGTGCTCGGCTGTGTCCTTGTAAAATAAAGCGGCTGTCAGCTGAGATTTTTTAGCCTCTCGTCCATGCGACAACAGCGTCTCGATGTAGGCTCGATAGGGGTACGTGTTGGTCGATTCACTGATCAGTTTGTCGCTGAGAAATATATCCACCTGTTGAAACATAGAGTGCAGTCAGAGATTCGTCGGGCCCACCGTTGCTTGGTCGACGATTTTGGAGCCATCCCCATTGACGACCTTGGCTTTCACATACAAGTATGTATGGGCTAAATCCACATAGCCCGTATCCGCATTACTGATGGTGAACTCGATGGGTCCTGTTTCGTTGATGCTGTAGAGCGGGAGATGCTCCACCCACAATCCTTGTTAGGCACTGGTCTGTGTGGGCGGGACGGTCCACAAAACAAATTCACTGTTGGTGGAGGGGCAGGACCCTGCGTGGATTAAGGAGATGTTTAAGAAAAGATATCCTGGGTCTTCGATGCGCTTCGTCGCTGGGTAGGTCGTCGACTGGTGCGTGGTCTCGGTGGTGCGGGTCTTTTATTCTCTACGGTGCGTTGTGATTTGGCCACCAAGACGCCTCCTGCTTCTTTGGCCCGCCGTTTCAAGGCTTCGTTGGGTGCCGTACCCCCAAGATATCACCGGTGACTTGCAGTCCACTACGTGCCGCTTGTTTGCCGACTGCTTTCATCCCACGCGTCACCAAGGGCAGGAACGTTTTGACGATGTTTCCCAGCCCATGTCCTCGTTGCATGCGTGCACCACTAAAGACCGGAAGGCCACCTCCGGCCTGTTGGGCATAATAGCCCATATAGCTGCGTGCCTCGCACTCGTAAGGCATCTTCATTATACAAAGTCGGGAGCACGTGCTTGTCGAAAATGAAGTGTCAGCACCACTTTTCCTCGTTCGAATGCCACCGATCGTCCCGTGTCATCTCTTATATCCACCGTGATAGTGTTGATGTCGGTTTGTCGTACGGGTAGGTAGAGCATGTGGGTGAAACTGTGGGTGACTTGATGGGACCACCCGTAACAGAGGTGGGTTGATATCGCCCACGATGTGGTTGTCGACCGCGTCCGAGTAGACGTAGAGTCCGTACATACCCGACTTCATATCCATCGGGATCTGGCCATGGTCCTCGGATGCACCCGTGTAGGTCGAGTGAGTGAGACCCAGCATTTGCTGTAGGATAGGACTCAGTACGATACTCACGTTGGCGGTGAGGATGATATGTGTCTTGTCGTTGTGTGTGTTGTAATCGAAGTCCACGTGATTCTTGAAGGGAAAGGTTTTGATGGGTCACATTCGTGACCTCATGTAGAGCCTTATAATGCAACAGTCTTGTCAGCCCCTGCATGAACTCCTTGGGAGTATCGTATTGGCCTTCGTGGAGGGTGGGTCGGGTGTCTTTGCCTTCGCAGGTCACCTCGTATCACACTTCATTGGCTCGCGCGTTGAACCACGATTAAGGGTATTGGATATCCACGAGGCCACATTCCCATCGTTCAGGAAAATGCAACGATTGCGGTAACTGGGTCACGTACTTGGCCAAGGTGTTGTCAGGAAACACATCCAGCGAACAGTTACTGGGTAGGGTGAGGTAAAACATGACGACTGAGCTGTCCTGCTGCTGCTGTTGGTTATAATAGGTGTTCCAGGCCTTGGGCGGTTGTGTCCGGCGTCATGTTCGTCGCGGTGACTTGCTACGTGTCACGGCTCTGGAGATGTGGGGTATCTTGATCAAGGGTGTTTTTTAATGGAGTGAAAAGAAGGTACCCGTTGTGGTGGTGTTTTGGGTGGTGACTCTGGTTCCCACTCGGTTTCCCAAGAAGGTAGTGGGTCACTCGGCGACAGTAGTTCGCCTTTATCATTCCAAGTCATGTTAGGATTCTGTTTCATCCGTTGTAATACCAGACCAGCTTCTTTCTTGAACTGTGGGGCTGTGGGTGGTACCCCTGGTAATGGCGGCTGTTGGAGCGGTGTGTCGCGTGGTGGTGGTGGTGCTGGTGTAGAGAGGGTTTTGTATTGGTCCATGAACGTCATGTACCGTTGAAGCGTCTCATTGTACCGCTGTACTTTCTCACTGTCGCTTAACTCCGGTCTTTGTAAGATCTGTTGCATATCTTCATCGTCAGCAGGGTTAGCAATATCACCAGAAAGCCCACTTGCGCTTTGCGCGTTTTGGGAGACGCTGTGTTCAGGGGCAGCTGCTGTTTGTCCATAGCACCGTGGTCGAACGTGGAATGAAGGATGACGGTAGTGGTGTCTGGCTTTATAATCGTTACACCTGGTTGGCCGCGACCCAGGAATTGAAGGAACTGGGCCAGCGTTGCCATTTGACGAAATGAAACAGTTTGCCACGTCGACTTTCCGTTTTCAAAATCTGCTTCACCGTGTAGTAGTCTTGCTTTGTTTTTATGGCAGGCTGTAATTCCGTTTCGTAAAACGCCCCCTTGAACGATTCCCCTTGAAGATCTTCCAGTTCATAGACTCGCTGCTGTCGGGGTAGGCGCCGTTTAATCAGGAAGTGCCCATCGCTCACGTTGGGCAAGTAACTTTTCTCAAATTGACCTTTGACTTTATTGATCCGTACAGGGTCCCCGACCTTGAACACCTCCTTCGGCGTTCGCTGCGATTGCCAGGGGTACAAGACACGCCGGACTCTAATGGGGGCTCTCTCTATACTCCGGTGATAGGCTCGATTGTAACCACTCACAAGTTCCGGGAGAACATCGATGTACCGCCTTGTATTCTTATAGGTGAAACATTTATACATGCGGCCTTTGAATGTCCTGTTGAACCTTTCCACAACGGAAGCCTTGGTCTCGTTGCACCTTCCGGGCTTTCAGAAACTGTTGGAACGGACGGTTGAGGAATTCCGTGCCTTCGTTGGTTTGCAAATACAAGGGTTTACGCCCGGTCTTGAAGATGTCTTTGAACGCCGCTATGAGATTTCGCCCGGATGGGTACCACCCACGCATACTTCGACAGGATATCGATGCACGTCAAGATATACCGATTTCCATCGTTGTGTTTCGCAAAGGCGCTCATATCGACCAAATCCGCTTGCCATTGGGCATCTAGTCCTCCAACAATGACCCGGTTCCGTAGGAAATGGCGACGGGCAGCTCGATGTAGGGTATAAGTGTCTTGTTTTCTTAACCAATCTCGGACTTGGGCACGTTGTATCCCCTGGGGTTTGGCCGCTCGATAGAGAGCCGTCAATGCACTATAGGCCGTCGGACTGTCGGGACTGTAGTATAAGTTATCCAACACCTTCCCCCAGCTTTGCATGGTGACAAACGATGATGGACCCTGGCTCTATCGTTTATTTATAACGGATATATCTTGGGCCGGAGTTTCTTTCTGATTTTTTTCGTTGGCTTCTGCCAGCACATTGCCCATGGTAAATGACCAGTCCAACTCGTCTGATGACCGCTTGATAAGCACTTGATCCACATCTGCCACGGCATCTTCCAACGCAGACCATAGATCAGGATGAAGGGTAAAATGCACTGTACCCCCATCTAGCCGAGCCAATTGAGCAAAGAAGGGGCCGCGTCGGATGTATACATCGTGACACAAGTGAAAGAGGTCGCCGTCCAGTTCACCAGACAACACCCGTTTGAATTTGGTCCAGCCCTCCCGAGACAAACGAATGTGAGCCGGGCACGGTTGTGCATCACAGACGTCTCCCACCTCCTCCATGATATCGACTGTATCCGCATAAACGTGCAGGAAAACCTCAGGGGTCAAGCTGAGATACGCCCGTATTATATGCTCCGTCATGGCCAGTACGGGAATGGTACAAGATTTGACTGTCTCTCGTTTTTATAGGGGAAAAAAGTTTATGACGTGAGATGAAAGGGTCGGGTGGTCATGTCACTGGGCTGACTGAGTCTAGCCGGGTAATCAAAGGCATCGAGCCCACTCCAACTGAACAGATGACCGCTCGTCCGGTGTAAACAGCTGGTCCACAATAGGCACCACTTTCTCGATGGCTGTCCATAGATCGGGGTCTAGGGTGAAGCCTAGCGTAGGGTCTTGGTAACGGCCCAGGCGTGGGAAGAAGGGTCCACGGTGTACGTAGATGGCATTGTCTATGTGGATGTTTCCGTCGATCTCTCCGCTCAACACGCGTTTAAATTTGGTCCAGCCGTCACGGTGTAGCGTAACCGTATTCGATACGGTCTCTGCGCGCGACCAGCAAACATCTCCACGGTCTTCAACGATGGTGACTTTATCTTCATAAACGTGTAACCCCACCCCGGGTGTAAGGGGAAGGATGGCTCGTAGGACTGGTGACATGGTTGACCCAATGACGAACGGTGAATGACACACACTCTGACTGTCTCTCGTATTTATGGTCAGGTCATTCGGTGACATGGTTGACCCAGTGACGAACGGTGAATGGCGCACACTGTGTCTGACCCTCGCATTTATGGTCAGGTCCCACTGTCAATGCCACAGCGCCAGGTTCAATAGGGCAAAGACCTTTACCAGGCCAACGAGCCGTCGCTGGTTCCGGCGTGACCGCTCGTGGTCCATAGTCCGGGCATCAAGGATGGCTGTCATAGTCCAGTAGTGGTGAGTGATAGCACACCTCTCCATCGTGTGCACTCTGTCGAGGACCGCTTCTGTGAACTCTTTCAGGATCTAGCGTCGCCCCTCGTTGTCGTCGCCATCTCCAAACATGGACCGAACCACTGCTCGGTAACCCCTGATTGATTAACCACGGTCGCATGCTGTAAAATGCGAGTCGCATAGGGATGGCTCTGCAATCGTAGGAAAGGGGGTGTGGGATCCAGAGGGACGTGTTTTATAGACGTTGTCACACATGCGCGCCTAGACGTAACTCTACGGGTGTAGTCCATGGTACGTACTATTCTGATTGGTTAGTCCAAAAAGAGAGCAACAACAACAAAGATTACAGGTCAATCCTTTTATTAGCCCCTCAATCACAGCATATCTACGCTGGAGGAACCAGTAGGAAACATGATAGGAATGCATGTACTGACCTGTCTGTGGGGTTTTTCCCCAGAATTTCGCTGACGTTCGTGTCTTCATCCGGGCACTTCACGTCCGCGCCTGCATCCGAGTATGCTTGGGGTTCTTGAGGAGGCGACTGCATGTAGTGAGCTGTATGTGGGTTTTTTTCGCTGACGTCCGTGTCTTTCATCTGGGCACTTGACGCCCGCGCCTGCATCCGGGTATGTATGAGGTTCTTGAGGAGGCGACTGCATGTAGTAAATATATGTATGAGGTTCTTGAGGAGGCGACTGCATGTAGTGAGCTGTATGTGGGTGGGGGTTTTTTTCGGTGACGTCCGCGCCTACATCCGGGTACTTCTATGTAGGTGTATAAAAGTGGGAATTTTTAGGGCATTGCTGCATTCATTGGCCTGCTTGACCTGCCCAGCCTGAGCCTGCATGACCAGCCTGAGCTTATCTGACGATAGGAGCTACTTGCCTGAGCCTCACCAGTGCAATCTCACCAGTCTGAGCCTATCTGACGAGAGGAGCTACTTGCCTTACCAGTGGAGCCAACATCCATGAAGCCATCCCACCGAGCTAAGCTTCTGCAGCACCATATCCATATCGTTGATGAGATGCAGCATGTAGCCGATATGTGTGATCTGCTCATGGTGGAAAACATAATCATTAAACACATGGGAGTAGATATCAGGTCGGAGAAGACCTATATGGCACGAAACAGCACCAAGATGTTCACTTGCACAACTTGCCAGAAGCAGTTTACTCGCCTAGAAGATTTGCGACGGCACAAGTCCTCCATCCACAACGGCGCACGGTATACTTGTATAATCTGCGCACGGTCATTTAATCGGGAGGATCATTTACTGTGCCACGAACGCTCATTCCACGAGGGGACGACGGAACAATGTAATGAATGTGGCCAACTCGTCAAACGACCCAGTCAGTTAAGACGGCATCAGCGTTTGATTCATACCCCGTCTCTACGGTTTGGGCGATAACTTCTCACTAAAGAGGCACCCAGGAGGGTCAGACCCAGTGAAGATGAACCCGGGGAGACGAATGCCACTGGTGATGCGATCAGAGAGTCCGCCTATACCCACAGTTCAGAAGAGCCTAGAAATCCAGCCAGTCCCTAGCATTACTGTTGCCAGTGCATACGCCTGACGACATCAAACATTTTCTGGAAGATGCAGTGGATATTCCTAGCGATCTGTTACAGGACGCCCATCCAGTTAGTGACATCTATCGGCGCCAATGACCCATGACACGGCACGTTTTCCACCGTGATCGCCCCATTCCAGATATCTACAATTTCCCACTGACCGACCTCACCCGTCTACGCAGCTACGTGGAAGCCATTTTCAATGACCAAGCTACGGTCTTCAAATTGTCGCTTTCGGGTACATCTTACGTCACAAAGAGACGGACCAGTTACGGTATTATTATGCCAGTAATAACAGCCATGTGGTTGACCAGCCGTTCACCATCATTAACCGGGCGTCGCTAGAGACGATGCTGGAGAAACTGGACACCGTGGATCCCTTGAGATGGGCACATCGTCAACGCCCCAACACACAATGGGTCGTAGAGAGGGTCACCAATGCTACGTTCTTCGTTACCAAGCTGACCGACCACCCCCATCGGCTGAATGCGTCACCCTTGCACTGATGAATAGCATAACATGCCGTATATACTCTCTATGTCTACATGCTGATCGTTGACTTGAGCTCAGTAAACACTTGTACCTAATGTGACGGTGCGTTAAATAATAAAACATGATGTTTGATATTTCAATTTGTTTTGCTGTGAACATACTAAACATACCCAGGGCGGCTCCCCCAGCCTGGGTATGATGTAACATTGGGGATAATAAACTGTATAAACATTGCTATTCACGACAACCGCTATCCGCTGTACTTGGATGAACTATATACCCCGATGTGATATAGTGCCCTTGCACACTTCCGAAACTTCCATTTAATCCGCGCGCGCGCGCGTGCGGCCGGATAACCCGCGCAGGCGTGCGACCGGGCCTCACGCAGACCGGAAGTGACGTCATACACCTGCGCACACCCGTGATGGGAAAACACCAGAACCGAGTCAGTACATGCATTTCATACAGTCAGACGAGGTCAAAATACTCGCTTCTGATTGGCTGTCAACGTTCACGATATGCAAACTTTTGAGGTCAAAGGTCAATAAGCTCTTTAACATTTTCTATACTCGCAGACCGAAAGTTACGTCACACACTTGCGCAGACCCACCAAAACACGTGACCTGCGCAGCAGAATGTTGAACACGAACGACACACTAGTCCAGGTGGATGCTCCCTCACATAGGCTTCACATTGACACCTCACCCGACTCCATCGGGCCATTAGTGGCCTACCTCGACCCCAAACGTCTATTTCCATACCCTTTTCCCACAATTCCCTGTCTGCGCATGCGTAGAATGCTGAATACGAACAACACACTAGTCCAGGTGGATGCTCCCTCACGAGAGCTTCAAAATAAGACCTCATACGACTCCATCGGACCAATAGTGATCCATGTCGGCGCCAAAATGTCTATTTCCATATACTTGGTATACTGCGTATGCGCAGAATTACGTCAGTTTTACGTCACATCCACCCAGTCGGATGCTCCTTCACGAATGCTTCACATTGATACCTCACCTGACTCCATCGTACCATAAGGGGCCTACCTGGATCCCAAAACGTCTATTTCAATACCCTTTTCCCGCAATTCCCTGTCTGTGCATGCGCAAAATGTTGAACACGGACAACACACTAGTCCAGGCGGATGCTCCCCCACGAGAGCTTCAACATAAGACCTCATACGACACCATAGGATCATCAGGGGCTCACCTAGACCCCAAAACGTCTATTTCCATACCCTTTTCGCACAATTCCCTGTCTGCACATGCGCAGAATTTCAAAAACGGTCGATACGCTAGTCCAGGAGGATGCTCCCTCTTGAATGCGTCACATTGATACCTCACTCGATCCAATCGGCTCACTAGGGACTTACCTAGACCACAAAACGTCTATTTCCATACCCTTTTCCCACAATTCCCTGTCTGCGCATGCGCAGAATGTTGACAACGACCGAGACGCTAGTCCAGGCGGATGCCCCCTCACATCGGTTTCACATTGATACCTCATACAACTCCATCGGGCCATTAAGGGCTCCCCTAGATCCTAAAACGTCTATTTCCATACTCTTTGTCTACTGAGCATGCGCAGAATAACGTCAGTTCCACGTCAAATCCAGCCCATTGGATACTCCCTCACGTATGCTTCATATTGATACCTCACTCGATCCAATCGGTCCACTAGCGGTCCCTACAGATTGCCGAACATTCTCACGAAAACCCACGGTTTTGGGACTAATTTCGGACCGCGGAGGCAGACCGCATCACCACCAGACCGCATCACCGCGGAGGAATACATGCCTCCAAGGTCACGCCCCATTCACCCAGACCGGAAGTGACGTCATACCTGCGCACAACACTCCTGCGCACACCGCCCCATTACCGCCCCATTGTTTTCCTCGCGCATGCGCAGTGACGAGCCAAAGGCTGGAAATGCTTGCTACCTACTACTGACAATCAACAAAGGTTCTAAAACAGTAAAATATATCGCTTGCAATTGCATGTCCAGATAGATCAAATCAGGTGGGGGATATATTCAATAGCTCAGTGTCTAAGACAAAAATCATGACATGATTTTGAGTAATCAATATGATTATGTCCGAAGAAAAGCGAGTAAAAATATTTTTACTCATTTAGTATGCGAAACGACATATTTGTTTGTTATGGCCTTACATTGCCATTGTTGTCACTTATTTTAGACATGCGCACTCGATGAACCTGAAATATACCAGTTCTGGATTGGTTAGCTGGGACAGAAAGGTGTGGAGTGACGAGAAGGAAGTGAAAATCGAGGCCGTTAATTCTTCACGGAAGCTGTTGAGATATTAGCAGATTATCCTGAATTTGTCAGCCCAAAATATCCCACAATTTTATGGTAAACTAATACTCCTGAACGTGGCTGCATTGTTTGAGGCGCTAGTCAACTCATATATGATTCACAGTCTTTGGACCTCAAAAGTTCAGTTGTAATCAATTTGAAATTGAGAAATTTATTGCTATAAAAAAAATCACAGTAGACGAATATAACTAGTTATGAGAACCATGGATACACTCTCAAAAATATTCAGGGAATAATCCTGAATAGATCAGGTTGCACATGCACAACTCAATTTCAGGAAATTTAGCTGAAATCCAGGGATAATTTCCTGAAATTCAGGTGTATCAACCATGAATTAAAGCTAAATTACCCGAATTTTAGGGGATTTTACGTACCTGAATAGGGTTGGGAACTTACTAATCAGGATGATAAATTTGCTTGGATTTCAGGGAAAACCCTCTCATCCAGGGATCTTTTTCTTGAAATTCAGGTAAAATTCAGCCAAAATGCCCCAAATTGAGTTGTGCATATACAACCTGATCAGTTAGGGCGGACTAGATTACAACAGTCTGGGTTAGAGCAAGACACTGAATGGGAGACTACTCGTGTTAGTTTGTCTGGTGGTCGTGGTTTGGCAAAATTGCCTAAGCTCCCGGTATTTGTAGATGCAAAAGACGATTTAGATTCGTACTTGGAGAGATATGAACGGTTTGCAACAGCTCAACAATGGGACCGTACTAATTGGGCCTGCTATTTGAGTGCTCTCCTTTCTGGTTAAGCGATAGAGGTGTACGCCAGGTTGTCTCTATATGAAGCGGATAACTATGATCTGTTAAAAGGAGCTCTGTTGAAACGATATCAGCTAACAGAGGAAGGTTTTAGGAAGAAATTGAGGGAAGGCAAAGCCGAAACTGGCGAGAGTCCGAGTCAGTTTATATGTAGGTTAGGACGGTATCTTTCGAGATGGGTTGCCTTGTCCTGCACATATGTTAGTTTTGAGGGACTTTCAGCTCTTATTATTAAGGAGCAGTTCATGCAATCCTGTTCTAAGGATGTAGCCGCTTTCCTTTTTGGAACGGAAATTTGAATGATTGGACAAAATGACGGAGGCCGCTGAGGATTATTTGGAAACCCATGGACGTCAGTTGGCGGGTGATTGGTGTGACAAAAAAAACTCGATTCGACTTCACGGGGTGGTAATATTCAATGCCATAAATGTAATCGTTATGGTCACATGAGCAAGGATTGTAGAGTGAAACGACAAGTGATCAGAATTGCCTGCGAAAATGCTACGTTTGTGATAAAGTAGGTCACATCCTTAAAAATTGCCCTCTAAGACAAAAGGCAGCTTCATTGTTCGTCGGTGATCATTCAGGGTGCAGTTGTGTACAAAACGATCGAATTAGTTTAGCATGCGGAAAAACGTTGCCGTTAATAGGCAGTGCATGTAATGACCACTTGTCGGAGAGTTATGTACCCATAATGCCTGTTGTAAAGGGAAGAGTGAATGGTGTTCTGGTTGACACTTTGCGTGATAGTGGATGTAGCGGTGTTGTGGTTAAGAGATGTTTGGATGCAGAGCAAACGTTGACTGGAAAGGTCAATTACTGTCAATTGATTGATGGCTCAGTTAGAAAGGTACCGGTAGCAATTATAGACCTTGATACGCCATATTTTGTAGGCCAGGTGGAGGCAATGGTTATGGAAAGTCCAGTATATGACCTTGTTATAGGAAATGTAGCTGGGGCTAAACCGCCTGGTAGCCCAGATCCTAACTGGAATGCATCTGATCATTTGGCTGCTGTCACTACTCGTAGTCAAGCGCTTCCAATGTCATTCATATCATTGAAGATGCCGGATAGTGAAGAACGCAAGGTAGTTACTATTGAGGATTTGAAAGATTTGCAACAGCCAGATAAGTTATTAGACCGAGTTAGGCTGTATAAAAAAGTACGGTCAATGGGTGTAGCAACTATGTGGTATGAAGTGCTAAATGGACTATTGTATCGTAAATATCTCTCGCCAAAGGTGAATAATGGTCAAGTTGTCAAGCAGTTAGTGCTACCTGTAGTGTTACGTAACCAGGTGTTGGTGTTAGCACATGACTCTGTATTTGGAGGACATCTTGGCATTAGAAAAACCTTGGCCAAGATCACTACTTGTTTCTTTTGGCCGGGTATTCAAGGAGATGTGGTGAGGTATTGTCGCTCTTGTGATGTTTGTCAAAGAACCAGTTTGGAGAGTTCCAAAGGTACCGCTTCAAAAGATGCCTCTAGCTGAAGTACCGTTTGTTAGGGGAGCTATAGATTTGGTCGGTCCGATTTTCCCAGCATCGGATAGAGGTCATAGATATATTTTGACGTTGGTAGAGTACGCCACAAGATATCCGGAGGCTATTCCACTCAAATCTATTACAACTGAAGTTGTGGCTGAGGCGCTGGTATCTATTTTCAGTAGGGTTGGTGTGCCAGCTGAAATATTAACTGACCTGGGAACTCAGTTTGTATATGGCATGATGCAGGAAGTCAGTAGGCTATTGTCCATAAAACGTCTTACCACTACTCCGTACCATCCTGCTTGTAATGGGTTGGTGGAAAGATTTAATGAGACTCTAAAGAGTATGTTGAAACGTTTGTGTGCTGAGCAATCGAAGGAGTGGGATAGGTTCAATGATCCATTACTATTCGCTTATAGGGAAGCTCCGCAGGAGAGTACAGGATTTGCTCCATTTGAGTTACTTTACGGAAGGACGGTTAGGGGACCTCTACAAATATTGAAAGAATTGTGTACAGGCCAGGCTGAAAATGCTTGCTACCTACTACTGACAATCAACAAAGGTTCTGAAACAGTAAAATATATCGCTTGCAATTGCATGTCGAGATAGGTCAAATCGAGTGGGGGGATATATTCAATAGCTTTGTGTCTAAGACAAAAATCATGACATGATTTTGAGTAATGAATATGATTATGTCCGAAGAAAAGCGAGTAAAAATATTTTTACTTATTTAGTATGCGAAACGATATATTTGTTTGTTATGGCCTTACATTGGCATTGTTGTCACTTATTTTAGACATGCGCACTCGATGAACCTGAAATATACCAGTTCTGGATTGGTTAGCTGGGACAGAAAGGTGTGGAGTGACGAGAAGGAAGTGAAAATCGAGGCAGTTAATTCTTCACGGAAGCTGGTGAGATATTACCAGGTTAGCCTGAATTTGTCAGCCCAAAATATCCCACAATTTTATGTTAAACTAATACTCCTGAACGTGGCTGCATTGTTTGAGGCGCTAGTCAACTCATATATGATTCACAGTCTTTGGACCTCGAAAGTTCAGTTGTAATCAATTTGAAATTGAGAAATTTATTGCTATAAAAAAATCACAGTAGACAAATATAACTAGTTATGAGAACCATGGATACACTCTCAAAAATATTCAGGGAATAATCCTGAATAGATCAGGTTGCACATGCACAACTCAATTTCAGGAAATTTAGCTGAAATCCAGGGATAATTTCCTGAAATTCAGGTGTATCAACCATGAATTAAAGCTAAATTACCCGAATTTTAGGGGATTTTACGTACCTGAATAGGGTTGGAAACTTACTAATCAGGATGATAAATTTGCTTGGATTTCAGGGAAAACCCTCTCATCCAGGGACCTTTATCTTGAAATTCAGGTAAAATTCAGCCAAAATGTTTGAAATTGAGTTGTGCATGTACAACCTGATCAGTTAGGGCGGACTAGATTACAGTAGTCTGGGTTAGAGCAAGACACTGAATGGGAGACTACTCGCGTTAGTTTGTCTGGTGGTCGTCGTTTGGCAAAATTGCCTAAGCTCCCGGTATTTGTAGATGCAAAAGACGATTTAGATTCGTACTTGGAGAGATATGAACGGTTTGCAACAGCTCAACAATGGGATCGTACTAATTGGGCCTGCTATTTGAGTGCTCTCCTTTCTGGTGAAGCGTTAGAGGTGTACGCCAGGTTGTCTCTATATGAAGCGGATAACTATGATCTGTTAAAAGGAGCTCTGTTGAAACGAGATCAGCTAACAGGGGAAGGTTTTAGGAAGTCAATATGTCAATTATGTAGGTCACCAGAGGTCAAAAGGTCACGAAATCTGACCCCCGTCTAAAACGTGACCACCTGTAGGAAAACTCGCTGCAGATACTATACCAATGGGACTTTCTTAACCTAAATGGGTTCAAATGGAAGCCAAGAAGTACCCAAGTCTATAATAAGTCTAAACAAGTGGAGTTTATTATTATTTAGACTGTGGCACAGAATTGTTTTTGACGCATTTTCAAAAATGGTCTTTTCATTGCGCTAAAAAAGGGCAAAATTGTATGAAGTTGGACAGCTTGAAATTAGTTGTATATTTTGACAAATAACTACTCCAAATGCTAATGGTCATGTCTTAGGTCTATTCAGGGATTAGTTAAGCTACATTTCGAGGTAATTAGGTCACCAGAGGTCAAGGTCAAAGATTGTCAATTATTAATTTTCTACATTTTTACTTGGGAATTTCATATTACAATGTATTTACATTGCAACCATTTTCAAGTATAGAGCATCAGAGCCATCGCTGGCTCACCTTGTACCCTATAGCCCGTAGGGCATAGGGTACACCAGGGTGCGAGTGCACCAGGTACGGGTGTTCGCAGGGATCAAAGGTCAGTCGTCCTCCAAATCCCCTGTATCGCTCGTTAAGGCGCTGAGACGGGCGTTAAGTCGTAAAGATAGGACGTTAAGGCGTTGAGACGGGACGACAAGCGTTGACGGCGTCACTGCATTTCGATGTATTGGCGCAATTCCATGAAAATCAGAGCTTCTGAGCTAGTTCATAAGGGCGTTGAAGCGTTAAGCTAAGGGTTGATGGGCGATACTGTCTATAAAAGCAAGTGTATTCCCAAAACACGCACAGTCGACGTTCAGCTGTCAACATGGCTTATACTTGCTCTAAGTGCGAACGATACGATATGATGCGACTGGAGAAAAATATACATGGGATTGAAGACTCCAAGGCACAATAATCCGATACAGAGACTGATGAGAGTCCATCGACTGATACCGAAAGAAAGCGTCTATCTAGTGATACGGAGAGCTTGACCTCAGATAATCAGCCTACGTCCGATGAAAGCGAGGCAGAACCTACCTTCTGGGATCGTATTGTGAGAGCAGCTATCAATACTCACGCTGCAGCAATCGAGGACGCCGGACAGGATAACTTACAGCAGACATACACCCAAATGCGCCCCTACATCAGGAAAACAGCCATGGCGATCTATGAACAGGCATACCTTACTATCGCTTGAAAGGAAAGGCGACGCCACGCACAGGTCCATCATGGAGAATAAGTGTCGTTTGGAAGAGGATATGGGGCTACCACCCTCCGAGGTCCTGGAAAATGCGATCAGGATGCGCAAACAACTCTTTCAGGACATGCTGCCTCAGTGGTATCCTGAACTGCTCGACGATGGGCTGATGGGGCCAAAATGGTCCAAATGAACTCCCAGAGAGAGTGAGTGTGTGAGTGAGTGCCCATCACCCGTGAGGCGTGCCCAACGCCCGTCTTAACGCATGGACGCACTAACGATGGTGAGTGAGTGAGTGAGTAATAGCCAAAGTGGGCATTTTGGGGGTTTGAAGGAAGGTGTTTGGGGTAGAAATGGAGCATTCTGGGTCCGAATGCGTCGTGTGAAGTGGCATCTTGTAGCAAAGCCCGCCAACGCCAAGCTCAATGCTTCAACGCCCTGGTGAATTAGCCCAAAAGCTCTGATATTCATAGAATTGTCACTAATTCATTGGAAATGCAGTGACACCCGTCAACGCCCGTCATTACGCCTTAACGCCCCAGCATAACGCCTTGACTCCATGATATAGACGGGAGAGAGAACAACAAGAACAACAAGGATGGCATATGAGAGAACAACAACAACAACAAGTTTTCATATAGTTTATTCTCCCCAATGTTACATCATACCCACGCTGGGGGAGCCGTGTTGGGCATGTTTACAATTCAAGAAGACTCTTGTCCGATCAGAGGCCGCCATTTGGCGCTGCGTCTATCATATTCTCGGCTGCTCTTGTCCAATAAGAAGCCGTCCTTTGATAAAGTTCCATCTTTGCTCGGTGTGATCTGAGCATCATCGGGCAGTTCAGGATATCACTGAGGCAGCATGTCCTGAAAGAGTTGTTTGCGCATCCTGATCGCAGTTTCCAGGGCCTCGGTGGGTGGTAGCCCCATATCCTCTTCTAAGTGACGCTTGGTCTTCATGATGGACCTGTGCGTGGGGTAGCCTTTCATTTCAAGCGGTAGTAAGGTATACTGTTCATAAATCGCCATGGCTGTTTTCCTGATGCAGGGGCGCATATGGGTGTATGCCTGTTGTAAGTTATCCTGTCCGGCGTCCTCGATTGCTGCAGCATGAGTATTGATAACTGCTCTCACAATACGATCCTAGAAGGTAGGTTCTGCCTCACTTTCCTCGGACGTAGGCTGACTATCTGAGGTCAAGCTCTCCATATCACTAGATAGACTCTCAGCAATCTCTGTTTCGGTATCAGTCGATGGACTCGCATCAGTCTCTGTATCGGCTTCTTGTGCCTCGGAGTCTTCAATCCCATGTATATTTTTCTCGTGTCGCATCATATCGCAAAGTCTGGTGAACGTGCGTTCGCACTTAGAGCAAGTATAAGCCATGTTGACGGTTGAACGTCGACTGTGCGTGTTTTGGGAATACACTTGCTTTTATAGAGAGTAACACACGTCAACGCTTAGCTTAGCGCTTCAACGGCTTGGTGAACTAGCTCAGCTCTGATTTTCATGGAATTGCCACCAATACATCGAAATGCAGTGACGCCCGTCAACGCCCGTCGTTACGCCTTAACGCCCGTCTCAACGCCTTAACGCCCTATCTTTACGCCTTAACGCCCGTCTCAGCGCCTTAACGAGCGATAAAGGGGATTTGGAAGACGATTGATCAAATGCGTCAAAATCAGTTCTGTGCAACAGTCTAAATAATAATAAACTCCACTTGTTTAGACTTAT
The DNA here is from genome assembly GCA_036873755.1 of Hanleya hanleyi. Classification (NCBI taxonomy): domain Eukaryota; kingdom Metazoa; phylum Mollusca; class Polyplacophora; order Lepidopleurida; family Hanleyidae; genus Hanleya; species Hanleya hanleyi. The sequence continues at coordinate 155,313 of JAVTVY010007152.1, forward strand.
TATAGACTTGGGTACTTCTTGGCTTCCATTTGAACCCATTTAGGTTAAGAAAGTCCCATTGGTGTGGTATCTGCAGTGAGTTTTCCTACAGGTGGTCACGTTTTAAACGGGGGTCGGATTTCGTGACCTTTTGACCTCTGGTGACCTACATAATTGATATATTAGCATATAACAGATACTAACATATAGAGGATCAGATTACCAACATTTTGAGTGGCCAAATGTCACTATATCACCATTACTTGCAAAGATATTTAACTTTATATTTCCCCTACCCCCAAATCTGGTCCTTCAGATTGGACTCCTGTATCCGTCTTTAAGAGGTGATTACTACCACTAAGCTGTGTGTCCCGGATTGCTTTCAAAGTTTTTTTTTCATCTATGGATATAGGACTTTCAAAAAAACATAATGAGAATTTGCCACCCCAGGTGGTACCGATTGATGAAATTTTGGGTCTGGCTCGTGGACTAATGTATGTTAGGACGGTATCTTTCGAGATGGGTTGCCTTGTCCTGCACATATGTTATTTTTGAGGGACTTTCAGCTCTTATTATTAAGGAGCAGTTCATGCAATCCTGTCCTAAGGATGTAGCCGCTTTCCTTTTGGGAACGGAAATTTGAATGAGTGGACAAAATGGCGGAGGCCGCTGAGGATTATTTGGAAGCCCATGGACGTCAGTTGGCGGGTGATTGGTGTGACAAAAAAAAACTCGATTCGACTTCACGGGGTGGTAATATTCAATGCCATAAATGTAATCGTTATGGTCACATGATCAAGGATTGTAGAGTGAAAGATGCAACGACAAGTGATCAGAATTGCCTGCGAAAATGCTACGTTTGTGATAAAGTAGGTCACATCCTTAAAAATTGCCCTCTAAGACAAAAGGCAGCTTCATTGTTCGTCGGTGATCATTCAGGGTGCAGTTGTTTACAAAACGATCGAATTAGTTTAGCATGCGGAAAAACTTTGCTGTTAATAGGCAGTGCATGTAATGACCACTTGTCGGAGAGTTATGTACCCATAATGGCTGTTGTAAAAGGAAAAGTGAATGGTGTTCTGGTTGACACTTTGCGTGATAGTGGATGTAGCGGTGTTGTGGTTAAGAGATGTTTGGTTGCAGAGCAAACGTTGACTGGAAAGGTCAATTACTGTCAATTGATTGATGGCTCAGTTAGAAAGGTAGCGGTAGCAATTATAGACCTTGATACGCCATATTTTGTAGGCCAGGTGGAGGCAATGGTTATGGAAAGTCCAGTATATGACCTTGTTATAGGAAATGTAGCTGGGGCTAAACCGCCTGGTAGCCCAGATCCTAACTGGAATGCATCTGATCATTTGGCTGCTGTCACTACTCGTAGTCAAGCGCTTTCAAAATCATTCATATCATTGAAGGTGCCGGATAGTGAAGAACGCAAGGTAGTTACTATTGATGTTTTGAAAGATTTGCAACAGCCAGATAAGTCATTAGACCGAGTTAGGCTGTATAAAAAGGTACGGTCAATGGGTGTAGCAACTATGTGGTATGAAGTGCTAAATGGACTATTGTATCGCAAATATCTCTCGCCAAAGGTGAATAATGGTCAAGTTGTCAAGCAGTTAGTGCTACCTGTAGTGTTACGTAACCAGGTGTTGGTGTTAGCACATGACTCTGTATTTGGAGGACATCTTGGCATTAGAAAAACCTTGGCCAAGATCACTACTTGTTTCTTTTGGCCGGGTATTCAAGGAGATGTGGTGAGGTATTGTCGCTCTTGTGATGTTTGTCAAAGAACCAGTTTGGAGAGTTCCAAAGGTACCGCTTCAAAAGATGCCTCTAGTTGAAGTACCGTTTGTTAGGGCATATAGATTTAGTCGGTCCGATTTTTTCAGCATCGGATTCAGGTCATACATATATTTTGACGTTGGTAGAGTACGCCACAAGATATCCGGAGGCTATTCCACTCAAATCTATTACAACTGAAGTTGTGGCTGAGGCGCTGGTATCTGTTTTCAGTAGGGTTGTTGTGCCAGCTGAAATATTAACTGACCTGGGAACTCAGTTTGTATATGGCATGATGCAGGAAGTCAGTAGGCTATTGTCCATAAAACGTCTTACCACTACTCCGTACCATCCTGCTTGTAATGGGTTGGTGGAAAGATTTAATGGGACTCTAAAGAGTATGTTGAAACGTTTGTGTGCTGAGCAATCGAAGGAGTGGGATAGGTTCATTGATCCATTACTATTCGCTTATAGGGAAGCTCCGCACGATTTGCTCCATTTGAGTTACTTTATGGAAGGACGGTTAGGGGACCTCTACAAATATTGAAAGAATTGTGGACAGGCCAGGCTGAAAATAGTGTGGTAGAGAACAGTTATCAGTATGTCGTTGATCTGAGAAATCGTTTGGAGAAAACCCTTGAAGTGGCTAAGGTAGTATGGAGAAGTCACAGGGATGTTACAAACACCATTTTGACAGAAAAGCTAGAGTTAGAAAGTTTAAGGAAGGGGATGAGGTGTTAGTTTTGTTGCCCACCAACTACAACAAAGTACTGATGCAATGGAAAGGCCCCTTTGTCGCGGAGAAAGTGTTGGGACCGACAGACTACCGGGTTAAGGTTAACGGTGCTTCTAAGGTATACCATGCAAACTTACTCAAGGGGTATGTTGCAAGAACTGATTTGGGAGCTAAAGTTGACCATGGGGGGTCTGTGTTGCAAGTTGTTAGTACTGCGGTGGTACAGTGCAGTGAGTGTAGTCCTGGAGATAGTATCGATGACGAAGAACTACTGGAGTTACATACTGCTCAAGGTAAAGAGACTTTCCTTGATGTTGATATTAACCCGGAGTTGTCAGTGGATAAACGTACGGGTATTGATCACTTGGTGAGTAAGTACAGGAATGTTTTCATCGATTTGCCTGGGTCTACAACATTGTCTGAGCATAGGATAAAGCTGACAAGTGATGAACCTATTAAGTGCAAACCCCACCCAACCCCTTATAATATCCGGGAAGAGCTCAGTAAGGAAGTTCAGAGTATACTAAATATGGGAGTGATTAGTAGATCAGGTTCTCCTTATACCACTCCAGTGGTTGTTGTGAAAAAGGAAGATGGTACCAATCGCGTATGTATTGACTTCAGAAAGCTAAATCGGGTCACGGGGTTCGATAATGAACCAATGGCTAATGCGGAGGACATTTTTGCCAAATTAGCCAAAGATAGATATTTCACAAAAATTGATCTTAGCAAGGGCTACTGGCAAATACCGGTTGCGACTGAAGATGTATACAAAACAGCATTTGAAACCAGTGATGGTTGTTTTGAGTTTTTGAAAATGCCATTCGGTATGATTAACTCGGCAGCCTCGTTCAATAGAATGATGCGCAAGCTTCTTGTCAATATGGATGGTGTGGACAGTTTGATTGATGACATCTTAGTGCATACTCAGACTTGGGAAGAGCATTTGGAGGTGTTAGATCGACTGCTTCAGAGATTGCAAGATGAAAATGTGACTGCTCGCCCTGTCAAATGCAGTTTGGCATATCACAATTTAGAGTACTTGGGGCATTGTTTGGGTGAAGGTCAGATTGGGCTTGATGTCACCAATGTATTTAAGATTAGAGAAGCAGCTAGACCGATAACAAAGAAAGAAGTTAGGTCATTTATTGGTTTAACGGGATATTATCGTAACTTTATACCCAACTATGCTGCCATAGCTGCGCCTTTGACTGACTTGACCAAAAAAAGGTAGGCCAAACAAGGTTGACTGGGGTGAACCGAAAGAACGTGCATTCACATCTCTGAGGCAAATGCTCACGTGTGGTCCTATTTTGAGACTACCAGATCTTGGTCGGCGTTTCTTGCTGCGCACGGATGCTTCTGACGTGGGAATTGGTGCTGTCTTGTTGCAAGAATACCTTGACGGAGTCTTCCCAGTTGCATTTGCCAACAAGAAACTGTCCAATAGGGAGCGAGCATACTCTACCATAGAGAAAGAAAGCTTGGCTTTAGTTTGGGGTGTACGCAAGTTCCAGTTATATTTGTATGGAAAATAATTCACCCCCCAGACAGACCACCAGCCTCTGGAATATTTGAACAAGAGTAAATTTATTAATGACCGCATTATGAGCTGGGCTATGTATTTGCAACCGTATGGAATAAGAATTGAATCCATTAAAGGCTGTCAAAACGTTGGAGCTGATTATATGAGTAGACAGAGTTAAATACTCTACAGTTTGTGGTAAGGTAGAAAAGATTACATTGGTAATTGTTTTCTTTAAATGCGGAGTATTGTCACAAACTTTGTTTAGATGTAACAGGAAATTATTTTGAGTGGCCTAATTTAACTAATGGTTGAGTATTAGGTGGTGTTATATGTAGGACTGTTTATCATGTATATCATTGAAACCTGTTATTGAGGGAGTCAGCTAGTCTGATTTGGATTGCCTGCACTGTAGTATATTAGATATCCTTAATGTAAGAAGTGCATGAATATTAGGCCTGTGAGAGCCTTATTTTGGGTGAATATGTGGAGGAGTATTACATAACCTGTCGCTATATATTGGAGGTACTGCTCTTGGTATTTCACTTGGAAGCAGGCCTTGCTACAACACAGTGCTCAGTGTTTGTGTGTTCCTGAGATATTATATCAAGCTGCCAGATGGTATTTGTGCCCCAGTAATTGTAAGTTATGTTTTTGGACACATTTATTTTATATAGGCCTACTGATTGTGGGGATATACTGTATTTGGGGATTTCAAATGTCTCTAATAGTACTGATCGATCGGCCTGTATAATATGTTTGATTTTGCTGTTTATACCTTGCATAGGGGGTGGCTGGTCCGTGGTGAAAACTCCAGACGTGATAAGGATTCTAGGCGGACAGTATGGACGATCGAGCTTAGACGTGGGTCGGTGTCGTTAACCCAAGACGTGATGGGTCGACTGGCAGTTATAGAAAGCATTGTGATCGATTCCAAGGAGCTATAGACGTGAAGAGAGCAGTAGTACAATACCAGTAGCTTGTACAATAGGAAGTGGAGGGCAGAAAAGACTCATTGTGATTCTACCAAGTGCTTCGTGTTTTGTGATGGTCTGTATATGTGCTGTAACTGTGCTTGAATCTGGGGAAACGCGCCAGAATAATTGATGTCTGGAAAACGTCAGCATGGCAAACATCTTGGATCCAACGCGGGAATCTGAACACCGGTGTATTGTATAAAATGGACTGTGGTGCGTGTATGTGTGTGTGCGTGCTTTGGTTTCATTGTTAAATATATATATATTTTTTATTTGTATTAAATATTATATATTGTATGGTATTAATGTTTTCCTAGTCTTTTGATTTACTTTCCTACTTACCCTAGACTTAACTTGCGACAAGGACTTTTACCTGAATATTCCTAAGAAGTAGGCTACCATTTGCAAATTGTCCGGTAATGAGTGAGTGAGTGAGTCAGTCCATCCGAATACTTTCGTCAGCAAAATAAGGAGAAGCGTTGACATTAGAACCTTGATTTTTGGCATGAACGTGCATCAGGGCATTGTTACCAGCAAGTTCTGAGCTGACCAAAATTTATATATAATTATCTTTTTATTATTTATTGATGGCTCGGCGAGTGCACTGTCATGCCCATCGGGAACCCTTGGCTGTATGTATCACTGTGACATTTGAAGGTTCCCTGATACGGCATATCACGTTGGACACACCGGTTCTTATAAAATCACCAAAGTTAAGCGACTTTGAGCCCGGTCAAGGCATGGATGCGTGACCTCGTTCTGCACTGCTGGGCTGATAAGTGTCCAAGGTAATAGGAACTGAGGGCGATAATAGTTCCTACGCTAATGACTCACCAGCGGTGACATCTGGGGAAAGTTAATAGTACCCACTGTCAATTAGAGATTGCTATATAAATTCTCTCACGGTAGTACATAGGGCCCCCAAGTCATATCTCGAGTACACACTTAATTCATATAAAACCCTACTTCGTAGGTCCTGTGACGTTAGTCACACTGCCATGTTTCTGAAAGCGTAAACACATTTATTTCAGTTTATAGATTATCTGGTTTACCAAGAAATGTAGATTTGTCTTGGGACAAATGTAATACCCTATAATCGCGTCTCGTGTCCGGACACATGAGCAGTGTGACTAACGTCACAGGATCTTGCCTAGGGTAGGCATTAGGACTCCGACGCGAACTGAACTCTTGGAAATCCCCACCCCCAGTTGAAATCCTGCCTATATTAAGATGGGCACTGCCCAAGTGAGAATCACCAGTGATTTTCATCAAAAATCACCAGAAATTTTCATCAAAAGTAGGTCAGCTCAGAACTTGTTGGTAACCGTCTCCTAATGCGCCTTCATTCCAAAAATAAATAACGATCGCAGATTTAATTTTACAATTTGTTGCCCAAATCTACACCTGCTCTTGCTATGCCTTATCTCCCTTTAGGAAGATCCTACAAATAGTTAAAAACGAAAAATTGTCTCCCCTTAGGGAGCTCTCTCAGCCCAGCTAGGTTACTTAAGCTCTGCCCAATCCATAATCTTCCTCTTTCCCTATTTGTACCTGCTCGAGTGTGGTGCATATCAGGAAGTGTCCTATAGTGCTGGTTTGGTTGTTGTTGGTTTGACCTTCGGTTGTACCTTTGCTAAACTTGTATTTTTCTATTGCTGTATTTCTTGGACAATTATGTCTGAGATATCTATCCCGGTTATTTCTAATTCTTGTCGCTCGTGTGGGCAGTTTTGGACTTACTTAGATGCTCACACGGTCTGCTTTTCGTGTAAAGGTCACCTGTGTTATCGGCAGGCCACGTGTTCAGAGTGTCAATCTTGGGATACTATCACGTGGAGGAACTATGCCCAGGCGCGGCGGGCATATTTATTGCACGCTACTGAAGACCCGGCGTTATCGGAGGACGATAGACGTCAAAATGAGATTGCGTTAGTTGGAGATCTGAAATTTAACGAGGACCTCGTGGGTTCTAATTTGGATTTATCGCATAGACTTAAAAGCCCGGCTTTATCATCGGTGTCTGTTACTATTCCTTCTAGTGGGACCTTTGCACGAGGAGATAGCGATCATGTTCTAGACAGTCTGGCTTCTATTGGTAAAGCCTTGTCTGGGGTTCCTGTGAAACCTGTTTCTTTGTTCGAGACAACAAAGGACTCTAGCCCCAGGTCGGATTTGCCTGAGCGTTCTATTGTTACCAACGAACAAAAGATTTCTGCTTCACCGCGTGTCATTTCATCTAATCTTTTGTCAGTCGGTCTATCTCTGTCCGGTTCTTTCAAAGAGAGAAAACATCATCGATTGTCGACTTCACCTTCACGGTTTAAATCTCGTTCGTCCTCTGCTGTTTTATCTAAAGCAGCCTTTCGCTCTATGGAGGGTGGTTCGGACTCCACTTTGAATTATCAAATTGCGGATTTACAGCCTCCGGTTTCTCCGTTTGTTGACCCGTCGCTTCGTCGTTTTCGTGCTTCCAAACGACGCTCTTGTACATCGCAACGCCGTTCACGTTCTCGTTCGCCTGTACGTCGTTTTGTTACTCCGCCTCGACGTTCTGTTACGCCGTCTCGTCGTTTTCATACACCTGTACGCCGTTCTCATTCACCTGTTCGTCGTTCTCATTCTCCTGTTCGTCGAGCTCGTACACCTAATCATCCTAGTACTTCTTTACGGCTATCCCGTTCTCCGGTACGCCGTTCTCGTACTCCTGTTCGACGTTCTCGTACGCCTCCACGCCTTTTGCCAGGTCGTTCTTCTTCACCTCCCCGTCGGGGTCATCAAGTTCGTCAATCGCAGACTCCATTTCTTGATCAATCTTTTGATCGGTTATTGTCTACCTCTCGCCGTCGACACGTCGTTTGTTCTCCCGAAGCGCTTTCGACGTCTTCGTCTGATAGTCAAGATTTCTCTTCTTCTTCGGATAGTTCGAAGGATTCGTCTAAGATGCCATTTTCTGACAAAATGGCGGCGCTTTTGGCTCTCGTTCCGGACATGCCTGTTTCTTCTAATGCTATCTCTTCATCTGCTCGGGTTAAATGTCCGACAGCGGCTTCTTCCGCGTTCACGTCTACTTCTTCTAAGACGCCTCTCACATGTGCTCCGTCTCCAGCTTGGGAGTCTAATTGTATTGTGTTTGATCGTCAATTGGAGGATGACAAGTTTAAGAAGCCCTCGTTTTCATTTTACCAACTTCATGATAACGTTCTTCCCGATAAACCGCCCAAACATGATCGTGATTTGAGTCAGGTTTCGAAATCATCTAAAGCAACTTCTGTTTCGGTTCCTACCAAAGTTGTCGATAATGTTGTGGAGATGTTGCTGGCAATGCAACGTATTACATCTTTCGCGGATTGGTTTCTGTTGGCTACTTCTCGGATTACCTTGGATCCTGCGTTACGTCAGAGCGATGGTTCGGCTTCTTTGTCTTCTGGTCGTCTTACCTACTTACGAGCTTTCATTGACACGCTCATGTATAAGTGAGTGAGTGAATATGATTTAACGTCGCTTTCAACTATATTTCAGTCTTATCACGACGTGGGTCCTATTCCTTTTCACCTTATAAACACTCTTTTAATATATAGAATGAATTTTCACAGCAGTACATAAAATAGCTATATCGGATTTCTGTTACATATTTCTGTAATGGTAAGATTGAAATATACCTCATCTAACTGTTCATTTCTCATATAACACCAACTTTTCTTTCAGTAAGGGTCGTGCCAAATTTATACTGATTAAAATCATAATAAATATACCGGGGGGGGGAGGTTACCTGCCGAGCGACATCAATGATTTATTTTTATGAGACTGAATAATACAAGCCTCACTGAAAAAAACCCAATGCATTTTCAGCTTCCTCCATTCGTACATGCGAGTTCGCAAACCCAGTTGGTTTCGCCCGTTCTCGAGCTTTCACGAGAGATTGTATCCGCGTTACGGTCAAGATGGGAATATAGGTTGGAGAAATGCATTTATTCGACGAAGAGGCCAGGCCGGAAAAATCTAAAGTAAGATGCATGCAAGAACCATTTGTCGTTCTGTTTAAAGTGAAGTTTATTCGATTTTTGCGTGGTGTTGCGAAGTTGCATACTTGTGTGCCAATCTTAATAAATTAATATCCTATTAAATGCTCCCCAATCGTTTGTGGGACATATCCAAATAGGGGAGCAGATAGGATTTAATTTTAATTAGATTGAATTGAGTGTCACCTCTTATACATTTCTTTTACTCCCTAGATCCCCCAATCAACTTAATTAACCAATTAGCAATTGTAACAGCTATACACGTAGCTTTACCCAATATTGTGTTCACCTTTCGACGCAAAGAAATATCCCGGAATCACGGCTTTTAAGTTCGTGCCTGAATATACTACATGTAATTTTACTTTTCATCGAGGTTTTCATAAATCGCATATGCTAAATAAATTTCATATAAAAATTTCGCCCTCCCATTATGAATTTTTAACGTTAATCCCGCTGGCAGCGTTTGATTGAGGAACTGAACAGTTGGGACCTTCCGTCTTCATTTTTATCGCTTCGGAGATCCAGTCCTCTATTGTTTTTAACGATTTGGAAAGTCAATTTTTCCCTTAATCTCGCCTTTTATTCATACAGTTAGAATATGACGTTACGAGTCAAAGTAGGTGGAATATTTCGTGCATAGGCCCTAATGATGTTATGCCGTTGCAGTCAACTTCAAGACAAACTCAGGCATTGAACATTAATTAGCCTGATATGTTTATGTTTGAATTGAATTGAATTGAAATTTATTCACCAAATAATGAGGGTATACACCAATGACTATCAGTAACAATAAGAAGAAAATAAAGAAAGAAAAAGATTAGACACTGGTACTATTAGCCGTATGAGCAGAATTGGCGGGAATAAAACCCGTAAGGGCTTGTTCTATCCCAAAATAAGACTAAATATGGCAAGGTACACCAAAACATTTTCATGAAGTGAAATATAAGCAAGGCATTATGTCAGTTATATACGAGTATCCATGCAACTATGTAATACATGTCAGTTATCGATAAGGTATGTCTTGAGTTTTGACTTAAAGAGAGAAATGGAATTGATGCTTTTAATTGAAGGAGGTAGTATGTTCCACTCACGAGGTCCTTTTATTTTGAGGGTATAAAATGATAGATTTGATCGATAGATCGGGCGATATAGGTTTAAAAGTTGTCCCCTAGTTCGGTAAATATGTACATCGGATTGCTTAATGAAGTAGAAACGGAATTTTGATGGTAGCAGGTCTGGGTTGTGAAAAAATTTATGAGCCATCAGAAGGCAAGAGTATAAGTTTAGTTTGCATAGTTGTAGAATTTTTAATTCTGTGAATAACGGTGTAGTATGGTCTAGTTTTTTTGATAAGGTTATTACTCTCAAGGCGCGTTTCTGCAACAAGACAAGGGGATTCAAATGTGTAGCATAGGTATTTCCCCATAGAACATTGCAATAAGATAGATATGGGAATATCATCGAATAATACAATGTATACAGTGTTTTCTTATTTATCGAGTTTTTTATATGATTTATGACACCTATGTTTCTTGATACCTTGTTGCATATGTAGTTTATGTGGGATTTCCAATTTAGCTGGTCATTAATGTAAATACCTAAAAATTTAAATTGATCAACGAGTTCAATTTCTGTTCCAGAGATATATAATTCAGGTATATTAGTTGTTGGTCGGTAAACATGGGGTTTTATTAACATGTATTTGGGTTTTTTTAATATTCAATGACAGGCGATTACAGCAGAACCAACTATGTAGTTTCTGTAATTCCTGTGACATAATATTAAACACGTCAGATATGTTGCTGGAAAAAAATACGACACTGGTGTCATCGGCAAAGAGAGTAATTTTCAACATATCCGTTGCGCTGTTTATATCATTTATATAAAGAAGAAAAAGTATAGGTCCGAGGATTGACCCTTGAGGGACACCATATCCAATAGACAATGGTTCCGATAACTTCTCATTGTATATAACTGTTTGTGATCTGTCCGAGAGATAACTGTTAAACCAGGTATTAGATAGTCCTCGAAAATCATAGTGTTCAAGCTTGGAGAGAAGAATGTTATGGTTGACAGTGTCAAATGCTTTCGATAGGTCAAGGAAGGAGACTATGCTGTAACATTTCGATTCTTTTGCAGAGATCAGTGTATCATATAAAGAGCATGCTGCCAAAGATGTCGAGTGATTAGTTCTAAAACCAAACTGCTCAGAGGAGAGAGTTTCATTTGCATCAAGAAAATCTATTATTTTAATAATGGCCAGTTTTTCAAGTATTTTACTGAAACAAGGTAGGACAGATATTGGTCGATAGTTTGACAGAGTAGAAGGATCGTCCGATTTGAATACTGGTGTTACTTTGGCGCGTTTAAATATAGTTGGCACTATTCCACAGATGAAAGAGGAATTCATAATGGAGGAAAGTGGAGTTGAAATGTAATCAGAAACCAGTTTTACCATAGCCATCCGTATATCATCTAGACCAGGTGCTGCTGATTTTAGACTCATTATTGTCTTCTTCACATCATCAGGGGTAACTGAAGTAAACTCAAAATTATTAGGAACAGGGGTACCAAGGTAGTCTGTAAAGTTCGACCCTGTGTTTGGGATTTTGGAGTCGAGATTTGAAGCAACTGTCGTAAAGTATTCATTAAATTTGTTGGCTATTGTTTCATTGTCTGACATTGCCTCCCCATTTATTTCAAACGACTTTGGCGTTTGTTTCGGTTTGTTTCTGTTCAGGAGTTGGTTTAAGACCTTCCACGTACCCTTGATGTCGTGATTGCTTTCATTGAATTTCTGTTCAAAGTATTGCTTTTTAGATAGACGGATGGTGTGGTTTAATTTGTTTCTATATAGTCTGTATTGTTGGTGGATATTGACATCCAAAGTGACGAGGTACAGTCGATAGAGTTTGTTCTTTTCGTGAATTGACTTTAGAATGCCGTGGGTGATCCAGGGTTTGATAATTTTCATGGTCGAAGTACTAAAAGTTGTCAAGGGGAAGCATTCTTCATATATGGGGTTAAAAATAGAGAGGAAGCGGTTCAAAGGAATGTTGGGGTCAGTGGTGTCAGGATTGATAGAGCTCCAGTCCGTTTCTTTAATCTGATGTACGAACTGTTCTTTTTGTTCAGAGGTAAATTTACGATAGGTTATTTTTTGATGCGTAGGTTTACGAAAGGATTCTGTCTTCAAGATGTGGAATATTGGGAAGTGGTCGGTAATGTCAGTTAGAAAAATACCGGACACGAGGTTGTCTTCATGAAAATTTGTGAATATATTGTCGATCAGTGTGGAGGAGTGGGCTCTAACTCTGGTAGGTTTGGTGATTTGCGGGAAAAAATAATGTGACTTCATGATTTCGATAAAGTCTTTGGAGGGTACATGGTGATCAACTTTAAAGAGGTCGATGTTGAAATCCCCCATCAAAACACACTTATTCTTTTCGATATCAGCGGCCTTAAGAACGGATAGTAAATGCGTATTGAAAATATTGACATTTTTGCCTGGAGATCGGTACAATATTCCAAGTATATATTTCGTCTCATCCAGAACTAATTCCAAAAAGAGGGATTCGTATTCACCGTCCTCGTCAAAGTGTGAGAGATCATCTCGAATTTTACAATTTTTGAAATTTTCATTGACATAAAAAATTAGGCCACCTCCTTTTTTCTTGCTTCTTGACGACGGAAAGGGTATATAACCGGGTATATCAAATAGTTTCTCGGTTGCAGGATTTAACCAACTTTCTGAAAATCCCAGAACAGAAAATTGGAATTTCAAATTATGGGTAAAGCCAGTGATCTCCGAGTAGTGTTTTTTAAGGCTCCTAGCATTCAAATGTAGAAAAGATAGAGTATCACTCTTATACTCATTACAGGGTAATATTTTCATTTCTTCGATGAAAGATGTGTCAGTGAAATATTTTGACTGATGAATATTGATATTATTCCAATGAGCAATTTCGAAATCATTATCATCTGTTAAAGCTTTACAGTGGTCAATGTCATTTAGCTGGATTGGGTTGAAGCACATGTTTTCTAGGAAATCAAGGTTTATTTCTGTATTGACAGGGCAGTGGTGGTTAATTTGTTCTGGGATATCTTCATTAAAAAAGGGAAGGAATGATATAGGGTTCGTAAGTGGAACATTCTCCTCAGGTGTATTATTATCCATATTGAGATGTATCAGTATATGTATGGGCAGACTGAACAAGGATCACAGTGCAGGATACAAAAATAAAGCAAAAAAATAACATATTTACAAAAACAAAATATGACAAAAAAACATACAAACAATAACAGTATATACTAAAACTACAAATACGAGAAATAACAGGAGAAAATACAATCGCAGGTAACTGCGACATTATATACAGTGTACAGGAGACAGTGGCATGTGGTGAAAGCATACCAATGTTTGCGAGGATGGACGGGTGGAAGTTATACGAGGGATATATACTTAGCGCAGAGATTGTATTGACTTATGTGCTGGATATGTTACAATTAGATGTATTATATTGTTAAGCAGTGCGATATCAATAAACGTAAGCAATGGAAAATATAATTTATCATATGTCATTTATATACATATATATACATACATATAAGCAGTGTAGAATCTATCACCATTTGTTAGGCCGATTGGACATCTGATGTATTTAGAGATATGGTCTATATCAGTTGCGATTGAAGTTGCTATCACTTGAATAAGGAATGGAGTCAAAGATATAGTGATATATACAACTATGCCAGTCGAAATGATAATATTAAGAGCATATTGTTTAGGCCAATGTTTCATCTGCTGGTATACACAAGTTGTGGTTTGTGGGGTAAGGGGGATAATTCGTAATGAAATTGTCATCTAAGGGGAGACAATTCGTGAAACAGTTGATGTCTCAATAGGACTATCATTGTATTTGTGACAAGTGAACTTAAATAACATTGAGATACCAGTGTGTGACGCAGCTGCCATGTGGTATATTTATCAGGTATACTAAGCTGTAGAAGAATTTGAGACTATGAGTTGATGTAGTGTCAGACCTTTTACACATTTAATGGCAGTGTCAAACACTAATGTATACAAGTATACTAAAAAAGATAATATTTATAACTAGCATATAGTTAATTTATCACATTCCATGTATACATATATTCAAGACATTGGGGTTGTGAGCAGTTTATATATGCTTTAAAATTTATATTTGGTAATATATATATATATATCTTACATATTTGGAAGTATACCCTCTATTAGCTAGAATTGAAGCTAACTACTATAGCATGTTGTATATCAACTCCAATAGTATTTATGAGGAATACTGTTTCCAGCTTATATAAAGATTTTATGTCATCATGAATATCATTTTGAATATAAAAAAAAACTTATACTATTTTCTGATATTAGAGAAAGGTCAGATGGAGATATAAATCTTAGATCATCTGCTTTGTACACATTGTGACTTTGTGACTTTATGTCATCATGAGTACCAATTTGAATATAAAAAACACATACTATTTTCTAATATTAGAGAAAAGGTCAGATGAGGATATAAAGTTTAGGTCATCTGCTGTGTACACAAACTAGGGAAAGTATCCAATCTATTGAGAAAATATTATCAGCTGATATTAAGGAAAAGTCAGATGACATTATATTGAAGTATACATGCATACCATACTCAGACTGTAATATTGGTAGATGACAGTTTAACAGCTATGTAGACTTATTTTCTAGCTATATCAATGAGGATGTCCCATATATATACATATATATATACTATATGTGGGCTTATTTTGTAGCTATATCAATGAGGATGTCCCATACACATGTATAAAAATATAGATCAAAACAATTACAGAAGCAAATGTCTTAGTATATACATGTATACCAATTCATCCCATGTGAGACATTTAGTGATAATGATAATATTAAGAGCATATTGTTTAGGCCAATGTTTGATCTGATTGGTATACACAAGTTATGGTTTATGGGGTAAGGGAGATAATTCGTAATGAAATTGTCATCTAAGGGGAGACAATTCGTGAAACAGTTGATGTCTCAATAAGACTGTCATTGTATTTGTGACAAGTGAACTTAAATAACATTGAGATACCAGTGTGTGACGCAGCTGCCATGTGGTATTTTTATCAGGTTTCTCTTTGAATGTAAGACTTTGGATTATAGACGCCGAAATTCTTTAATGGACGACGGCTGAATATTGAATAGCGGACTAGACGCTTGTATATTAAGGTTTGTGAAAGCGTATGTTTTCATAATGCCTGATTCAGTAACACTTTTGTCAATAACATCGAGCTAACCAGTGCAATAATTACAAGATTTACAACGGTTATGTGAAATGTACATGTGGCAAGTGCCCATGCCCATGCCCTAAAATATAAACTCTTCCACACTAACCGTCCGTAAAATAATGACTTACCACGCCTATGAAAATATTATTTCTTAAATATACTACTTCTTGCTTGAAAATGACCTAATTTACTGACTACACATCTCTCTGTATTAATGAATTAATTTACATGGTACTAATTTAAATAAATGGAGTTCTTACCTGCGCTGAGGCAAACTCTCATCAGAGAGAGAAGAAGAAGTGAACGTAAGATATCCATAGAATTGTTATCCAAGCGTACTCTTCTCTGCGGGAGTATATGGTATGTATCGATCTCGACAATTGGTGAGACTGGTATATCTGTCAAAAAACGGCATATTTTATTTGAATATTCCAATAGTTCCAGGTAATGTCTGGAGGCACGTGCTTATCTGATTCTAGTAACAGAAAATAAATTTGACTCTTTCTACAAGTTATCGCACTGCCACTTGTTTGCATCCTGGTGTCAAAAGCCACTTACATCGTGATACGAATGTATCCGTTTCGAAAAACATGCAACAGATCGACCTCCTCACACGGATACCACGTGGCAGTCATCGTGTGCAGTTCGACAGTTTATCCGCTAGAGCCTTGTAGGATGACGTAAAGGGTTCCCCGAATATACAATACTTGTCGAAACAATACCGGATTTTATATTTTTGTTATGATGGAAATTCCCACGTCAAGACGTCAAGAAATGGAAGTTTTGACTGTTTAGCATATTTTGCTTGCTCATCAAAACATTCCTATGTATGTCAAGAAATCCGTTCTTTGCAGAATGACTTTGACAGTATACTTTGCTGTCTACAGTTCCGTTCAGTTCAGTCCAGCGTGGCCAAGCCCTCCTCCATACAGGAGCACCTCCAGACTGGAGTACATAGTCATTCAAATCACATTGATTCACGTTAAAAACAGGATTAAAAAATGAAGATAAATAAAAAAAGGAAATAAAAGAGTAGTGTGGAGTTGAGAGTCGCCAATTTTTAGAGGATCTTCCACTTTTCGGATCATCTGTGATAAAGTTCCAGCTCATTCACAAGTCTTTAACAGTTCATTTCGGTGGTGATGCATGACGTACATGAACCGACGAGTTCGTCCAAGTTTGAACGATTTCTGCATTTTAAAAACAAATGACTCAAACTAGTGTACCTCAAGAGGGACGGTTTTGTATACAGATGCAAGGGGTCCTTGCCAAGAACATTCAATAATATTACATTTATTTGTTTTTGTAATCTCCCGATCTGCTTCTGATAATACGGAAGCTCCACCTTTACCATCCGTATTTCATTCCATGACATGTGAGAATGGCGTTCAGTTCAGTTTATACGTTGATGGCGCATGTCATTCATTAAGAATGATTCGCACCAGGACATGTATTGAGTTTACTTGTAATAATATATATATATATATATACATATCCGTATTTCTTATACGGATATCCCGAAGTAGGTATTCAGAGAGGCAAAAAACAAAACAAAACAAAACAAAAAAACAACAAAAATATAATTAATAAATAAATACAGTAATAACAGAGAAATTGAATGAAAGCAAGAGGAGTTTGTTATGGTGGGGTAGATAGAACAGGCAAAGAATGATGGAAGCACATATATAACAGCATTCCCATACAGCACTTAACTTCGTGTTAGCAGCAGTCAAGTAATTAGAATTACACAAACTTGTATACACCATAATCGTATTATACATACAACATGTACAAGAAATAGTTATTTAACTACACATGTCGGACAGTTGACAGTTTACTTATAAAATAGATCATGCAGTTCAGTACATGTAGGATAGTATACCATTAAAGTCTACGAGTATTAATTAAAAACTTGGCAAGAGCATTAAAAACTTTCTCTCGATTTTTTACTGGATTTAAGATGCTCTCCGCAGTTGGATTAAATACCCCTGTATGTATAAGAATGTTAAAAAATAAACGTCTTTCGTTGTCATACCGTCCACAAGATAATAATAAATGGTAAACTGTTTCGTCCACCATGCACACATCACAAAGTCCCATGGGGTGCTCATTGATACGAAACAGGTATTTATTTAAAGCAATATGACAGAATGGAATGAGAATGGAGTCCCAGTCATAAAAACATTTATACTGATTTCAGTTTTTTTACATATGAGATGTGTCCATTGCGTGTATGTCGGGTGAACAAGTGTCAGCCGAGTTAAACCACAGCAAGCGAACCAAAATGTTTACAAGTCAAATGTTTCATTTACCCCCTGCTATTTCTGTATTAACAACCCCAATGTCACTCCCCCGTCCGTCTTTTTCTTCAACATGACACTGTAGAGCCCATTATAACGTACATTCTGTCATTCAGTCGGGGAAAGACAATAAATTAGAGCGCACTGCAGAATGAAGGCATATGTACAAAGCTGATTAGCACTCAGCACTTACAATATCCGCCTTCATATATATCCTTCATATATATCCTATCCTATCGAAATGTTTGAAAATATTGTTGTACAGATACTGACATATGGTAGCGAAATATGGGGTTTTGAGAACGTAGACATCATCGAAGGATTGCAACTCCAATATTATAAATTTGTATTGAAATTGAAAAAGAATGCTCCCAATGTAATTGTCTATAGAGAAACGGGGAGATATCCACTTATTGTCAAAATTAAGCTTCGTATCTTGAAATTTGGTGTAAATTGATATTAAATGTTAAAAATAAATTGTCTGCAAATGTTTACAAATTCATGTTAGATGTATTCAATGCAAAAGGATACACTTGCAAATGGTTACAGTTTGTTAAAAGTATATTTGACTCCTGTGGTTTTAGTAACATTTGGGATAATCAATGTTTTCCGAGTATTAATTGGTTATATTCTGCTGTTAAACGACGTCTAGAAGACCAGTATTTACAGGAATGGAGAGGTAAATTAAATGACAGCAATGTATATATGTTATATCGACAATGGAAAGATATGATCGAAACAGAGAGCTATTTAGTCAATCTGCCATTTAACCAAGCTATTAAAATGTGTCAATTTCGAGCAGGGAACTTACGATTACAGATAAATATTGGACGATTTAGTAATGTAGATTTAAACGAGAGAGTTTGTAAAAATTGTAATTTAAATGTCATAGGTGACGAGTACCTTTACTTGCTTGTATGTCCATATTTTAGAAAATACTGTAATAATCCAGATATGTTCAAAATGTCATGTTTAGTGAACAGTAAAAAGAAATCAATACAAAGTAAAATTGTGAAATATTTAAAAAGAAGTGCAAAAAATATTATATAGACAGAATTGTTGTGTAAAGGTAGACTAAGGTCTCTGCCTGGGGAATTTAAATTCACCGTCACTGTAAATACAAGGTTTCTAATTTATATTGTATTACTCTGTACCTTTGTATCTAAGGTGATGAGAATAAACAACAACTATTTTTCTAAAGCTATATACAGAGAATTGACGGGGAATGATTGCAGGATTACAATAACACTAATAATATTTGAAAATGTTTAGCAATATGGTTGAATATAATGTTTATCGACAGTGACATATTTAATATCAATCACCAGGCTGTAGAAATTTATCAGTTTATTCCAAATAGCTATTGTATATTACAGGCCGAATGTTGAAGCATACCGGTAATTTGTTAACATTTATATAACTTAAGATTCACTTTCATGCCATTCCGCCACCCCCCCCCCCCCCCCCCCCATCATTGCATTTATTCTGGGCAATAATTAAGCAGAACGATATGTGTCTATACGTCTTTACTGAATGATCTGGGTGACTGGCGGAAAATCCGAACGAATAAATGCCATGAACAACCAAGGTTCTTTTCACGTATATTCACGTGCATACACAATCTAGGTAAACCAAAATGGTAAATCAGGAGAATACCGTGATATTATATCTGAGTTTACTGAGATCGGTACATACATATATACACACACGTATATGCATGTGCATGTGTGCTTTTGTGTGAACATGTACATGTACTGTTCTCGGCACCTAGCGAGCGTTAACCTCACTTGAGGAGGGGGGGGGGGGAGAGAGGCACTTTCCTCCCCCTGTTAGTTTTTTGCTGTTTTCTTCGGAACGACAAAAAATTGAGGGTGACTTTGTAGTTGATCATATTGGAGTTATTTTGAACCTATTCGTATAACCCCTCGAGTAGAGGATCATGGGTAAATTCAAAATGGATATATTTCTTCAGAATTCCGTCTTTTCTGAGAGCAAAAATGGGCAAAAGCTCATTATTTACTAATTTACTATGCAGTTGTTGCGAAGAAAATACATAAAATAACAAAATCGAAAAATCTGACCGAAAAATTTCTTGTCTGAAAATGATGTCATCATGGCGGCCAACTTAATATATACATTTTCTAGTGGAGCTTGACCCAAAGATATAGTGTGGTAACTTTCACACTTTCCACTCCTCCCTTATCCTCTCTAAAACCACACTGTTATAATTTACCGTTATTTCACAGTAAGTGTATGTTGGAGTTTACAGTACATTTAATCGTTAACACATTAATCTGTAGATTGAACTGTCAGGTTTCAGTTGACATCAACTGGAATGGGTAAACTGCGCGCACACGTCACAAAAAAAAATCCTGTTCTCTCTGAAAGAAGGTTGATATCTTTGCTCACGAAACGCCAAGTTGCAGGAAAAATTCAACACCTGCGTCGTACGATACAATATTCAGAGCATTATCAGAACACGCACGGGTAGGGACAAGTTGGCTTACTTTAATTTTCGGTCTATAGTACGGTTTGGTTTTAGTTTTATCTGACTTTATTTGTGTCTTACTATTCGTGTAATATTTCACAGATTCCTTCATGAGTATTTAGGATACTTGTGGTGACCGTATTTGTAAACACGAAGAGCTGAACTACGCGAAAGAGCAATGACTGTTTCAGCCTTTCAGTGACCTACGTTGCCAAGGAACCAATAATTGTAGACAATGGTGTTCCGTGATCATACAGTTTACAGGCTGTTTAAAAAACAGTAATTGTAAATTACAGTGCAGTCCAATATACAGTTGAATGCCTGTCAATAAACGATAAATATAAAATACGGTGCAACATTTTACCGCTCAAAGCCTGTTAAGAAGCGGTATTTGTAGAATACGGTGTAACGTATTTTTTCAGTTCATTGTACTGGCACCTTTTCTGCCAATACATTTAACTGTAAATTTACGGTGTGATTTATAACAGTGCAGGGGTATCTCTATCTCAGATAACCCTGGTACACTTGGGCACGTGTTCATCGTGTTCATAGGGAATGGGACTGTATTTCTCAGCCAATCAGCAAAAGGAACATCCTGTGTATATTGACCAATCAGATCACCGCGACCATGACATTGACAACAGATTCGAAAACGCCACACGCATTTGCCGAACTTTTGCTATATTTGATGGCAGATGAACATGGACATCACGGTGTGATTTATAACAGTGCAGGGGTATCTCTATCTCAGATAACCCTGGTACATGAGCTTTGTGTTCATCGTGTTCATAGGGAATGGGACTGTATTTCTCAGCCAATCAGCAAAAGGAACATCCTGTGTATATTGACCAATCAGATCACCGCGACCATGACGACATTGACAACAGATTCGAAAACGCCACACGCATTTGCCGGGCTTTTGCTATATTTGATGGCAGATGAACATGGACATCACGGTGTGATTTATAACAGTGCAGGGGTATCTCTATCTCAGATAACCCTGGTACACTTGGGCACGTGTTCATCGTGTTCATAGGGAATGCGACTGTATTTCTCAGCCAATCAGCAAAAGGAACATCCTGTGTATATTGACCAATCAGATCACCGCGACCATGACGACATTGACAACAGATTCGAAAACGCCACACGCATTTGCCGGGCTTTTGCTATATTTGATGGCAGATGAACATGGACATCAATAAATATAAAGGAAAGATAGTTCAATCGATTTGAAGAAAAAATATACGCATTCATTTACCATCAAACATTTCAACAAGCCTGGCAACTGTAGAAAACTAGAAAATGTGATAAAAGCGACCAGCGATGGTGTATTTTCCCATCAGGGCAGTTTTCTAGGTCAAGAGGTCAAGTGACTGACATGATAACTGAAAGTAGGCGGAACGCGGTCTGCTATGCAAGATGGCCAAGGGTTCGCCTTAGGATCAAAAAGAAACTTTGGCATTGTACAGATGTTTCTCCTCATGCAGGCAGTGGTTCACCTCAAATCGCCCAAGTCAGTTATGTTTAAATGGTATTCATACTCCTTGTCTTCTTCTCTCTAGAATCCGACTCTGAAACCATCCTAATCACATATATGTATACGAATAGGCGTACACCTGTTATGATATTATCCATATCATGTTCCGGCCTGCCCCCCCCCTCCCCCCACTCCCCTTCCTCCCCCATAGGGCGTGAAATATCCTTTCCAACTGTTTACTGTCTCGAGTGACTGTCCCGATACCATAGCTATATGTATTCTAAGATTCGCCGTGATGCTGATTGTACCGAAAAGTTCGACCAGAACTGTGACTGCACGTTGAACACAAACAAACACACAGGGAAACAAACAGAGGCGGTTTCACAAATTATAGTGAGATAATCTTACAACGTTATGGTATCTTATACGTGCTTAAGTCAGTATCGGAGAATCTCTGACGAGTGTTTTCAAATGATTACAACTTAAGCATTTCCGATCAAATAGGATTTTAGTTTGAGAAATTTCCTCTCAAGTGTGAAAGCGACGTCAAGAAATATTTATAAGGTTAACGTTGGCATATGAAACATTCAGCATTGCAAAAATTATCCTTGCTTTAGCTCTATTTTATGGTGTTCTATTTGTGCCAATTTGATTTCGCGCGTCGACTTGCAAAAGCCGACGTACGACGCGCGACGCAAAGAGTCGACGTCGTGTTTTGATAGGCGACGTTGCCCCATGCGTCGCGCGTCGACCTTTAGAATGGTAAAGAGATAGGCCGAAACTCGACGTCGAGTTTCAAAAGTCGACGTCGCCTTTTGGCCTATCTAGTAGCATTGTAAAAGTCGACGCGTGATGCGCGACGGAGAGGGCGACGTCGCCTTTCAAAACGCGACGTCGACTTTTTCCATCGCGCGTCACGCGTCGAGTTTTGATTCTTCAAAAAGGCGACGCACGACGCGCGACGTCGACGTCGCGTTTTGAAATGCGACGTCGCCCTCCTCGTCGCGCGTCGACTTTTACAATGCTAAGAGATAGGCCAAAAGGCGACGTCGACTTTTGAAACACGACGTCGAGTTTTGGCCTATCTCTTTAACATTGTAAAAGTCGACGCGCGACGGAAAGGGCGACGTCGTGTTTTGAAACGCGACGTCGCCCTTTCCATCGAGGCGGAGCGCGAGATCAAATTGGCACAAATAGCACACCATACTATTTCCATGCTATGCCTCTCTGTATTTGAAAGCTAATAGTGTCTTAGGATATCTGCAATATGGGTTACTTATGAACGGTGGCTGTCTTGTTGGCTTTAACCATCTCATCGATTGGCTTTTGATAAGAATAACCACCGAGGTGATCATGCGCATGTACATGTACAGGAAAACATATTAAATGATTTCCACATAAAAGCGCCCGTCACCAAAAAAAAGCGACCCTTTTCGCACAAAATTCACCCCACATTTTTTCGTAGACCTTATATTACCATGCTGGTTTTTTTTCTATTCGCTTCCTATAATCTCCCGGAACACACCAATAACAGAAAAGATGTATGTTAAGCGAGACTTTTTTTCCGCAATTTATAAACCTGATCATACACATGCAATTTACTTTTCATAATCATGAATTTCAGCGTAAAACTGGTCTCTGGAAATAGTATATTTAATGCTTACGTCGCGGCATTAACCTAATGCCTTCTACAGAGCTAATGTACTGGAAACGAATCTTTTTATACAGCTGGTTACATACAAAGTGAGTACTGTTCACTTGCAGTGTGTCCGAGATCATGATCGCGACGTAAGCATTAAATATAATATTTCCAGAGATGGCAGATGAACATGGACATCACGGTGTGATTTATAACAGTGCAGGGGTATCTCTATCCCAGATAACCCTGGTACACTTGGGCACGTGTTCATCGTGTTCATAGGGAATGGGACTGTATTTCTCAGCCAATCAGCAAAAGGAACATCCTGTGTATATTGACCAATCAGATCACCGCGACCATGGCGACATTGACAACAGATTCGAAAACGCCACACGCATTTGCCGGGCTTTTGCTATATTTGATGGCAGATGAACATGGACATCAATAAATATAAAGGAAAGATAGTTCAATCGATTTGAAGAAAAAATATACGCATTCATCTGCCATCAAACATTTCAACAAGCCTGGCAACTGTAGAAAACTAGAAAATGTGATAAAAGCGACCAGCGATGTCAATGCATTCGATCTCACCCATTCACTGAAGGACTCGGGACTCGAATTGGGTGGAATAACGCATGGATTTCTATTTCCTCAGTTAAATTTCGCTGATTTATCCATTAATATGATATTGTTATGCTTGGTTTAAATAATTTACATTCGATATCAGCAAATATTTTAGCACAGAAATTCAAACGTCTGGTGTATTTTCCCATCAGGGCAGTTTTCTAGGTCAAGAGGTCAAGTAACTGACATGATAACTGAAAGTAGGCGGAACGCGGTCTGCTATGCAAGATGGCCAAGGGTTCGCCTTAGGATCAAAAAGAAACTTTGGCATTGTACAGATGTTTCTCCTCATGCAGGCAGTGGTTCACCTCAAATCGCCCAAGTCAGTTATGTTTAAATGGTATTCATACTCCTTGTCTTCTTCTCTCTAGAATCCGACTCTGAAACCATCCTAATCACATATATGTATACGAATAGGCGTACACCTGTTATGATATTATCCATATCATGTTCCGGCCTGCCCCCCCCCTCCCCCCACTCCCCTTCCTCCCCCATAGGGCGTGAAATATCCTTTCCAACTGTTTACTGTCTCGAGTGACTGTCCCGATACCATAGCTATATGTATTCTAAGATTCGCCGTGATGCTGATTGTACCGAAAAGTTCGACCAGAACTGTGACTGCACGTTGAACACAAACAAACACACAGGGAAACAAACAGAGGCGGTTTCACAAATTATAGTGAGATAATCTTACAACGTTATGGTATCTTATACGTGCTTAAGTCAGTATCGGAGAATCTCTGACGAGTGTTTTCAAATGATTACAACTTAAGCATTTCCGATCAAATAGGATTTTAGTTTGAGAAATTTCCTCTCAAGTGTGAAAGCGACGTCAAGAAATATTTATAAGGTTAACGTTGGCATATGAAACATTCAGCATTGCAAAAATTATCCTTGCTTTAGCTCTATTTTATGGTGTTCTATTTGTGCCAATTTGATTTCGCGCGTCGACTTGCAAAAGCCGACGTACGACGCGCGACGCAAAGAGTCGACGTCGTGTTTTGATAGGCGACGTTGCCCCATGCGTCGCGCGTCGACCTTTAGAATGGTAAAGAGATAGGCCGAAACTCGACGTCGAGTTTCAAAAGTCGACGTCGCCTTTTGGCCTATCTAGTAGCATTGTAAAAGTCGACGCGTGATGCGCGACGGAGAGGGCGACGTCGCCTTTCAAAACGCGACGTCGACTTTTTCCATCGCGCGTCACGCGTCGAGTTTTGATTCTTCAAAAAGGCGACGCACGACGCGCGACGTCGACGTCGCGTTTTGAAATGCGACGTCGCCCTCCTCGTCGCGCGTCGACTTTTACAATGCTAAGAGATAGGCCAAAAGGCGACGTCGACTTTTGAAACACGACGTCGAGTTTTGGCCTATCTCTTTAACATTGTAAAAGTCGACGCGCGACGGAAAGGGCGACGTCGCGTTTCAAAACACGACGTCGACTTTTCGCAAGTCGACGCGCGAGACCAAATTGGCACAAATAGAACACCATACTATTTCCATGCTATGCCTCTCTGTATTTGAAAGCTAATAGTGTCTTAGGATATCTGCAATATGGGTTACTTATGAACGGTGGCTGTCTTGTTGGCTTTAACCCTCTCATCGATTGGCTTTCATTGGAATAACCACCGAGGTGATCATACGCATGTACATGTACAGGAAAACATATTACATGATTTCCACATAAAAGCGCCCGTCACCAAAAAAAACCGACCCTTTTCGCACAAAATTCCCCCCACATTTTTTCGTAGACCTTATATTACCATGCTGGGTTTTTTTCTATTCGCTTCCTATAATCTCCCAGAACACGCCAATAACAGAAAAGATGTATGTTAAGCGAAAACAAATTTCCGCAATTTATAAACCTGATCATACAAAGTGAGTACTGTTCACTTGCAGTGTGCCCGAGATCATGATCTCGGGCACACTGCAAGTGAACAGCACTCACTTTGTATGTAATCAGCTGTATATATAGATTCGTTTCGAGTACAACATTAGCTCTGTAGAAGGCATTAGGTTAATGCCGCAATATACTATTTCCAGACACCAGTTTTACGTTTCTAATTCCAATTACATATCCTGGATGAATGAGAATCTACATTCTTATATAGGATAAAATTTCAATGACAATTATGCCTTCTAAAGCGTGATTCCGTCACGCTGAAATTCATGATTATGAAAAGTAAATTGCATGTGTAACTATATGAGCATAATGAAACATAATCTCTACGCTCGACCGTACGCACTATAGGAGGCTTTGTTTCACTTCTATGCATCTGGCAATATAGAATACCTCGAAATATTGATGAACAAATTTAGAAATTACTTGACTTGCCATAGTTATATAGAAGTTCTCAAAACGCAGGTAAGAAGCATTAGAATCCCGTATTCGGTGGCACAGATAAGAAAAAAATAGAGAACCAGTTTCTTGAATTGGAAAACCAGTATGTGCAAATGTTCAGTTGATCGTCAGCATTACATTGAAGAGATGTTAGACGAGGTGGGAGGTTGGGATGGCGAGAAGCTGGAATTCGAACGCCCTAAGACAATCTCAGAGGAATAACGATAATATATTTAACAGAATTGTTTCTTCACGAAAGGAAACTATGTTAGAAACAATCGAACAAGAAACTGAATTTTCCAAGATCAAACTCGGATGTTTAATGAAATAGAACAGCTTGATAGTAACATGCATTCTAAGCGGCAAAAATTGGCGGAAACAAATAACGATCTATTACAATAAGTCACAGAGTCAGATATGCATGCTCTCCCGTGAAGGACTATTGTTCCTCAATGAAGGCTGTAAAACAAACGAAAAGCTATAAATCTCTTGGATCCGATGGATTCCCCGCTGATTTTTCAGATATATCTTATGCGGTCAACCGGACAAGTTCTTTAAATAGGACCACTGTCATCCTTCCAGCAACAGATTTGCATGTCTTGGTTGTCTGATGAAGGAAAAGACAGACGAAATTTTCAATGCGCTGGAGTAAAATTTCTCTATTAAAAACAGAATACGTTTTATTGCTATCACTGAAGGACGAAACACAACAATAACCGTGCGAGTCACTTAGATCCTCAGAGCTAGGTGTATTCAAGTAGAAGTGTTGGTTAAGAAATTGGTGATAATGCTTTCAAATCAGGTTCTGTCAATGGCCCGAATACATGTGTGATCATTGTTGAGGCATGGTCATTCCTAAGATATGTTGTTAACGAGAAGACATGCGGGTGGAGGTTCGTACAGAGGACAATACCCCAATGCCAATTTTAGCCGTAACCCATGGCCCGATGTGCGTTTGGTGAAAATCCATGCAGTTAACCTTGAACTTATCATTCTTGAGACACGATAGTAACAATCAATTAGTGATGAACTGGACAAAATTTGTGCTTCTATTCTGCGACTACATGCAAATGCGAGTCAAGTTTGTGGTTCATATGCAGTCGTTTTTCAGATATGGCGGTAATGAGAAAACAGATTGTCGATGCACATGATAAAAAGTGTTTATTTTAAATAAGCATTTGTGTCCATGCCTTAATTCATATATAATATAGAACCAGAGTATCGAATATCTTTCAAGAGAAATAGCCTCTTTATTACGTTTACCGATGTCGTTACACCTAGATTTTCCTTTTCTACATCATAATTGATAAGTAACTCGCGTCAGATTACACGGAGGACATTTGCAAGCATTTGCTTGCCCAATCTGGCGGTAACGTATTTTGAAACAAAATATGTTTCTTTTGTATTCGATTTAGAAGACTAAAAACATACAGCAATATTCTTCTGTTTCAACCTCTTTGTAGGCAGATAATTTCAGCTCAGCTCTAAGGTTACCCTGGATGAACAGTGTTTATGTTTAATTAACCTCTGCGACAGTGCCTTAATTCTTATATAATATACATACTATAATACTCGTATTATGAACAATATCCAAAAGCCATTTTTAGCAGGAGCCCGTGACCAGTGTTTATGTTTAATTCACCTCTGCGACCGTGCTTTAATTCATATAAAATATACATGCTATAAGACTCATATTATGAACAATATCCAAAAGCCATTTTTAGCAGGAGCCCGTGACCAGTGTTTATGTTTAATTAACCTCTGCGAACGTGCCTTAATTCATATAAAATATACATGCTATAATACTCATATTATGAACATTATCCAAAAGCCGTTTTTAGCAGGAGCCCGTGACCAGTTGCGTATCTGGTGTAAGAACTTATCATTCTTGAGAAATGGTGCTAGCAATCAATTTGTATAAAAAAGATGACAGTTTGACCTGGTGACTCAGAATAAACTAGGTCAATCTCACAGATTTTCAATTGGCTCCTGCTCTGTGATCTTATCTATATGGGATGTATGTTTGGAGTCATAGTCATTCTTGAGCTAAGGTGTTGATGAGAACGGACTAGATCAATCTCACAGATTTTCAATTGGCTTCTGCTCTGTGATCTTATGTATGTGGGATGTATGTTTGGTATTCCGAGTCATAGTCATTCTTAAGCTAAGTTGTTGATGAGAACGGACGGGGTGAAAGGGGCCTCATGACGAGACGCACTTCGTTGGTGAAGTTTTTGGTCCTCGATTATAGAATTTATCTTAATATTTTGGGCAGAATAGTTTTATAGATTAAGATTTTCTTCAATGGGGTTGTCGACAAAGAACGAAATATCACCATGCATGAATCGATAATACTATCATTTTATATGCATCGTTAGGATCTCTAAAAGGAACCATGGGCTTATTGAACCAACAAGGTATAAGAGAAGGAGAAAGGTATAGGTTATACTGTAATTGTATTATCAAATGCACCAGAACGCAGAATTTTAATTTGCATCTCTAAACGATTTTTGTTTTGAGGGGGGGGGGGGTAGGGGTCTTTACACACGGTTTGTACCTCTTGGATATGGCTCCAATTGTAAAGTTCTTAACAATAATAGAAGAAGAATGAATCTGTGGCTTTCACATCTTGTTTTCAAAAATCGGCAGGGTCAATGCAATTCAAAATTTGAGTCGGGACTGAGATCCGGATCGAACATCTTTTTAAGTTCATCAAAAATCAGTCGATAATATATAGTCAAAATGAACAAGAAAGCACAATTTACATCGAGATTTAAAAAGAATACATGTTATTTCGTTCCCAAACTAACTCAAATTTGAGTCAATTCGTCCCCAACTTTGTGACAATTCGTCCCCAAATATAAATCAACGCTTACCAATGAATTTGATAAATGTTGTTGAGTTCCGGAAATAGCACCGAGATGATTGATATTGAAGACATTTTGTCTTCGAATGGTAGAAATAGTCTTCTATAAAAATATGCAGATATATAGCACCTCCGAAGAGCACGACTGGGATAGGCTTACATATACATAAATAGCTAGCTTCTTTTTAACATGTTTGCAGTAATTAGTCAGTGCAGTTCACATATTTATGGATATTTCATCTAAGAAACATGAGCAAAGGATGTCTGTCCACTGATTAAAATTATTCAATCGTAGGACGTTATCACATAGGCAGAGTTCAAACTTATATCAGAATGTGTTGGTAAATTTTGATTTTTGTTTGGAGACGATTTGACTCAAGGTTGGGGACGAATTGACTCAAAGTTGAGGGGACGAATCGTCTCAAGTTGGTGTTCGTTGGGGAAGAGTTGTTTTGGGGATTAAGTGACCTGCACCCTTAAGATATATATCTCAGACACAAAGAGGAGGAAGAAAGCGGGTTCAGCTCCAGGTATATTTATATATATATATCACGCTACAAAAGTTCTTCAAATTAAACAATATTCCGCCAAAATTTATCAGAACACACCCTTTACTGAATGTAAGTATAACAATTCCCAGGAGGGATCATATACATGCAGCAGGAAAGTATAAGTTGTACTTAAACAATATGCTATGCCTTTTAACATCAGTCTAAACCACACAGTTATCGAAAGTCAGAAATACGCTGTCAAAATGCCCCAGTATCACATTTAGATTGAAAAAAAAAAAAAAAAAAAAATCCGGGATCTACATAGGAAAACATAAAACAACGAAAAATACGAGCGATAACTGAGTGATGATTTGTGATTTTAGTCATTCAAACTTGTCCATAAAGCGTCTCCAGCTTCCGGGATTTAGGCGTCCTCTCGAGTGCAGGATATACTAGCTCCGCCACCAAGACAATATTGCTTCCGCCGTGCCTTAAAAACCCATCTACGTCAGCTCTAACCTGTTCTCGCTGTGTGCCACTACTACTCATCTGTCCCCGATCGCCATTACATGTAATTCATCAAGTATTTTGTTAACCTGTGCAACTATAAAACATATGTTTTCTAGGGATAGAACAAGCCCCTTGGGGTTTTATTCCCGCCTCTATTTGTCAGAAATGGTTGTATACTGTCATATATCCTGTGGTGAATAAAAAACTTCAAACTTTAATTGTAACCTCGGATCTTACTAACCCTATCTGGCCTGGATTTTTGGGACCTGGAATTTAGAAGAAAATGACAACAATGTCACATCGCGGTACGTCAGCTCCTCAATTTTTCGTCGTCCCGGAAATAGGATAGAAAGTGTTTTTGAGGGGGGGGAGGGGCGCGGGGGGGGGTCATAATGACCCTCAGGCATGGTGAGGTTCGTGATGTTATGTATGGATTGTAGATCAAGGCGTATCTCTGTTGCTGGATTTCCACATACAAGTATAACCACATCATAGTAAGTTTTTTCTGTTTTTTTTTTCAACCAGCTGTAGGGTGGCATCTGACGACCTCGCAGCAAATCAGAATATCACTTTTCTCCTGTCAGTCAAATACAGTACAGAGCTGAACTAATAAATACAAAAGTAAGGATGACTTAGATTATTTCACGTGTTAGGGTTCAGCGGAGATACTCTTTATGACTGGAGTGGTAGTTAAAGGAAATTTTGCCTGAATCGTCAGCATTAAAAGGTAGTCAAGATAAATAACCTACTCTACCCTCTTTACACATAATCATTATATGACTGGGTGAAACGTCACACACCCACTGAAGTATTATTTTTTTCAATTCTGAGAACTATGTAGACACAAAAGCTATATGTTTAACAACTCTGGAGTTATTAGTTGAATATAGTTGTCGTCGACTAACTACTGTATTAAATAAATAGATTCACATCCCAAACTATTCAAGTGACTGAAAATATTTTCAGTGCATTAGATTGAAATGGAACAAGAAGCTTGCTTATATTTACCGAGAAATAAATGAACGAATATACTGACTTAAACAGGGAGCCACAAGGAATTCTTTGAGTCCCATGTTTAATAATTGTTTAAGATTGTGACCCAAGCTTAGTTTTGATGTACCAGGGGGATGTAGTATAGATGTACCAGGTGATGTAGTATAGATGTACCAGGGGATGTAGTATAGATGTACCAGGGGATGTAGTATAGATGTACCAGGGGATGTAGTATAGATGTACCAGGTGATGTAGTATAGATGTACCAGGGGATGTAGTATAGATGTACCAGGGGATGTAGTATAGATGTACCAGGGGATGTAGTATAGATGTACCAGGGGATGTAGTATAGATGTACCAGGTGATGTAGTATAGATGTACCAGGTGATGTAGTATAGATGTACCAGGTGATGTAGTATAGATGTACCAGGTGATGTAGTATAGATGTACCAGGTGATGTAGTATAGATGTACCAGGTGATGTAGTATAGATGTACCAGGTGATGTACCAGGTGATGTAGTATAGATGTACCAGGTGATGTAGTATAGATGTACCAGGTGATGTAGTATAGATGTACCAGGTGATGTAGTATAGATGTACCAGGTGATGTAGTATAGATGTACAAGGTGATGTAGTATAGATGTACCAGGTGATGTAGTATAGATGTACCAGGTGATGTAGTATAGATGTACCAGGTGATGTAGTATAGATGTACCAGGTGATGTAGTATAGATGTACCAGGTGATGTAGTATAGATGTACCAGGTGATGTAGTATAGATGTACCAGGTGATGTACATTTACATGTAGCTTGGAGATCATAATCACTGAACCCAGAAGTTACATACAAAATACCTCATTCCTTAGTTTATGACTCATCATATTGTATGACCGTGGGCCAAAAATGAAGAAATCTGACGAAAACATCACTTTTCTGGCACCCCACATGGCCGCCATTTTTAATTTACCCATGATCCTCTGCTCGGGGCGTCATACAAATAGGCTCAAAAGGACCCTAATATGATAGTCTAAAAATTCACTGAGTTTCAGCTCTCAATTTTGTGACGTTCCGGAGATAGGAACAAAAAACCAACAAGGCGGAGCGGTGGAGAAAAGCCGCCACTCTCCAGGCCAGGTAGGGTTAACCAGCTGCTATCACAATCGGTATATAATAAATAGGCAATCCACAAATAAATGGACTCCTCTTCCTCATCACAAAATGTACAGTTAGAATCAATAACAACGAAGGAAATAAACAGATTCAAAGGGGGATCGATCATGTTGTCATGATATTCTTATAATTGTTTTCTATCTCTCATAGAAGCGAAATGGACGGGGGTCTCGTAGAGCAGTGATACTGTCCGCTGGTCTCTCATTCTTAGTGACGGCCTGTCTGGCTACCACAGTGTTTATGACGGTTTATTGGACTTCAGGTTGTCAGAAACACCACTCAGATGACAATAACGAGGTACGGTAATTCGTCTATGCCAATTTATCAATCGACATATATCCCAACGCTGGATCGCAGCAAACTCGCATTGCCCAGTTCCATTCTGGGGGAGGATATGTCTTTGTCTTATTCGAATAACGAACATATTTTCTGCACAATATCCACCTTTGTAAAATTTAGATGACCCCAGCAATTATCCTTGAGCAGAATTTATTTGAGAATTAATTCTTATAATATAATAATTGTTCTTTTCATTATAGTGGATATCTTGGACCCTTGTGAAAGACGGGGAATTTCTGCACGTATCGGCTTTGTATGACGAGGAGTCTCGAACTGGATTGATTGTGTCTGCTGAGTCCAACAAGATAGGGGGAGATAACTCCATGGCTCTTCATGACTTCGTCAAGGTATTGTTCTCTCACTGCCCAACCCTATTAGATATCGATTGAACTTTGTGAAGAAGTCAGCAAATTGATCTGTTACTGAAAGTGACCCCACTCCCAAACACACACTCATTCCCGTCAGCTGAGGTACACCCCGAGCTACACTATGTCACTTTCATGTGGCCTTTGGCTTGGTTCGCCTTATTTATAATCGCATATACTGCAACGGAGGAAACTGAGCCATCTCTATCGTTGCATTTAAAAAAAATATATTTGAGGTGTCTTTTGTGTCATACCATTAGGTATCTCCCACGACATTGCCAACAAGTGATGCAATCACTGCCACGGTGGTTGGCACATATATGTTACTTGATAATCAACATATAGAATTGGGCATCCTTATTTCGGCAAGGGGCGGCATAATATCTACTCACGATAATTGTACACATTTTTCTTTCCGCTCCTAGCAAACACATGCGGATTGCTTAGGCTTTCCCTGACGGGGCGCACGAGTCTCAATTACGGTTGTTCAAAGCTTGTCTCTCCAACATTCATGAATACAAACTATTTTACACAAAGTTGTTTCAGGATGAGCATTCTTTGGAATTATATTTCATTCAAGGGAATCTTCGCCATCAGGGACTTCCGTACCAATACCTGCTATGTTTCAAAGATAACAACCCCAGATTTCAACACCGCAAAGAAGCGGACCGAGGCCATAACGGTAAGATTTAAATATCGCCAATTGATGAAAGATTCCATTCAAGAATTCTCTTCCATTTGGTGCAATATCAGTATTCAGTGCCCACTGTTTCAATAGATAAGTTAACATTGTTTCAACAGACGGCTTTGATTCGTCCGACATGACACTCAGAATATTCAACTATCTTATGTAAAAGCAGATATTCTTTATTGGGACTGGCTGTTACTGCATTCATACGCGCAGACTAATACAGTAGTAATATCGCCCACAATATTTCATGAACCCTAACATTTCCAAACTTTGTTCGCGTTAATGAACATGAATAGATAGACATGTTGATAGATAACACGAATAAAACAGTTACAGGTTTTGTATATACATTTGACCTCCTTACGGTCAATGATTCAGGTTACTTTATTTCTGGATACCTGGATCTTGAACGTAAAGTCTGGTAGACTTCTCTGCTCCTCCTGCCCCTGAACTGCTTGTTCTGCTTCCGGTTTGTCACTACCATCCGTATTTATACAAGTGACTGTACTTTGAGTTATCTCAATGTCTGTCAAGCTTATGTTTGAACACATTGAGGGATCTGGCAGTTACAGTATCATCCGGTAGTGCATTCCAAGGATTGACTACTCTGAATGCGAAAGAGTTGCCTCGGACATCAAGTCTAAGACTTCTATTATAGAGAGATTAGCTGTTTGCTATATGAAATATACCTATTTCCATCTCATTTTGTCGAATGTTTATGTTTTGTGTGATTTATAATTTGTAATAAAATGTTGGCCATCATACACTGTTTCCACAATTCGGTTATTCACATCGGCAACCATCCAATCCAATCTTCCAACCAATGTGAATTTGTATTTTCCAGCAAATGTGATCCAGTGATAGAGTGGATTATTTGATCATCTTTCACTTGTTATACTCGCAAATCTGTTCATTAGCGAAATCGAAAGACTAGACATAAGAATATATCTATTTCATAGTACACGCTGCTCCTTGTATAGCTTGTGGTTTGTCGAGTTACATAGTCGTTCATGCATGTAAGATGAAAATATACATTGTGTTAACGGTGTATTTTATAGGGAAGACAGGTGCCCATCCAAAAGTTGGAATATGGCGTGGCCCGTCCTAAAAACATGACATCTGCAGAACTGGGACCGAGGCTGACCAATTTCTGTTTCGGTGCCAACGCTCACTGGTTTGATATGAGCACTGGTACCGGTGAGTTGAGATAACATATGGGATTGTACATGTATATGTAACACAACTGATTATCGAAAAATCACTGATACAGGATAACAAAATTATATAAAATATATCGGTGAAAGAGCGAGTACTGATAATACACTATCCAACTATCCCCGTTGCACTTTTTAACTTTTAATAATCGTTTATGACAGTGCTTCATGCTGTTTGCCTTGCATATTCATTTTAGATACGGCATGGACGTGCCGCATATAGCTACCGCCCATCGAATCGACAGTTACCAATGCGTGTATTTGGATAACGGTGCATTATGGTCTAGTTATCTCTGTTTCAGGCGCCAATGCCCATGGGCAACTGGAATAACAATGCGCCTCTAAAAATTGAGAAAAATAATTGCGATATCCTATATAGCCCATTTCTTAGTACCAATTTTATCGGGCATGAAATAAGGTAATTTCGAAGAAGATGAAAGCCGTTAGCACTTTGCCAGCAGGGCAACAAACTGTTTCTGGTGGCCAGTGAAGACGAGTAATTATTAAGCCATGTGTATTTGTATATTTAAGCTATTTTTTGTGTGGTGTTTTTGCCATTATGTTTTGACGTGGATAGCGTTAGTCTGCCATTTAAGGGTAGTGTAAAAGCTGGAATATTTTTACTGGGATATTACTACTGAAACGTGGACGAGGGATATCTTAATAATGATGTCGAAATTGCAATGATGCCTCTCTTGTAATAACGACAACAGAGGATGTGTGATGTTTACATACGAAAATTATCTTGTGTGTTAGGATAACTAAGCCGAGTCTTTTTCGAACGCAAACCTGCCAAATGATAATTGTCTTGCCGAATACATAATGAAATAACAACCTCGAAAATAATTGCGGTCTTCCGTTGTATAGAAATGGATTTATGATTGATCAGAATGTGCTTCCTGGCCTATTTTTTAGTTTGGGCATTTACAGGGAAGATTTTCAATGGTAGCAAGGATATGACACCTCAAACCATTCTTCGCTCTTTCACATATAAATTCCATAATAGTTTGTGTGAACATATAATAGGTCAGGAAGCACGTTTTGTTCAATTATATACCAATTTCGATACATTTAACTGAAGATAGTGTTTCAAGGCTGATATTTCAGTATTTATATTGCAAAAGAAAAACAAGTTTGAGCTTGAAAAAAAGTCGACTTGATTATCGTGACACATAAGGGAGTCTTCCGTATGCAAATCACATCCTTTAACTCGTCTCCTATTTATACAGATATAGGTCTAATTACGATATGTACATACATGTACAATATATATCCTCTGATCTAAGGCTCTTCAAATCCCGTCGGGTGGATGTAAATGAATCGCCAATGTAACATGAAGTTCTTGTATATAACGGCTGATGTATGAGAAATAACTGGAATTGAAATGGCTAACGTGCAATAAGATCAACTGACAGTGATCGGTCTGCCAAAATATTCACTCCTAATATTCGTACCTACATGCCGTTGCTATATGGCGGTACCAAATTTCACAACAGTTGTCTTAATGGGAAATTCAAGTATCTCTATCAATAAATAAAACCCCATAAATTATATCCATTATATAAAGAAAGATTGATGACTTCTGATGTTTATATAGGTTATCACTTTCCTACATCACCGTTACAACTAACGAACAGAGTGCTCGATCAGGTCCTAATAAGGAAAAGTTGCATGAATAGTAGAGAAACCCCAAGGAGTTACGTTTTTATATGGCGAATACATGTGTTTCGATATGTCCCGCCTCGTCAACTTCTTCCTTCAGACCGTTTCAGATTTTTAATATCCGTGTTTGGAAGAGGAGAATACATAGAATATTTCGCGAATTATTTATTACGGTTCTTACAACAGCGTGAACTTTCAACATTAGCATATTACCTTTAGAATAACAAATGATTTCGAATGTTTAATCCATCGCAATGAAGACATTTTTCGGCAGTATGCTGCACTTAAACATTACTACGGCTATTAGTCGAGCGTGGTCTTTGAGCAGAAGCCGTTGTCTTTTGCTGTCAAATGTTTAATCCCACCCAAGTGATGTTCATTTCAACCGTATTCGTTCATGGAGTTGACCAGACAATGAAAGAATTAAATCAGCCGGCTCGGCATGTAGTGCGACGTGAAATTTAACTCCGTGGCCTTTTCAAAGAATGAGCATATGACGGTATGATTGTTGGGTGTCGAGCCCCAATCAGAAGAAAATTTACTCGGATTTTAGTTCTGTTAATTGTTGCGTTTTATAGTATTCTGTTATCTGTTGAAATACATTGCAGTGTAGAACGGGAAGGGAACAATGTTGGACAAAGTCTTTGCTGCCTTGAAATGAACATTCGACGATGTGTCTAAAAGTAAACGCCTATCATTTAAATCCCCACGCTCAAATATGAACCGTAATATTGCGAATGTTTTATGTTACATGCAGTGCAGTAGACAAAAAACAATCGCTGTTTCGTCTTTTTAAAGCAAAATCACATATAAAAATCACAATCTCATATAATAATGTTCCGTCTTTTACTAACGAATTAGTATAGCGACAGTAGTGATCATGGGAAATGACAAAAAGGATAATTCTTTACAGATGCAACCAAAAATGTGTATCTATCCCGAGAAGAGAAACAATTTATCACTATCATTACACAGTATATACCGGCTTGCTGAAACCAATGCCCGATAGCCTAACTATACTATGAAATTGAAATGTGTTTACTAAATGTAATGGAATGCGTGTAACTTTTCGATATTATCTCTCCTTCCAACTGATAAAATATATTACATATGCCCTTGGTATAGTCAATATGGAATGAGCTTCTCCTAATTAGATGTTCAATATACAAGAAATCCTCTATTTTGCACATTTTCAAGGCAAGCATGAGCCGAGATGCAGTGCATATAGGCAGACATTGAAGTTAGATGATTTTAGAAACGAAAACAGTTGTCTTGGTGATTCTAATCAAAAAGGGCTCATCGAACTGATGTTCATTGCATTTTTGTCGCTTGGCCAGGCAAGAAAATGGAATCTAAAATACAACGCTTTTCTGTCCGCATCCATATATAACACCACACCAACTGTAGTCTCCATACGATAAACACGGTCTGTCTCCACGTTTCGAATAACTCACAGACTCACACGCCCATAAAAGGAAGCATTCAATTGCAAGATTGTGCTTTACTACCTACAATCTCGTGAAGCAAAGATACTTTCCAAGGTTAGCTATCAGTTCCGCTGTGTGCATTTCACCAGTGTAATGGACAAGAGCAGAATACTGCCGAACACATTTTTTATTGCGATGGAATAAACATTCGAAATCCTTTCTTATTCTAAAAGTAATATGCTAATGTTGAAAGTTCACCGTGTTGTAAAAACCGTAATATTGGTTGTATTTCAGAACCTTTGCATTGCTAAGGGCAATACATGAATATTTACTGTTCATTGGATAATTTCAGCATTTTAGAAAATTCGCAACTTATTTTGAGATCAATTCTTCGTCATTAGGGTACATGTATATTACTTTCAAATTTATATCCCACATATCCTCTCTATATATATGTCTGTTTGATATATTTTGCAGGTAAAATTAAGAGAGACTCAAGTCGAGCAGCTCTCGTCATTGGGAGTGATGATATTCTGGGATACATTATCATCGAAGACCACGTAATGTGAGCAGGCTGTATACGATCAAACACGTCCTCCTCCAGCGAAGATCCACCTGAAGAAACAAGAGAACGTACCTGTCATATTTCAATCCAACATAATCGCTATATCTGTAATCTCCTTCAAACTGTATCAAATTTAACATCTTTTTTTGTTATTTTCGGATTACGCTGCGTTAGTGAAGCACATATTATATTGCTGAAAATTGGTCCAGTCCCATACGCGATTCGAACCAGCGACCACCAGAGTACGGCACCCAAACTTAGCATAGGTATAAAAGTTCGTTATATTTCTGTGGCCTAAGTAATTGTTCCAGTAAAAACGAGACTGAACAGTTATAATCAAAGCGTGAACGAGATACAGTATACTCATCATGATAGGAACTTCCTTCGGATTGACGAATACTCGTCATTGATAAGGGTACTAACATCGCTGATCACGTCTCTCTTGCGAGAAACCAACTTCGGGATTTTTGCTTTTATGTCAGTTTACAATTGGTGCGAAATGTCGAGTGTGAAATGTCGTTCGAATATTGATGCAGATTTTTCCCATGGACGACGGATAAATACTGAATGTCGGTTACGTTATATGTACATCCATACTTAAAAATATTCATCTTGTTCTAAAAAATACATTTAAAGAGCATATGTACCACTGAATATTTTCATTTCTTTACTTGATAAAATTGAGATGATTTTACATCTGATAGAAATCACGTGCACAAATTTTAATTCTGAATAAAACTCATTCGACTGTATTGAATAGTATGTGGTGTATAAGTTATATATTACCATTCAGTTCTTTCGCTGAATATCATATACATTAGGTGTCAACGGAACAGAGTCGAGAAATAGCATAAGGAAGATAACAAATAGACTTCCTGACTATGTTCATCATTATATTCTGACTGCGATTTCGAACTTTATGTTACTTTCAAGGAATAATAGAAATAAGTAAGGGCAAGGACAGTAACAGATGAGTTGTCTGAGCTGATCTGTCATCACAGCTCCCGAGCTAACGTATCTAATTCCGCTTAGTCCGGTGCTACGGGCCTTGTGTATACTTCATAGTCTCCACTTGAACAGCTGCAATAAACTGCGACCGAGATACTAAGGCTACATGTACGTCCGAGAATCTATCTTATTCTCGTGTCTAAATGTTAGGTGCCGAAAGATGTTTTCCTGTAGAGTCATGTGGTTGCTTTTCAGTGGCCAGAGGTCGTCAATTTTTCGCACCTCTTGTATATCGCCCCAATAGTTTATATACCATATAGTATATACAGTTATCACTAAACAACTCCAGGGATTCGTCTTTCAGACTATGAGATTTAAAAACGCTTCGCTCTCTTTTCATTATCTTTCCAACATTTTTAAAGGAAATAAACAGCCGCAATGAAGCAAGCTATATTCTCTGAATTCAGGAAGCTCACAAAGGTCAGGAGTGCAGAGAGCATGTATTCATAACTATTTCAAGCGTCTAGTCCGTCATTCATAATCCAGCCGTCGTCCATTAGAGAATACCCGCGTCCATAATCCAAAGACCTATTCCATATTCCATATAACAGTATTAGCACCAAATTCAAAAAGACAATCATAGTATACATAAACATAGGCTTGTTTCCTGCAAGAGAGAAGCGGTCAACAGTTTTCAATGATGCCGGCAAGACATCATGATGTTCCAAAAATATCAAATCCGTATCGCTGATCAGTATTCTTAATCCATAATATTCGTTGTAAGTCGTCATCTAAAGAATGATGTATCTCAGTCACGCTTTGATTGTGACTGTTCATATGAATACCATGAGGATCTTGAAGTACATGGGTTCATACGGCCCCTAGCCCCGGGTTAAGCGGAATTAGACACAAGTTACGAAACGTAGCGCCATAGATCTTGCACGCTACGTTCGTACTTTGCTATCAGCATGCGATATGTATCGCCAAATTTGAGAAACTTTGAATGGAGGCGCTTGGTGGAATAGCCCTGTTTTATAAGTTTCTGCAACAATGTTTTGTGGCCAAGGAAGAACAAACCTTCAATTTTCAGTGACTACATTTCTCGTATACAGCTTACGAGAATTTCACCAAAACGGACTGTTTCCATATCCCTGTCTCCTAAATAGGCATAATCTACTAATAGGCTTACAACCCTCGAACAGCAGAGAATGTAATACCAAAAGAATGGAAAAAGATGACATCTGTGGTATAACTGTGACCCATAATTGTCTCTCAAAACGTTTGCGTAATAAAACGTACGGGGGGCACGGTTAGTCCAGTGGTTAACATCTCGGACTCTCACCAATGCGGCCCGGGTTCGATTCCGCATGGTGTCGACACGGTCGTATGTGAGATTGGGTTTCTGGTCCCAGACCGTGCTCGTGGGTTTCCCTCCTGATACTCCGGCTTTCCTCCCACACCACAAAACCAGATGTATGATTGTGAGATATGTTTCTGTGTATGAATGTGCTGGGCCCAGTGGAAGATTGGCTTATAGCCAAACTGGCTATCGAGGGTAAAAGAAAGATTATTATTATATAAATGATGAAACTTATATATTTCAGAATATGTGATTAATATATCATTCGTTTGCGAGTGACGAATATGATTGGTATAATTTGTGTATGTTGATATGGAGATTATAAAGAAATTACACGGCTCGAGGCAACGGCTTAAGCGAAATTAGATACGCCAGTTCGGAAGCTGTGATGGCAGATCAGTTCAAATATCTAACTCATCTCATGTTAAAGGATGAGCATTGAAGGCGTCTGATGAAGTAAACGGCCCAACATGGGATAAACATGGTAAATGTGAGAATATCCAGAAACAACTAACCTGGGATTTCCATCGTGGCTTAATTTTGGTCTGATAACATGGTTATTGAGGATAGCGTTTACGTGTGACAAAGTGATCTAACTATTCATACTTGCAAATGTACATGCAACTGCCCATGAAAGACTTCACCAGAAAATGCAAAAAATTCCAAGATGGTCTTTTTGACTTCACAGTTACGTAATTTTGAGGAAATTTTTTTGTCAATAATGGTCAGTGATGAGGATTGTATATAAAGAACATCATCATGTCTTTCTGATATCATTGGTAACTGTTGACCGTTTCTCTCTTGTAGCAAAACCATCTTGTGTTTTTCTCATTATTTTTATTTTATACACATCTGGAATTGGTCCTGCCGTGTTAGATAGGTCTTTCCTTTGTTGTCGCGGAAATTCTTTAATGGACGACGGGATCAGACGCTTGCTGTTAGCGAGAGAACTATCATGATCGAGACCAGCTACGAATAATTTCATCCTGACAAAAAGTGATTAAAGGTAGGATCGACTCACCTCCCAGACCAAAAGATAAACCGGAAGTGCTAGTTCTGTCAGTTGATTGGATAACAGGGGCACAATTTATAAACAGGAAGTTGCAACGTCATAATCTGATTGGATAACTGGTATTGTGCAATGCAGAACTGGAAAATAACCATTTAAAAGTAGTGCAATAAAACAAGTATGGTGTCATTTTTAATGGAGCGAATTAAAACGTTCTCTCTATATTATAAATATCATGGGAAAATAGCAGCCATTCTGTAGAGTTCATTTTGTTATACAGGTTGCAAGAATAAAAAATCATGGGGAAGCAACTGTTTAAGTTTCACAAGCTCCAGCGTAGACGACTGATTAAAATGGATAGATTTTAATATATCGATTTCACTATTAACAGTTGAAAATGTTCTGTGTCGATTATTTACATTAGACTGAAATTTGTAAGTGCCCCAAAATAAAATAAAAATCAACAAAAACTTGATATTTTACACAACAGAACTATTTATGTGTTTAATTAGTGGTTCGATAGTGAGACAGGACTGACCAAGACTGATCCCGCTGTTGAAGGTCAGCTTGTAACTTGTAACGATTCTGTGTGAACGATGGTACGTCTATGCATATGATATGAAATTCAATGCCGAGAAATCGCTTCGAGACGCAAGCTGGTAACGTGTAGTGAATCTGTGTGAAATAGTTGCAAGTGTAAGAAGTGATTCTTTGTTCAGATGCTAGAAGAGTTTTAAAGTGATGCGATGAGCCACTAACGAGGCCGTCCATTGAAAGTGGTTGTAATGACTTGCTCTGTTCTTTATTTCTGCATTTCATATTTCTGCAACGGAAATTGAGTTTCAAGAAACGTGCTATTATTTTCTTTCGTCGCACCGTACCTTTTTACAAAAATCCGTACTCTCAACAGAATGGCAAGATTATAATAGTGCCCTGTGGATGAACATCTAAGAATATTCTCCATCTCCGCCCTGATTCCCCACCCCACCCTGATCCTGATCCCCTGTGTTTAGTATTATATAGCGAAAAAAGGCATTTGACACGAGGAAGTTGAATTTAATTAGCAACAAGCTAGAAAAAACCCCGAAAATCTGCCTTTGTATTCAGCGTTGTGACAGTTAAATAATACACAAGAAAACATATGGCTGCCATGTTTGTATAACTATTACGGCGACACTTTTTCTTCATTTATTATCTTCATCTAACAGGTGAATAAATACTGAAATTTAAAAAAATCTACCACTACAAATTAAAGTCTTCTACTTCCTTATCTTACTTCAGGAAGTTAAAAGACTATTATCATCTGTGTGAGCACACCTGATCGGGTCAAACAGTACGGTAGTAGGCTTTCGGGTCGAAAGATTATATATATTTTCGCTTCCCAGTGAAAACAAATATACCTCGGCTGGATTACATATGCGACAAAGTAGCTAAATTAAAGGGATCTGGCTGTTAACTGGAGAGCGGAAGAGGCATTGATGTTGCATAATATGTCAATATTGATTCAGGTTACGAAGATCAAAGGGGCTTCCTGGTAAGCCGAGAAACCAATTGTGGGTGTGTGGGTCAACTAAACCTCCCGTGTTCCTTAACTCCAATATTTATTTTAGAATACTCGATACGTTGTAAAAATAAGTTCACATTGAATGCAACAAGGAAGAAGAGATTTATTTATATATTGAAAATAATGTGGACACCTGGAATTGTTCTGAAGACTCCCTATGTTGTGGAATCGCGGGCGCTACACACACAGTCCTAAGAAGGCGCTCACGCATACACACTGCTGTCGAACATATGCAGGTATAGTCATTTACCTTCTTGTGTTAGATTACTTGGCTTTGTATATGTGATGTGAATAACATTCTGTGTTTTTTTATCTGTATTTTCTTTGTTCGATGATTTTGTGTTTATTTTCAGGATTTGCCGAAGCAATGTACCTAATGTCAAGTTAATGTCACTAAAGTGATCACTCTCATGTATAGCTAGGAATATTGAGTATAAAAATGAAAAGCAACCAAGCGGCAGAAATTATTTCCGCATTCTTAATCCTAGCCTGACCTTTCAGAGTAGCTCTTAAGACTGTGATTACACGTTGTGGAAAACATATTTTAGTCAACCAATACCCTCGACTGGACTAGTGGATCAGTGGTACAGAGAAATAAAACGATAAAACACACGGACAGTTTTCTAGCTATAGTATGCTATTTAGATAAGGGAAATAAACTATATAGATATGTGGCTGTCACTGCATAACAGTATCAAAATATGGCAGATCTTAGAAAAAGGAATACATATTTAAACTTATTATCTCTTCGAAGTTAAACATTCTGTTTTGGCAAACTCTGGGAACAAACCTCATAGGAAATACTTGATTGGGATGAATATGCGTATATTTTTGTTCTCATCGCGTCGATAATCCGATTAAATCAGGATCATATGGTGAGTAAATCGAGATTGCACCTCGAATACATGATCACACTTCGCTGCTTAGTAATAGAGAGCACTTATATATAGCGGCAATTCTTAATATTAAACTGAGGCTATTCCCAACTAAATACAAAACATCCTTGGTGAGGTTGGAATGTGTATCCAATAAAAAGACATGGTCAGACACTGCGTTCAGAAAAAATATGTGGGGTCATAGATATATATCAAATATCAAACTGAAAAGAGGATGCCTTAGGAATGTGGCACATCAACTCGACTTCCCTCGTCTAATAGTTTGCTGTTGTTGTACATTTGCTCCTCACAGTGTGTAACAACGATTTTGTTTTCTAGTAAATATAACAAGTAACGAAACTTATTTATGGCGTAAACTGGCCATTATGATACTCTGATAAGAATTGCCAAAGCCGCGAGTTCTTGATTTTGTTTCTGGAACTGTATAATATTCTTCAAATCGGTACACTGAACAGAATAAAAATGGAACCTGGTTGATCAATCCAGAATGTCGATTCGTGTTATGCGACGTCATCTCAGCCAGGTGGTGATTTGTCTCCAGAGAAGGTCAGCAGTGTGACTTCAGTGCACGCGATCTTGAAAATGAGGGTCATAGAAACGTATTTACAATAGTTTATCTATAATACTCAA
Organism: Hanleya hanleyi; assembly: GCA_036873755.1. NCBI lineage: Eukaryota > Metazoa > Mollusca > Polyplacophora > Lepidopleurida > Hanleyidae > Hanleya > Hanleya hanleyi. The sequence goes on from JAVTVY010007152.1 coordinate 200,205, forward strand.
TAACTTTCATCACAATATGTTATGGCTGAACATTTCTGTAAAATTTAGTCACTACCACTTTAACCGTCTCATTATAATTCTTGTTTCAGTGGAAATGAATTACTCTGCCTAAGATTGCAGGCTTATGAGTCTGAACTATGATGTCGGTACGTTTGCAATATTGGACAGTGATTTTAATTGTCACCCAGTTAGACCTGGTGACGGGAGGAAGAAAGCATCGCAAGCGTCTATTCCCAGTGGTCAACACACCAAAACTTGAAAGATGGCAAACCGTATCACTGTGGAAGTCAATGCCCAAAAGTTCGACAGAAGTGAACAAGAGTGTGAACATCTATAAGGGACGTCCCGCGATGGTGCGGGCGGAGCAAAAACCTGCAAAATATGGCCGATCGGAAAAGCGTGTCGGACGGCGAATTAAAACGTGCCCTTTCCCATGCACTTGTCGAAATGACAGCAGCACAAATAAGTTATTCGTAGATTGTGCCAGTCTTGGTCTCGATACGATACCGTATAACATTCCCCAAGAAGCTGTGGAACTTAATCTGTACAACAATAGCATTAAACAGCTACTGAATAATTCCTTTCGTTATCTTAGTTCGCTTGAATCTCTTGACTTATCCAAGAACAGTATTGCCTACGTGGCAGAGGGTGCATTTACCGGATTGATTAATCTTAAGAGATTGCATCTTAACAATAATGCTCTGAACGTATCTACGGCACAACTCCCAGTAAACGTATTCTTACCATTGGCACGTCTCAACGAACTGAGTTTGACATCCAATCAATTTGGAGAAAATGACTACCCGGATGCTGCGATCGGGAAGATGAAGACCTTGACAATTTTGCGTATCAATGGTGTTTCAAACAAGACATTTGGTGTGGGTTTCGGCAAACTTATTCATCTAAACATGTTGGATTTGTCCGGATCACCAGCGTTTCAGTTCGTTACAAAAGACACGTTTGCGGTGTTAAAGAATGTGAGCGTGTGGATCCTAAATCTGTCACACTGTGATCTCCGCTGGATTCACCCAGAAGCATTTTGCAACCTGCCAAACATCCATACCATGGATATGAGCTACAACGAGAAGCTGGAGTTTCCTAATATGGGAGCGAGTGCGTTCGGGCTTCAGAACACAACCATAAGAAAGTTGATATGTCAACGGATTCACTCTGGGGCTATGTTCACGAGCATAACGGCAGACGACTTCAAATACTTTAGTCACACCAGATTGGAAGAACTGTATTTGGACAACAACAAAATTGTTCAGTTTGAACCAACCAGCATCCGAACGTTACCACTTTCGTTGAGAGTGTTCTCAATATCAATGAACAGAATTCAAACGTCTCCAAAAAATCTGCTCAACCTCCTCCGTCTGAAAAACTTGCGCTTTTTCAACGGCAGTTGTCAAATTACGTCAACTTTCGCAGTCGGTATTCGTCCACCCACGACTAGCGAACAGCATGATGTCCAACCTATCGTAGGCAACTCGGTGTCAATGGATAAGCATGCAAGAAGAAAAACGCATTCGATTCCAGAACGAAGTAACGATAAACAGAGGATAAACAAGAACATTATCCGCGCGTCCAGCTCGTATGTTTCTACAGAGCTGAGGATTCCGAAGCATCTGGAAGCTGTTTATTTGCATCGAACGTTCCATATTGATATCAAGATTCCGCGTATTACTTTCGTTGATGCACACATCAAGTTTATGGATATTTCTGACAATCGATTTACCATCTGGAATGGGCCAATAGAAGGCATTCAGCGGCTGGAGCGCGTTGACCTATCGGGGAACGGATGTACTTTTGTATCTTCTACATTCTTTGCGTATTCTAGAGGTCTGACGAATCTGCTCATTGGACGAAACAAACTTGGGCCAGGGCTCGATGTTTCGACCTTCTCTAACCTCACCAACCTAGAAGAACTCGATATGCAGCAGAATAACTTGGAATACATCAAACCAGGCTTATTTTCTGGTCTTCGCAATCTCCGTTATCTAGACCTCTCCCACAATTATATTAGCTCCTGGGAGGGTAGTATCGCATCACTCGCCAATCTACGTGAACTGAATCTCCTCTACAATATACTGCACTCTCCGCCACAAATTCTCCTCAAAGATCTTGATTTCCTGCAAGAAATCGGCAATATTAGCGTGGCTCTCAAGGGCAATCCTCTGTACTGCCGTTGTGAAACCGAATATTTCGTCCGATGGCTGACCGAGACGCACGTTACAATTAATTACTGGAACGACTCTTCATGCTTATTATTTAACGACAGCCGCCAACAGTTTGATGACTTTCCAGTTGTATTAGATTACCTCGAGAAAAGGTGTCGATCATATGCACCCCTGGTCACAGGCTTGTCCGTGTCGGCGGCTATCCTCCTCGTCGCTATCCTGGTGATAATCTTTCGTCGATACCGTTGGAAGATCCGATGGTTCCTGTATTATATGTTAAACCGGAGACTGAGAACGGGCTACGAGAAGCTAGATGGCGAAAATGTTGACCCGTTTGCATACAATGCTTTCATCAGTTACGAAGATTCTGATCGTGGGTTCATCATTGAATCTGTGATACCGAAGCTAGAAAGAGATGCGGGGTTGAAGCTGTGTATCGACAAACGAGATTTTATCCCCGGTCTTTACGTCACTGACAACATCATGCGGGCTATTGAAAATAGCAGAAAAACAGTGGTTCTGTTATCCAAGAAGTTCCTGAAGAGCAAATGGTGTGAGTACGAGTTGAACATGGCCCGGATGGAGGGCATACACAAGGGAAGAGACATCCTCATTGTGGTGAAAATGGAAGCTTTATCTGCCCGAGATCTGACGGCCGATGTTACAGAGTTGCTCCATAGTCAGTCATACATGGAGCTGTCGGACGACCCTCATGGGGATGATCTGTTTTGGATGAGACTTGTGACAGCCATAAAATCTTCCTGACTCTCAAACTATGTAAATTGTATGCGAGAACACCATGGTGTGTTTGTTAATAAGTAAATTCGGTTAACTGTAGAATTTTCTTTCCGGGCAACGATGTGTCCGAGAATGCGGTCATTAAAAACTAGGGGATGGGGAGGTTAAAATCTCAAATTGTCTGCTTGATGAAACATGACTCGATGAGATTTTTCCACAGGTGCGGAGGTTGGCTCAATTGTTTTTATTACATGTAAGATCATGCAGTCAGTATGTCGGCACCTCTTCCCACTTCCCTTATATGTGTTGTAATTTTTTCCTGTATATGGCGAGATTCTGCTGGTGGACGTTTCGTCCCCGAGGCCCGCCCCCTGTACAGACCTTTTGGTCTTTGATATATGTTGGCACTTATGGGAAGTTGATGCTGGGTCGACATCGGGCATTACAGACTAGTCTTTTGTGTTAAAAGCCGTCGTTTACATCTGACGACGATACAGCTCACCAATCTCCAATGTACGAGTTGTCACAGCGAAACAGCTCACCAATTACCAGTATACGAGTTGTCAGAGCATTTCCATCATAGCTCTCTAGATTTGTATCTAATACCGCTTATGCCGGTGCTAGGGGCCGTGTGGTCATATCATCCAAGTTGCCACATGAACAGGTACAATAAAAGCGTACCTGAGATACAACACATATCACGAATCGTTAGATTCTTGGTATGTGCTTTAGAATAGGTTAACCAGAAGACTATTCTGTGAAGTCATGTGACGCAGTCAGTATGTCGGCACCTCTTCCCACTTCCCTTATATGTGTTGTAATTTCCCTCGGAGTGTCCCCATTCGGCCAACTAGTTAATTTCATCTGACCCAGTAGGCGGGGGGGGGAGTTCCAGAGCTGAAACTTGGCTACTGTCTAGCTTTTAATAATGTGTCAGATTGAGTCCTGTTTATGACCCCCGAGTAGATAACCGTGTTTAAATTTGAAATGGCGGCAATACGGATGTAACTGTAACTGACAAATTGCATTTTTGTCATTAATTATACAATTTTATTTTAAACCAGATAATTATTTCGTAATTTTCGGTACAGTGCTCAAAGCGAAAAGAAAAAAAAATCGCACCAAAAAGTTGTCAAAATCGGTTCTCCTACAATATGACGTGACCGGGTTGACAGCACCTTCTTCGTCTGGAATGTAGAAACAGGGTCACATCAGACAATCACTTGTGCGCATGTACATATTCATTGACATATATCATATCGAGATTAAATGATACCAGAGGTTTCGGGCTTTTTTTATTTAAGGAAGCATTCCCATTTTAGCTGCTGTTCATAGCTCATGCTCCAAACCTTAGTTATCAGACTGGTAGGTTTTCTAACCTTTAGAGGTCGTTCATGTACATTATCCAATTCAGCAAATCGATAACGAATGCAGCGATACTTGAACTGTAGGTCTTGTACGATGCCTTTATGAACACACAGATCGGCACAGTGGCCTTCACAGCGCCATCTTCGGCTCGAATGTAGAAACAAAGACGTATCAAACGGTACGTCTTCCATGTAAGAGATCACGAAACGAATAATGGGGCCCCTCCCCCCAACAATACAAAAGGAAACAATTATAAGGGTAGTGAATGGGAGAGAGTTGAGCTTTCTTTTCCCTGTGAGACAGTTTGCAGCGACACTTTGACAAGGTATATTCTGGCGGACGACAGATTGCTGCGATACTTTGAAACTGTTCATGAATGTATGATGGGGCCCCCCCACCCCCCCCAAAAAACGTATAAAAGGATATATTCTGCCGGACGACAGATTGCTGCGACAGTTAGGAACTATTTGTCCTGAACGACAGATTGCTGCGACAGTTTGAACTTCTTTCTTTGGCGACAGTTTGCAGCGACACTTTGAAACTTTTTCCCTGAGCGACAGATTGCAGTGACACTTTGACAAGGTGTATTTTCTCAGGCGACAGTTTGCAGCGACACTTTCGGAAGGTATATTCTCTCGGATGACAGATTGCTGCGACAGTTTGAAACCATTTACCGAGCGACAGTTTGCAGCGACACTTTGACCAGCTATATTCTGTGGGACAACAGATTCCTGTGACAGTTTGAAACTGCTTTTCTTGGACGACAGATTGCTGCGACAGTTTGAATCTGTTTTTCCTTAGCGATAGCTTGCAGCGCCACTTTGGCAAGGTATATTATCTCGGACGACAGATTGCTGCGACAGTTTGAAACTGTTTTTCCTGTGCGACAGATTGCAGCGACACATTGAAACCATTTTTCCTGAGCGACAGATTGCAGCGACACTTTGACAAGATGTATTTCCTCAGGCGACAGTTTGCAGCGACACTTTTGGAAGGTATATTCTCTCGGATGACAGATTGCTGCGACAGTTTGAAACCATTTTTCCCGAGCGACAGTTTGCAGCGACACTTTGACCAGCTATATTCTGTGGGACGACAGATTGCTGCGACAGTTTGAAACTGTTTTTCTTGAACGACAGATTGCTGCGACAGTTTGAGACAAAGCGGTTGACCTGTCTATTTGATTCGGGGAAGAACTGGTGGGATCATGTCTTTCAACCTCGACTGTGAAGTCAAAACAAACACGGCTATCAACATCAGAGATCAAAACAATCCAACAGGATGCAATATATGACATCTGCTATTCTCTCAGATGTGGGCGAGTGTCAAAGCGGTGTTAGGGAGGAATGTATGTGAGGTCGAGTGACAATGCGGTGTTAGGGAGGAATGTATGTGAGGTCGTGTCAAAGCGGTGTTAGGGAGGAATGTACGTGAATTTGAGTGTCGAAGCGGTGTTAGGGAGGAATGTATGTGAAGTCGAGTGTCAAAGCAGTGTTAGGAAGGAAGGTATGTGAAGTCGAGTGTCAAAGCGGTTAGGGAGAAGTGTACGTGAAGTCGAATGTCAAATGTATGTTTAGTTCAATGTCAAAGTGGTGTTAGGGAGGATTGTATGTCAACTCGAGTGTCAACCAGTGTTAGGCAGGAATGTATGTGAAGTAGAGTGTCAAACGGTGTTAGGGAGGAATGTACATGGAGTCGAGAAGTTGAGTGTCAAAGCAGTGTTAGGGAGGAATGTACATGAAGTCAAGTGTCAAAGCGGTGTTAGGGAGGAATGTATGTGAAATCGACTGTCAAAGCGGTCTTAGGGAGGAATGTATGTGAGGTCGAGTGTCAAAGCAGTGTTACGGAAGAATGTATGTGAAGTCGAGTGTCAAAGCGGTGTTAGGGAGGAATGTATGTGAGGTCGAGTGTCAAAGCGGTGTTAGGGAGGAATGTATGTGAAGTCGTGTCAAAGCGGTGTTAGGGAGGAATGTACGTGTGTCAAAGCGGTGTTAGGGAGGAATGTATGTGAAGACGAGTGTCAAAGCGGTGTTGGGGAGGAATGTATGTGAGGTCGAGTGTCAAAGCGGTGTTAGGGAGGAATGTATGTGACGTCGAGTGTCAAAGCGGTGTTAGGGAGGAATGTACGTGAAGTAGAGTGTCAAAGCGGTGTTAGGGAGGAATGTATGTCGGGTCGAGTGTCAAAGCGGCATTAGGACTTAGGGTTAGGTATGGTTCATAACTATCAGGTTTAGGGTCATTTCAGCTATAGAAGTCATATAATTTCTCCACCAAAGCATAACTAGGGTAATGTCGAAGCTGGGTGTTCTGCATGAGTGTGCTTCAAGTTGACTTTCAAAGCACTCTTACGAAGGAATGTATCTGAAGTGCAGTGTCAAAGCGGTGTTAGGGAGGAATGTACATGGAGTCGAGTGTCAAAGCGGTGTTAGGGAGGAATGTATGTCAAGTTGAGTGTCAAAGCGGTGTTAGGGAGGAATGTACATGAAGTCGAGTGTCAAAGCGGTGTTAGGGAGGAATGTATGTGAGGTCGACTGTCAAAGCGGTGTTAGGGAGGAATGTATGCGAGGTCGAGTGTCAAAGCAGTGTTAGGGAGGAATGTATGTGAAGTCGAGTGTCAAAGCGGTGTTAGGGAGGAATGTGTGAGGTCGAGTGTTAAAGCGGTGTTAGGGAGGAATGTATGTGAAGTCAAGTGGCAAAGCGGTGTTAGGGAGGAATGTACGCGAGGTCGTGTGTCAAAGCGGTGTTAGGGAGGAATGTACATGGAGTCGAGAAGTTGAGTGTCAAAGCAGTGTTAGGGAGGAATGTACATGAAGTCGAGTGTCAAAGCGGTGTTAGGGAGGAATGTATGGGAGGCCGACTGTCAAAGCGGTGTTAGGGAGGAATGTATGTGAGGTCGAGTGTCAAAGCCGTGTTAGGGAGGAATGTATGTGAAGTCGAGTGTCAAGGCAGTGTTAGGGAGTAGGGAGGAATGTACATGAAGTCGAGTGTCGAAGCGGTGTTAGGGAGGAATGTATGTGAAGTTGAGTGTCAAAGCAGTGTTAGGGAGGAATGTACATGAAGTCGAGTGTCAAAGCGGTGTTAGGGAGGAATGTATGTGAGGTCGACTGTCAAAGCAGTGTTAGGGAGTAATGTATGTGAGGTCGAGTGTCAAAGCCGTGTTAGGGAGGAATGTATGTGAAGTCGAGTGTCAAAGCGGTGTTAGGCAGGAACGTATGTGAAGTCGAGTGTCAAAGCGGTGTTACGGAGGAATGTATGTGAGGTGGAGTGTCAAAGCGGTGTTAGGGAGGAATGTATATGAGGTCGAGTGTCAAAGCGGTGTTAGGGACGAATGTACGTGATGTCGAGTGTCAAAGCGGTGTTAGGGAGGAATGTATGTGAGGTCAAGTGTCAAAGCGGGATTAGGACTTAGGGTTAGGTATGCTCCGTAACTATCAGGTTTAGGGTCATTTCAGCTATAAAAGTCAGATAATTTCTCCATCAAAGCATAACTAGGCTAATGTCAAAGCTGAGTGTTCGTCATGAGTGTGCTTGAAGTTGACTTTCAAAGCACTGTTCTAGCAGTATTGTCGTTATCAAGTACGTCCGTCCATCCGTACGTACATGTACATAGTGAGATCTCTGCAAAACGGTTTCATCACAGATCAATTCAAAATTTGATATGCTCACTTATCTAGTCAGTGGCCAGAAGGCTATTGAATTTCGACCTGAATGGGCGGAAACCTTGGAGCCCATCTTTAACTTTTGGAAAATCGTTAGGTCAGCATTCAGGGATGTAGAAAGGTGCCAGTGTTCACATGTGCAATCCATCTCCAAACAGAACATACCTGGTCAAAGTGTCGCTGCAATCTGGTGCTCGGGAAACACAGTTTCAAACTGTCGCAGCAATCTGTTGCTCAGGAAAAACGGTTTCAAACTGTCGCAGCAATCTGTCGTTTGAGAGAATATACCTTGTCAAAGTGTCGCTGCAATGTCGCTCAGGAAAAATGGTCTCAAACTGTCGCAGCAATCTGTCGTTCAAGAAAAACAGTTTCAAACTGTCGCAGCAATCTGTCGTCCCACAGAATATAGCTGGTCAAAGTGTCGCTGCAAACTGTCGCTCGGGAAAAATGATTTCAAACTGTCGCAGCAATCTGTCATCCGAGAGAATATACCTTCCAAAAGTGTCGCTGCAAACTGTCGCCTGAGGAAATACACCTTGTCAAAGTGTCGCTGCAATCTGTCACTCAGGAAAAATGGTTTTAATGTGTCGCTGCAATCTGTCGCTCGGGAAAAACAGTTTCAAACTGTCGCAGCAATCTGTCGCTCAGGAAAAACGGTTTCAAACTGTCGCAGCAATCTGTCGTTTGAGAGAATATACCTTGTCAAAGTGTCGCTGCAATATGTCGCTCAGGAAAAATGGTCTCAAACTGTCCCAGCAATCTGTCGTTCAAGAAAAACAGTTTCAAACTGTCGCAGCAATCTGTCGTCCCACAGAATATAGCTGGTCAAAGTGTCGCTGTAAACTGTCGCTCCGGAAAAATGATTTCAAACTGGCGCAGCAATCTGTCATCCGAGAGAATATACCTTCCAAAAGTGTCGCTGCAAACTGTCGCCTGAGGAAATACACCTTGTCAAAGTGTCGCTGCAATCTGTCACTCAGGAAAAATGGTGTTAATGTGTCGCTGCAATCTGTCGCTCGGGAAAAACAGTTTCAAACTGTCGCAGCAATCTGTCGCTCAGGAAAAACGGTTTCAAACTGTCGCAGCAATCTGTCGTTTGAGAGAATATACCTTGTCAAAGTGTCGCTGCAATATGTCGCTCAGGAAAAATGGTCTCAAACTGTCGCAGCAATCTGTCGTTCAAGAAAAACAGTTTCAAACTGTCGCAGCAATCTGTCGTCCCACAGAATATAGCTGGTCCAAGTGTCGCTGCAAACTGTCGCTCGGGAAAAATGGTTTCAAACTGTCGCAGCAATCTGTCATCCGAGAGAATATACCTTCCAAAAGTGTCGCTGCAAACTGTCGCCTGAGGAAATACACCTTGTCAAAGTGTCGCTGCAATCTGTCGCTCGGGAAAAATGGTATTAATGTGTCACTGCAAACTGTCGCAAAGGAAAAACAGTTTCAAACTGTCGCAGCGATCTGTCGTCCCACAGAATATAGCATGTCCATTCACATTTCTCCATTTCCCTATCAATAGTTTTCATTCATAGGAAGTGTTACGAGAAAATCGGTCAGGTTTGACAAGTGTAGAAAGGTGCCAGTGTTGGCATGTCCAATGCATCTCCAAACAGGAGATACTCGGTCAAAGTGTCGCTGCAAACTGTCGCTCAGGGAAAACAGTTTTAAACTGTCGCAGCAAACTGTCGTTTGAGAGAATACACATTGTCAAATTGTCACTGCAATTTGTCCCTCAGGTAAAATGGTTTCACACTGTCGCAGCAATCTGTCGTCCGAGAGAATATACCCTCTCAAAGTGTCGCTGCAATCTGTCGCTCAGGAAAAATGATTCCAAACTATCGCAGCAATCTGTCGTTCCAGGGATAACAGTCTAAAACTGGTTATACTTCTGTATCTTAACTTCCAGGTTTTCAGGTTTGCTCAAAGTCTTGCTGTTTTTGGCAGAAATTAAAATTTCAAACTGTCGCTCTAAACTGTCGTCCTTGGAAATGGTCTCACACTGCCTTCACTACTACATCCCGCATTTCGTGATCGCTTACATGGAAGACCCACCTATCAAACATTCCCTTGTGCGCATGGACATATTCGAGAATGAAATAATACCAGCGGTTTCGGGCACTTTTTGCGTTCAATGAAGCATCCAGGGATGGTAACGAATGCAGCGGGACCTGAACAGTAGGGGTTCATTAAGGGCTACATTTACATCGATTTCTCGGGGCAATGATCGATTCAGAGCGAGGTACGTCGGAAAATATATATACGTTCCCTGAATTAATTGCGCAAACCTGGGATTCAACCTGAGCCGGGGATTGGGTTGCCCGACCGTGTTATTCGAGATGCCACATAAGCAGAGATAAGGCTCTCAGTGCAGAATGGCCCCCTGTATATTCATTCATGTCACATGTACTTCCTGAGGGTTAACTTAGTGATTTTCTATTTGTATGTTTATTGTCTTTAAATATTTTGAATACGAATTATCATGATACATCCATGTGAACAATAGATTTGTTATATACTACACGATTTATCAGTTGTAACGCTTAATACTATTGTGAATGGACATTTGTTAACTACTTTATATTACGCCTTATTGTACTGATATTTTTTATTATAAGGTGGTCTGGGCCAACAATCAAGTCGCCCTTCTCACATTCAACAACTTGTCTCACGTTTAACCACTGTCCAAGGGGAAAATATCGTCCTGTACCTCTCTTTAACAGAAAATATCTTATCGGTACTTGAAAATATGACAAAGCTGAATGATTATTCACCTTAATGTTTGACCACCAATTTATGTTCCTATATCATACTATTACAACATATAATTGGAAATACACCATTCACTGACCAGGCAATCAATTCTCAATATTTGCAGAGCTTTTTGTCCGTCACAGCAGTCGTTTTATACTGCGAAAAAAGAAATCCACGTATCTGAAGAGCTTTGTCTACTACATGTAACTTAACTGTAGAGTAATGAGACCTCTCCTCATGATCGACTGATATGGAGATTATTTCACTATGTTTATTGTTCGTGATTATATATTTTTTATTAGGTTTTACTTCATTTATCATGTGACATCATCTGATATGCCTAATATCGAGAGAGCATATTACCTAATGCTATATACACAGTCTCCAATCAGGTAGATCAATATCTACCTCCTTCGGATATGCAAGAGGTGAGAAAAATTGACGACCTCTGGCGACTTAAAGGCAACCATATGACTTTACAGGGAAGCATCTCTCGGCACCTCACATTCAGACCCGAGAATACGGTGGATGTATAATACCTACATGCAGGAAGTATGTCCACTATATATGTCATGATACATGTTTTCTCTCTCCATATATACTATAGAGACCCTCACATTCAGACCCCAGAATACGGTGGATGTATAATACCTACATGCAGGAAGTATGTCCACAATATATGTCATGGTGCCTGTTTTCTCTCTCTGTAGAGACCCTCGATGTATAAAACCTACATGCCTACTATATATGTCATGATACATGTTTTCTCTATTCATATATACCGCAGATTATATATCTTTATTTATCCTCACTCACTATTTTGTTTAAATTATATTGCTGCAAATATGTCAAGCATGGGATGAAAAAAAAATCCGCCAGGGTGTTACTTCCGCCATAATCATAATAGATTCACTTACTCACTGTGTGTATAGTCACTGTTTGGCGAATAAAGTATCCATCCATTCATACATTCAAGCTTATTGGTAGTACGGTAATACAGGAAGGAAGTCTAGAATAATATGAGCCCTTGTTGGGGTGAGTGAGTGAGTGAATAGGGTTTAACGTCGCTTTCAACATTTTTCAGCTATATCACGACGGGGAAGGGAAGGGAGGGGAGGGGGAGGGGAAGGGGAACCTACTTGTAACAGAGCATGTCATATGTCCTAATCTTAGAGCGATGTAATATGGTCAATGGTGTCCTAATCTTGATGTCACATGGTCAATGGTGTCCTAATCCTGGTGCGATGTCACATGGTGAGTGGTGTCATAATCTTGAAGCGACGTCACCTTGTCTATGATGTGCTAATCTTGGTGGAATGTCATATGGTCAGTGGTGTCCTTATCTTGGTGCCATGTCACGTGGTCAATGGTGTCCTAATCTTAGAGCGATGTTATATGGTCAATGGTGTCCTAATCTTGATGTCACATGGTCAGTGGTGTCCTAATATTGGTGCGGTGTCACGTGGTCAATCGTGTCCTAATCTTGGTGTGATGTCACGTGGTCAATGTGAACTAATCTTGGCGCGATGTCGCGTAATTTATGGTGTCCTAATATTGATGTCAAATGGTCAATAGTATCCTAATCTCGGCGATGTCAAGTGGTTAATGGTGCCGTAATCTTGGAGCGATGTCACGTTGTCAATGGTGTCCTAACCTTGATGCGATGTCATGCGGTCAGTCGGGTCCTAATTTTGGCTCGATGTCACGTTGTCAATGATGTCATCATGGTGCTATGTCACGTGGTCAATTGTCCCCTAATCGAGCGATGTTACGCGTTCAATGATGTCCTAATCTTGAGCTATGTCACGTTGTAAATGGTGTCCTAACCTTGGTGCGATGTCACATGGTCAACGGTGAACTTGAGTGGTTTGAACTCAAGTTGAGTGAAAAGTATACCTCAAGTTGAGTGAAAAGTAACCCAAGTTTGAGTCAACAGGTATATTTCACTCAATTTTTTTTAGAGAGTAAAAAAGGATCAAAATTGATCAAGCTCAAGTTGAGTGAAAGTAACTAAAGTTTGGTTAAATTCACTCAAGTTTGATAACAGTTCACTCAAACTTGAGTGGAATTCACTCAGGTTTACTTGCGGTTCTTTTACCGATCACCAGAAACAGTCCCGAAATCGAAGAAAACTAACAGGTAGATAGGCACCCTACTTGAAATGTTCGACTCGATCACAATTAGACAGGCAAACGTTAGGTGAAAGAATGTATTACGTATGTGATCATGAAACATCTTGCCCTAATGACCGAGGACATGTGCCCGAATAAGCAACGGAATGAAACCCATCCCCCACCCCACCCACTCCGCCCAAGTTACATTCATTGCAAGATTAGCAATGGCAAAAGACCATACATCTTTATAATCATATCAATAACATTGTACAGAAAACGCTGAACAATGAGTTGACAGTCTGGACATTTCGATCAATTTTTACATGACAAATTTTAATAATCTCAATGACAAAAAAAACATATCAATATTAGTACCTCAAAACAAATGATTGTGGAACGTTACTGTTTTTACTAGCAAGCAATCACTCAATAACTGCCATGAAAAAAAAAACAGACTATCTTCAGTAACAAAGCAAAAACTGCTAATAAAAATAGTAACACATATCTAAAAAATAATTTTGATTGTAATGTCTGTTTGTCAACATTGTATTCAGAATTTGATTGATGGCGGCTGTCAACTTTCTGACCACAAAGGTTTATTGGTCTGTGTAAGCTGACTGCAGTCATCATGGTATTCAGAATCTGATTGAAGACGGCTGTCAACTTTCTGACCACAAGGGTTTATTGGTCTGTGTAAGCTGACTGCAGTCACCATGGTATTCAGAATCTGACTGGTGACGGCTGTCAACTTTCTGACCACAAGGGTTTATTGGTCTATGTAAGCTGACTGCAGTCACCATGGTATTCAGAATCTGACTGGTGATGGCTGTCAACTTTCTGACCACAAGGGGTTATTGGTCTGTGTAAGCTGACTGCAGTCACCATGGTATTCAGAATCTGACTGATGACGGCTGTCAACTTTCTGACCACAAGGGTTTACTGGCCCGTGTAAGCCGACTGCAGTCACCATGGTATTCAGAATCTGACAGATGATGGCAGTCAACATTTTGACCACAAGGGTTTACTGGCCCGTGTAAGCTGACTGCAGTCATCATGGTATTCAGAATCTGACAGATGACGGCAGTCAACATTTTGACCACAAGGGTTTACTGGCCCGTGTAAGCTGACTGCAGTCACCATGGTATTCAGAATCTGACTGATGACAGCTGTCAACTTCCTGACCACAAGGGTTTACTGACCCGTGTAAGCTGACTGCGGTCACCATGGTATTCAGAATCTGACTGATGACAGCTGTCAACTTCCTGACCACAAGGGTTTACTGGCCCGTGTAAGCTGACTGCGGTCACCATGGTATTCAGAATCTGACTGATGACAGCTGTCAACTTCCTGACCACAAGGGTTTACTGGCCCGTGTAAGCTGACTGCGGTCACCATGGTATTCAGGATCTGACTGATGACAGCTGTCAACTTCCTGACCACAAGGGTTTACTGGCCCGTGTAAGCTGACTGCGGTCACCATGGTATTCAGAATCTGACTGATGACAGCTGTCAACTTCCTGACCACAAGGGTTTACTGGCCCGTGTAAGCTGACTGCAGTCACCATGGTATTCAGAATCTGAAAGATGATGGCAGTCAACATTTTGACCACAAGGGTTTACTGACCCGTGTAAGGTGACTGCAGTCATCATGGTATTCAGAATCTGACAGATGACGGCAGTCAACATTTTGGCCACAAGGGTTTACTGGCCCGTGTAAGCTGACTGCAGTCACCATGGTATTCAGAATCTGACTGATGACAGCTGTCAACTTCCTGACCACAAAGGTTTACTGACCCGTGTAAGCTGACTGCGGTCACCATGGTATTCAGAATCTGACTGATGACAGCTGTCAACTTCCTGACCACAAGGGTTTACTGGCCCGTGTAAGCTGACTGCGGTCACCATGGTATTCAGAATCTGACTGATGACAGCTGTCAACTTCCTGACTACAAGGGTTTACTGACCCGTGTAAGCTGACTGCAGTCATCATGGTATTCAGAATCTGACTGATGACGGCTGTCAACTTCCTGACCACAAGGGTTTACTGGCCCGTGTAAGCCGACTGCAGTCATCATGGTATTCAGAATCTGACAGATGACGGCAGTCAACTTTTTGACCACAAGGGTTTACTGGCCCGTGTAAGCTGACTGCGGTCACCATGGTATTCAGAATCTGACTGATGACAGCTGTCAACTTCCTGACCACAAGGGTTTACTGACCCGTGTAAGCTGACTGCAGTCATCATGGTATTCAGAATCTGACAGATGACGGCAGTCAACATTTTGACCACAAGGGTTTACTGGCCTGTGTAAGCTGACTGCGGTCACCATGGTATTCAGAATCTGACTGATGACAGCTGTCAACTTCCTGACCACAAGGGTTTAATGACCCGTGTAAGCTGACTGCAGTCATCATGGTATTCAGAATCTGACAGATGACGGCTGTCAACTTCCTGACCACAAGGGTTTACTGACCCGTGTAAGCTGACTGCAGTCATCATGGTATTCAGAATCTGACAGATGACGGCTGTCAACTTCCTGACCACAAGGGTTTACTGACCCGTGTAAGCTGGTATTCAGAATCTGAATGACGATGACCACATGTGTCTGACTGAAGATGGATATCAACTTCACTGGCCTCGAGGGTTTACTGGCACCCTTTTAATTTAACTGAACTTTCCCCTCTAACTCAAATTTGAGCGCGTTGTTAACAAAAGCTCGAATAAGCTTCCACATAAAGCTACCTGAACACATCCTGATATTTACAAAAGAATAGTCATGACGATAAAATATCATACTCCTTTACAATTATATCAAAGGAATTATATACAAGGCATTGAATAAGCGGTTAACAATCTTAACAATTCATTAACTTCTCATGCAAAGACAATCATATCGATGTAATTATATATAAGATGTTTAATTAGAATTTAACAAATTTGAACTATTCGTTAAGACTTAATATAACATAAAGCTTTGTCAACATAATTACATACAGTGTAAGAAATATAACAACTAAGATACACCATACATCTTTATAATCGCATCGATGCCATTATATTTCGGACGTTGAATAAGAAGTTAACAATCTGGACTATTTGTTAACACTTCACGTAAACCTTTCTCGACATATTCTTATAATTACATTCAGTGTTAGAATAATAACGGCTAAGTAAGACCATACATCTTTATAATAGTATCATTGGATATTCGGGAGGCTGTGAGAACGTATTAATGCGAGATATGAGAATACAGTGTAAGTTGTGAGATGATATTTGGTAGGCTGTGAGAAGGTATTAATGTGAGATATGAGAATACAGTGTAAGTTGTGAGATGATATTCGGTAGGCTGTGAGAACGTATTAAAGTGAGACATGAAAATACAGTGTAAGTTGTGAGATGATATTCGGTAGGCTGTGCGAAGGTATTAATGTGAGATATGATAATACAGTGTAAGTTGTGAGATGATATTCGGTAGGCTGTGAGAACGTATTAAAGTGAGACATGAGAATACAGTGTAAGTTGTGAGATGATATTGCGTAGGCTGTGAAAACGTATTAAAGTGAGATATGAGAAAGCAGTGTAAGTTGTGAGATGATATTCAGTAGGCTGTGAGAATGTATTAATGTGAGATATGAGAATACAGTGTAAGTTGGGATATTATATTCCATAGGCTTTGAGAACATATTAATGTGAGATATGAGAAAGCAGTGTAAGTTGTGAGATGATATTCGGTAGGCCGTGAAAACGAATGAAAGTGAGATATGAGAATACAGTGTAAGTTGGAGTTTATATTCCGTAGGGTTTGAGAACATATTAATGTGAGATATGAGAATACAGTGTAAGTTGTGACATGATATTCGGTAGGCTGTGAAAACGTATTAATGTGAGATATGAGAAGTTGTAAGATGATATTCGGTAGGCTGTGAGAATGTATTAATGTGCAACATGAGAATACAGTGTAAGATGTGAGATGATATATTCGGTAGGCCGTAAGAACGTATTAATGTGAGATATGAGAATACAATTATATCACGGATATTAACCGTGTGTACTGGATAAAACAGCTGGACATAAATGAGACATGCCCCTACGGCTCTCTATAATAAACCCATCCCATCTGTTTATCCATTAACTGCTTTGGACTGTCTTCTCGCTCTGCGCTCATTAATTCACATTGCAGGGGTGGTTCTCTCTTGGTGCCCTTTATGTTGAACGATTTACAGTGCAGATGCCTTATGCTGGACACCAGACAGTGTGGTTTATTGGGAACGTCGTAAGCTCGGAGGACAACAGCGGACAGCGGTTTCCCTAAAATAGAAAACAAAATATTCCAGATTTAACATCAATACCAGCGACAAGTAAATAACTTTATGTACTGATAATTTCACTTGTCGAATAGTATCACCAGGGACCTATACCAGATGACCATCCAGACTCAATGCAACAGACAATGGAATGTCTGAACCATCCAAAATGTAAGTATTATATCTACCCTGTGAGCGCAATATTCACCATGATAAGTCAGATTGAAAGCAGATTGAAATGGTGTAAATTACTGCTGTAACTTGTTATAATGTAATTATTCGATCTTGTAAGCACGTGACATCGTTTGACCAATGAAGATGTGTAGATAATTCTAGGGTTCCCATTACATGCGCTTCTCCATTGGATACCTCATGACATCCGCCAGAATTGATGGTGATTTGTCACAATTGTGTTTGGGTGTAAGAGGATCCCATATAATTTGATCATGGTATGAAAATTCCCACACGAGAGAAGGCAAATACATCCCAACCGAGCCGCCCAGAGTATTTTCCTTCTCTAGGGATCCTCTTACAACCATACACAATTGTGGTCTTTTTCCCCGTATAATTTAAATCATTATTTTAATCGGTATTTTATCAAAAATATCAACGACACATCAAGTTGTTGAATGTTGGTCATGCTTGCAGCACGGGTCAAGCGAATTGACTGACCCACAGTACGTTTGTGGGATGACATATCCTAGACACACACAGCCAACATTTTTATTTGTATTAGAACAAAAATAGTGTTCTGAACTATTTCTGCCTGCTGTGTGCGGGGCCCAAAAACAGAAAGCATCTGTTTGAAACAAATATTCGTGAGATCAAACTTGTTTGATATTGCAAACATGTTTTGCCCTGGAACGAGTTTTTGTCGTCTGTGTGCAATTACAAGCGTCCAGTCCGTCATCCATAATTCAGCCGTCGTCCATTAGAGAATATCCGCGTCCATAATCCAAAGACCTATTCCATATTCCATATAACAGTAATGACCAATCAACTGGCGAGCGATGTCCATGTGACAAAGGATTGAACCCGAGACTACGTTTACTTGTGGCGCTGCAGATTTTTTTGTAGATGAAATGTTCGCTGTGTGCAGGGAACAGGGAGAAAAACCGACAAAAACATGAAACAATGTTTTTGTTCTAATATAACAATATGTTCGCTGTGTGCGTTGGGCTTTACCGTAGTTTCACGCTGTATTATATGGAAAATAATCATACCGTTGATCATAACTGGCGGTGGTCTATAAGGTTTGGCCTTTGGCTTCTGCTTTTTTGGCTTCTTCACTTTCTTCTTTCCTTTGGGCGTCGTTGGGGCAATACTTTCGGTTGCACGTTCTGTTGACAAGACTTTCTCTGTTGACAAGACTTTCGCTGTCGTTGTCACGGATTCTTGCCCTTTAGCTGTTACAGAAGTAAATATATAATATCATTGAGATGTACAGGTGTAAAAACTTATTTGACACTATCACATAAAGAACAGTTAATATATCATAAAATATACTCACTGAATCCCCATTAAAATTACAATTGAAAGGGACAAATTTCTCATGAAACATTGCGTCATATGATATATAAGGTGTTCTGCAACATTTAGTTGCTATTAAATAAGCTTCATCATAATAGATGGGGAATTAATGGCTCATATGCAGGGATCGTTAAATATTTACGTCTTGAATACGGTATCTAAGGAAAATTTAACTGCCATTAAAAGGAACCACTATAATATAATTAAAAGGAAAAAAAATATGAAATATTCAGAAGACCATTCATTTAGACCAGTCAGTTCAGCTGTAGTGAACGGGAAAAGACAAGTTTCATGTGTTTGTATTTCAAAATACAAATAGCAAGTCCAGTGTATATGCTGTAGCCTTTAACTTATGGCCATAATGATGATAACTATCAACAGAAAAGAAATTGGAATACATCTTAGCAGTTTAAACGCCTGTAATATGGCAACAGCGGCCATATTTGAAGAGTCATTTTAGGAGAATACACTACCGATCTTTTGCTCGCCTAAATGAATTCATTCCCCAAATTTGAAATAAATCACGGTCAATATAACCGACCAAAAGATACCCAGACAAAGAATACGTATTCAGTGTGAAGGTAAGAAAAAAAAAGATGGCGGCCATGGCCATATTTGAAGACTCTTCAATACAAAAATCAATACCAATCTCTTTCTCGCCTCTATGGCGAAAGTTCTGTTTGAAAACGCGATCGTTCTTCGTATTAGCATGGAAAATATTACCGGAGTCTTCAGTAGACTGCACACCCTGCCTCGCGGTTGTTCTGACTTCATCTATTTCCGGGGAAGAGGATGGCGATTTTGAGTCGTCGGTTGGTGCTAATGAAATGGGACCATCCGTTTTCCTGCTTTCGGTAGATGGCGGATTTGACTCTTCAGTTGGCGAGAGGGAATTTGGGCCAGTACTGGTGCCGCTTTCGGTAGACTCCTGCGATGTTCCTGTTTGTTCAATGGTCGTTACTAGATACGTCGGAAAAACAGAACAAGATAGAATTCTGGGTTAAATTTGAGTGTTAAAATTAGTGGTATTTAAATTAAACAAAGAAAGGCAAGCTAATAACGCAAGTAGGAATCACAGTAGTAGAAAATCGCATTCACATTCTCTCAAACGCGGTTGTGGTGGGAGTTAGCGCCCCCTGCCCTTTGGTTCGAGGGAATAAGGTTCAGGGTGCCCTCGTTTCTTTTCGCCATATATACATCTGACTGATATCATAGTAGAGAAAGATACCACATACGTTACCATGGTTACATGTGTACATCAGACTGATCCTGTAGCGGAGAAACTTACCACGAACACATAGTTTGTCGACGAGAAGACATCTCTGCCCCTTAAAGTCATTGCTATTTGCAAACCTTTCGCAAGCAGAGAAACTATTTCATTATTTGTGTCCAGGATTTTGTTGTTGGCTCGAAACTTTACGTCATATCTTATTTTGATGTTATGCTTTCTGATTATGCCTGTTTCTATAGGAAAATAAAATAATACCTGATTCGCTGGTAGATTCCGGACTAGTGGTATCCAAAACGCCTGTTGTTATCTCGGGACTGAATTGAGCAGGCGTCGTTGTTGTGGCTAGTTGCGCGGTAGTGACTGGATAAGGCGGAAAAAGGCAAATAGATTAGACATTTGTGTTGATATTCACAATTTTCGGTATACAGGCAACATTGTTATAACATGCACGGTTACTGAGTCCGGTCCCGTACGAGATCTGATCCGACCGGAATCGGGCGATACTTCATGTAAGAGTTCGTTACGCAGGCAGAACCTGTATACCACCTAAACTTCATGGTTCTAGATCTATTGTTCTACTTGGTTGTCTCGTATTCCTATGCCTCGCGTCTCAATGTATTACTTTCTGTGTCATACATGCGTCGTTCCTGTCGTCTTAGAGATTTATAACAATTTTTGTCCGATGAAAATGTCGTCGCATATGCATATATAGACATGATACGAAGAGGTTGAGTTGAAATCACACAAGTTATCGGGAAGCGTTTAAACCTTGTTCGCTTACAGAGCTTGTTTCTAAAACTGTTGTCAAAACTTAACGTGTATTCGCACGATTTGCCCAAGAAAAAGGGTGCTGTTGCTTCGGAACCATACGCATTGTCTCCCTGTCCCTTTATGACCATGTAACATTAAAGGTGAAATGCAAAGGGAAAACTAGACAATCACACGTGTTCTGAAGAAGTACCGTTATCTCTAAGTATGATGAGTTCATTATTCACCTTCATCGATCGTTGTGGCCGAGCTGGATTGTTCAGAAGTAGTGGAGGACTGAGCTAGAAATAATGTCGAGGATTCTGAACATGGTGAGGTCGTCACTTCAGATGACTTTTTATACGGGAAACAGGTGTTGATCGGAGTGTCACTGTTAGTTTTGTCGATCAGATCAGTTGGTATATCGCTGGAATTGACAGTAGCTGTACAAGAGAGAAACCATATTTGTCGTTAGATCTAAATAGTTATGTATGTTTAAACAACCTGCACACGAGGCTGTGAACAAACATTTTCACCAGCACTGGCCACAGGCGCTTGTTGTAGGTCCGTTATTAATTACGATATTAATATATACCTATACTCCCCTCCTAATATCATACTTAATAACGGACCCACAACAAGCGCCTGTGGCACTGGTCTAGATTCGAAGAAAACTCAGTACGGGAACATTTATAGGGGCCTGGGAAACTCGAGGAGTTCTAGCAAAAGCTTACGCATTGAATCTTATTTGATCCAAATGTCTCAAACGTGGAGATGCAAAAGAAGACATTGATGGCGGAATAAAGTTGTGCAAACCTCGTGGTCATACACACCCTTCTGATTGCCTCGACCCCCCCCCCCCCCCATAACCAACCTAATTAACCAATTAACCGTAACGAGCCCCTGTGGATTGTCCCAGGGTATATAAACTTCATGAATTCGAAGCTACATGCATGTATCCATAGGTGTAAGTCGGTCACTCAATCGTTTACAGGATTTAGACCCCCCCCCCAACCCTAAAGAATAATGAGTAATGAATGTATAATGAGAACAATTAGTGTTCATAGGCAAATACATGAGCAGCGTTGATGTTTCAGTACATAAATATTTCAATTGGAGAGATACAATGCTTCAGAATTGAGTGTTAGTATTCTATACATGACTACCTATAGAAACGTATTGATTAAGGAATACAAAACAATGGCACAAATCGCAAATCTAAAAAAAAATCAAACCAGTGGGCATATAGCCAATATTGATAGGTCCACAAACTTCGTTGATAACGTTCGCAGATATGTTCATTCCTGCATATCCTAGCTTTCCATCTTATTTTGTACTCACATATGGTAATCTATGTTGGATAATGGTATCAGAAAGGATTCGGCTTACAAGGGAGATATGTTTAGTTGAGATGATTTCCATAGCGATATAAGGCTATCTGATCCCACAATGTTTTATTCCCACTTATGAACATGACATAAAAATGATGAATATTTAAAAAAATATATACAAACCATGCTAACAGTGAGACAAGACTATGGACGCACCTATTAGCAGATATTCTATATCGATTGAATAGGTGCAATTTGGAAGAAAGAATTATTTATCCGTTAGCCGGAATCAATGACGATATTGAATGTATCTTAGGCTCTCTAAGACTGATTCTTTTGAATCTCAAATTGAACATTGCAGCCATTGTGTTCGCTACGCGGTAACCATATTCTACAATGAGGCGACAGCTGCAACGTATTCATTCATTTGTAATATATCTCCCCCCCCACCACATGTGATGGGGTGTATCGAATATGATGAACTTGGGCTGCGGAGACGGTCAACATTCATTCCCACATAAGAATACACAGGAAATAGAGAAAGAAATTTACAACCCATACAAATGTGCGAAAATGCCAATACGACTAGAGATACATAATATGGATGATCCACAAACCTGGTGTAACACTCTCACAGATGAATTGATTTGAGAAACTGCACAGCGAACTAAACCATGATCCTGCCGGCCTCGTTACACAGTGCTCGGTACGAAGATTGTCTGGTTGACCTGTCGGATCGTACCAATTACTCCACCCGTCAGTCCCAGTACAGTCCCCGGACCAACGGTACCGTCCATTAGGATTGTCTTGGTCAGTGCCAGTACAGTTCCCGGACCAACGGTACCGTCCATTAGGAATGTCTTGGTCAGTGCCAGTACAGTCCCCGGACCAACGGTACCGTCCATTAGGAATGTCTTGGTCAGTGCCAGTACAGTCCCCGGACCAACGGTACACAGTGCCAGTACAGTCCCCGGACCAACGGTACCGTCCATTAGGAATGTCTTGGTCAAACAAACCAATCCAGTAGTACCAAGCTCTACAATCAAGACAACATTCATTGTCAGATCTCATTATTCATTAATATATCCAGTAATAGTAATTATTCACTAATATATCCAGTAATGGTAATTAATCACTAATATATCCAGTAATAGTAATTATTCACTAAGGCCTTTTTTTTATTGATTGGTTTACGGATCCGCCGACCTTCATTTTGCCAAAAGTGAAATAAAAATAAAATTGGATTTTCGAATTTTTTTTTATTTCTGTCGTATCCGCCGACGTGTCACATTTGCTGACCTCTCTGTCGGAAGAATAAAAACATAAAATTCGCAATATTGGTCTCATTTTAATACTTGCTGTGCGTAAAATATCTTATATAAATTCTTCACGCTCGAGTTCGCACGAGTTCAACACTCTGCAGACATCTTGGTCTTGGAGGCGGGTTACTTCCCTTGGTTACAGTGGTGGTGGTTTCCGACTTCCATGTTACCTTCGGCTGTAGTTCGGGAACCAGACATGACATCATTTCAACGGCGCAGTGTTTGAAGCCAAGATGGCGGGTTCGGCCTCGCGGTGGTTTTCACTGACTCTTAGACAGGACGCGACCGTCCTTTTCAAGGGCTTTGTCGGTCCAGTAACTGCTGGGACGGTGGGGGACTTGGTCTTGAAGGAGATCAGTGACAACTGACGACATATCTGCCGGCCTGTCTGTCCAAAATAACAGCAGGAAACATGACTTGTCCTGTCAACACTCCTATTGAAGTGTTGGTTTCACGCAAAGCGACTGATATTGTCGCTTGGTTGAAGGAAACGTCCGTCATTGATCTTTTGGTAAATGTCTTGTAATTATTACACTGGCTATTACCTGGATTTGACATATCATTTTTTGTTGTTACCGCCCTCTCGTGTCTTAAGAAGTTTGTCAGAAAGTAAAAATAAATAAAGTGTGGAGGCTTGATTTTTTTTTTTTTTTTTTCCATCCTCCACCTGGACATTTTTGCCAGAAAAATCCGTACACCAATTAATAAAAAAAAAGGCCTAATATATCCAGTAATAGTAATTATTCACTAATATATCCAGTAATAGTAATTATTCACTAATATATCCAGTAATGGTAATTATTCACTAATATATCCAGTAATAGTAATTATTCACTAATATATCCAGTAATAGTAATTATTCACTAATATATCCAGTAATGGTAATTATTCACTAATATATCCAGTAATGGTAATTATTCACTAATATATCCAGTAATAGTAATTATTCACTAATATATCCAGTAATGGTAATTATTCACTAATATATCCAGTAATGGTAATTATTCACTAATATATCCAGTAATAGTAATTATTCACTAATATATCCAGTAATGGTAATTATTCACTAATATATCCAGTAATAGTAATTATTCACCAATTAGTTTGAGTAGTAATAATCATTCCATCATTTCATTTCGCATCTTAATCGATTTGTTCTTACTCGATCAATCGCACCTCTTTGGAAACGCAGAAATATAAATTATATCCATTCGTATATTTTTTCTCTGGCTGAGTAACGTCATCAACGCTCATTTACATGCCCCCCCCCCCTTCCCCCCGCAGCAAAAACCATCGAGAAGATGTCATCAACCTGTATAAATGTTTTAAACACGTTCATATATTATATGTTTGGTGATGCGTACAAAGGTTTACTGTTCAATGGGACTCTTGTGTGCTCAGAATTTCATAGTGTGTTTAATGGCGTTAGACAGCGTGGTATATTGTCGCTTTTTTCTCTATCTATATGCATGATATTGGTGGTATGTTTGTTGATCAGGGGGGAGAGAGAGAGAATTAATGTTTAATGTCGCGTTCAGCAATATTCCAGCTATTAGCGACGATCAAACAAAATTTTAAGTTCTCAAGCCAATAACTTGGTAATCCAACACATCAAAACATACACACATTAAAACTAACCGATTTCTCTCAAATAACCCAAGATGCAATCCTCCGCCACCCGACTAAAAAGATCTTCCAAAGTAGTTGCTCGACAAAAAGCATCTCTTACAATCTTAAAATCTATGCATTCGATAAGAATATGTTTCACCGTGAGATCTTCATGGCTTGGAATACACCTTGGGACCGGCTCTTCTATTTATTAAATGTTCGTGAGTTAATCGTGTATGGCCGATTCTACATCGCGATCATGGTTTGGTCGAAACGTTTCTGGCTGTTCAGATGAGTGTAGCCTACATTTTTTTTTTGAACTCATGAAGTTTGTTATTATTCATAGCATCCCATAAAGATTGAAACAGCCGTCTCACATAAGTACAGATAGAGGGTCTGAAATCGCTATATGGGATTCCAACAGGATCAACCTCATCATCTAGGGCTGCCTTAGCCATCCTATCAGCCTCAGTATTACCTTTGATGCCACCGTGACTAGGCAACAAAACACAATATCAGTCTGTTGTTCAAATCTACAGTCACGTAGTTGAAGAATACTCAAGATAGTGGGATGAGTCGAAGTTCCACTTTTAATCGCTTGGAGGCATGACAGTGAATCTGAGTATATAACATATTTTTTCCTTTTAGTAGACCCAAAACCCTCTAAAGCCAACAATACAGCTTTTGCTTCTGGATAGGTTTTAGTTTTGGAACTAAAGATAGTAGCACATGCTACTCTCTTTAGAACCATCCGTATAAATAGCCTGATGCGATCTGTATTTCTCTCTCAGTAGACCAAATGCTTGTGTTTACAAGAGCTGGCTCATGTCTGCCTTTTTATATTTCGTTAGAGAAATATCTACTTCTGGTTGAGCTGACTGCCATGGTGGAATTGGTAAGAGCTTGTTAGGTAAAATCTGACTAAGCTTAATACCAGCTGCTACAATGTATGTTTGTTAATCATCTTATATATGCCGATGATACGTGCCTTATGTGCCCATCAGTTAAAGCGTTACAAATGTTACTGAATTGTTGTGATGCGTACCGGTACTCATCTTCTCATGATATGCTCTTTAACACCAAGAAATCTCTATGTATGGTTTTCAAACCTAAATGATGCAATGATTGTACTCCGCCTCTAGTGAGATTATGTGGTATCTTTTTACACTATGTTGAATCTCACACCTACCTTGGTCACGCCATTTCTCACGATCTTTCAGACATCTCTGGTGAGAAAGTTCCACGTCTATACAAATGAGGTGAAGAAAGCATTGTTTCGCTCCTATTGTTGTAATATCTATTGTTGTTAACTTTGGTGTACATTTGCTAACAAATTCTTCAACAGTCTCAGAGTGATGTACAACAATTCCTTTAGATGGTTTTTAAATTACAGACGAGATTGCAGTGCTAGTTTTATGTTCGTGATTAACGTAGTTCCCTCATTCGGAAAACTGTTGAGAAAATCTGTATATAGTTTCTGGAAACAAATTGAAGATGGTGACAAGTCCGTAATATGTAGCCCTCCGGCTTAGGACAGCATGGCTTGTACCATGTTTGTCTGGCACATGAGGTAGATTAAAGTACCAAACAGATTGGGCTCTCTGAGGATCCATTGTAATCAGTGTCTGTAGAGTCTAAAATTCGAAATTCAAATTCTTTTGTAGTTTTGGTTGGGTTTTTGTTGGGGTTAGGGTTTTGTTAGGGTATGTTTGTTTGGGCCATCGTCGTCGTGTGACCAATAAGGTTAGGTGCGACGTTAAACTTCAAACAACCAACCAACCAACCGTAATATGTAACTTGGTTAAGTGTGATATCAAGGTACATTCTGTACTCCTTTCTAGATGGGAAGAAATGTTATTTCTGTAAATACTACGTCACTAACCACAACAGGAAATGATATTCCTGCATTCAATTTTTTTTCACTTTGTACAAATATTACAAATACAATATATTAAAGCCACATTCTGGCAATGTTGGAATGAACACCAGCAAAAGTGGGAAGTTCGTCAGTAAGGATCTTCAAACCGGGAACACCGTATGCAATACAGCTTGTATACAGCTTGTAGATTTAACATGGTTCCCGTGCATGTAGTCAGTTATTGTGTTTTCCTTACATGACGAATAGGCCACAAAGGTCATGCTAATAATCACATTTGTTGCAGGAATTTGGGATGTCTGATTTACTCACGTTTCAGATTTCCACGGTTCCTGTGCCTCGAAGTATTCTACGATGGCGTTTTTAACTTCAGAGTCAATCTTGATAAGTTTCCTACCTATTTCCCGGCATACATTGTTTGCCGTGTTCCAGGTTACAGGTATTGTAAACTTTGAAAATACTGTCTTCTCTGTCGTCTTGGCCGATGAGACTACATCATAAAATAAAATGATTTTCGTTGATTGAACGTACAAGAACATAGTTTGGCTCATTATAATGAATATGAGTCGTATACACATCGGCAGATCACATACTATCATTATTAACAGTGAAAGATGAGAGGAACAACGAAAAAATAGATGGGTCAGCATACTATTATAGATATGTTGCATCATTTGTGTATCATTGAACATGTTGAATTAGTAGGGAAATTAGACGATTTTCAAGTCAAGTTCAACAGGCTTATTTCCCACAGTCATGACAATCAAATTTATATCTTATGAATAAATTTATCGACACTGTAAGCTTTTGAACCAGCGAAAAATTAACTGGCTCGGGTGAGGATCACGGGTCACTGGTTCAGAAGCTTACAGTGTAGGTCAATTTATTCATAAGATATAAATTATAACCCTGAAGATGACTATATATTGACAATCAAATGTTCTTTAATTTACCATATGAAGAACAATTTATATCATTCTTAAAAACAATAGGGAGTCGTAATACTTCTTTTTAAAATATTAACATTATAACTTAAATGGAGCCTTTTCGGTCCTATCCAGGACGGGGAGGGGAAGGGAAATTGGGGTTGAGAATTGAGGTTGAGGTGGGGAAATATTAACGGAGATCATCTCCAATTATTTACAAAGTTGCCATAATCTCTAGAAGGGGGATTTGGTTTAATGTCACATTCAATGTTGTTTAACTCATATGGTGACAGTCAGTTTGGTTGGTGGAGGAAGTCGGAGTGTTCGAAGAGAACCACCCTCCATCGGCACGGTATGTAACTGACAAACTGTTACATATGGACCAGCTGGGCTCGAACCCGTGTCAGTTCAGCGGTGTGAGGCCAGCGATCAGTAGCGATGCGCATTAGGCCACTAGGTCAAAGAGGGTCCCCCATCTCTAGGAGAACCCTGCCCAGCCCAACCGTTGCATCAGACAAGCCCACCTGTTGGGCAGTCCTTTTCCACCTTGTAGCGGCTATAGTATTACGAAAATATGTTTCTGTTGTGACGGATATATATTTTTTTCATTTAGATTCAATCTAATTGAACAATTAACATGATTTACTCCCTTAAGTCGAACTGGGCCCAGAATTGTCTGACTAGGTCCTTAAATCGAGCCGAGGCCAGAATTGTCTGACTAGGTTTTTAACGGAATATCACCTCCTATAGCATGGTGTAAAAACAGTTTAATCAATGCTATCAATAAGTTAAAGCTTCGGCGAAAACGTTCCCGAACAGGATTATTTCTGATTCTAAATCGGATGCTCATCAACATCACGTATTATTTGCGCACTGATTCCGATTCCCAACCAGGATATGAATGCGGATGTTTCCGAAGAGAGTTCGACTTCAGATGTTCCCGAACACGGTTCGGATATAGATGTTTCCAAAGAGATTCGATTTTCGATGTTTCAGGTCAGGATCCCCATTTAAATGTTTCCGAACAGGATTCTCTCCCGTATTAAGAAAAAGTATTTTTGCTAAAATTTTCCGAGTCAATTTCCTCCTGAATCAGTTACCATGTGACAGTAAATGACAGCTTCTTAACAGTTATCTACTGGTAACTGATTGGTAGCTACCACAATCCCAACATTGCAGTACCATGTGACAGTAAATGGCAGGTTCTTACCAGTCATCTACAGGTAACTGATTGGTTGCTACCACAATCCCAACGATGCATTACCGTTTAGTCCTGACTGAATGTTAGGTGCCAAGGGATGCTTTTCTGTGGAGTCAGATGGTTGCTTATTAGTCGCCAGACGTCGTCAATTTTTCACACCTCTTGCACATTGCTCCAGTTTGAAAGAACTTGTCAGTTAATGATTGGCAACCAGCAGGTTATACGCTAAATGAAATGTGTGGTAACTGACTGGTGACCGTTTGGTACTGTTCAGTTACTGATTGGCGACCAAACTGACAGATGAACAGAACCGTGCAGTTATCAAGAGGTACTGTTAGGAGCAGAAATAGGTTGATAGCCGTTCAGTAACTAGTGTGAGTAGGATTTAACGTCGTTTTCAACATTGTTTAAGTCATATCACGACGGTGCCTACATGTGCCAGAACACGAGAGTGTCCACAGTTTCTATTATGCTGGACACTGATCAGTCCAGCCAGTACAGCACCCGGTCACCCATCCAAATATTGACCGAGCTCAACGCTGCTTAACTTCGGTGATCCGACGAGAACCGGTGTGCCCAACGTGATGCGCCGTACCCCCGTTCAGTAACTGCGCTGTAACCAATAAAGGTGTCACTTCATTTTTACCAATATGTAACCAAGTGAGGGAAATTGGGTTAGTAACACAGCGGTAACCTCTTGGTAACTGCTTGGTACTAATCAGTATATTTTGTAGGTCCAATGGGTGACCAATCAGTACCCGGTTGGTACTGTTGAGTTGAAAACTGAACGGCACTTCATTACCAGGACCATTCAGCACTTGATCAACCATTAACCAACCAGTTACTGAGTGATAATTGTTAAAGGTGGCTTCCCTGTGTATTCCTATATGTCACAAGTCATAACTCATTTTGAGAAACTGAAATACGGAAGAGGTGTAAAGATTTCCATCTTTCTACTTTCAATTTTGCGAGATAGAGAGCTCGAGCACCGCAGCGATTTAGAGCTTTCCATTTTTCTACTTTCAATTTTGCTAGATGGAAAGTTGAATTCTCAAGTGCTACACGGACCGTTCCCGAACAGTGTTCAAATTTGGATTTTTTCGAAGTTAGATGTTGAAAAACAGGGTTTTATATGTTTTCGAAAATAACTCTTATTCAGGTGTTCTCGAATAGTATTCGAATTTAAATTATTATTTAAATGGTCTCGAACAGATTTTCGAATTTTAGATTATTCCAAATAATATTTTAATTACATTTGGGAACAGGATGGAGTCGTACCCTATTTGAATTCGAATGATTCGAACTATGTCATCGAAAAGTCATCCGTAATAAAGTAGAGAGGTGATATGTCATCACCAAGAAATGTCGCTCTACAGAGAAATGTACACCGACTCTCTAAAACAACTTCAGTATAATGTTCAAATAAGTCAAATTCACTCAAATGTGAGTAAAAGTCTTCACATATGTGCTTGAGTTGCAGAAATTTTCACTCTTACTTGAGTGAAATTGCACTGAAGATTCTTTTAGGGAGTAAAAATGTTATTGCGGAAAAGGACATTGCTCCTAAATTTCAGCGATCGTCGCCATGAAGTGCTGTTCCATACTGTCACTCTTAGACGAGAAGTGTCGATGTTAAAGATCACTTGAGAAAATCTGAGTACAAAGTGGCGAAAATATTGGTCTAAAATACTAAGAAATGTCGCTCAAGGATTAAATGCATATTGAAGCAAAAGGGCAATGTACCGTGTGAAAACCCTTTAAATTTTGTCTAGGAATCAGGCGGAATCATGAGGAATAATATCCGCAACCTTGCCATTCAGTACCATTCAGCACTTCACCAAGCAGTAACCAACCAGTTACTGAGCAGTAATGGTTGGGGGGTGGCTTGCCTGTGTTTTCCTATATGTCATAAACTCATTTTGGAAAGCGGAAATACGGAAGAGGTGTAGAGTTTTCCATCTTCTACTTCCAATTTTGCGTGATAGAGAGCTCGAACACCGCAGCGATTCAGAGCTTTCCATTTTTTACTTTCAATTTTGCTAGATGGAAAGCCGAGTTCTCAAGTGTTACACGGACTGTTCCCGAACAGGGTTCAAATTTAGATTTTTCCGAATTTAGATATTCCAAAACATGGTTTTATATGTTTTCGAAAATAACTTTAATTCAGGTTTTCTCGAATAGGATTCGAATTTGAATTATTATTTAAATGATCTCGAACCGATTTTCGAATTTTAGATTATTCCGAAAGGGGTTTGAATTTGCTTCAACGAAACCAAAACTGACGCAGTTTTCCGTTTAGAATGGGATAGAAGTTCAAAGCGGAAAAACTTGTTAAGAATTTGTGCCGGATTTTATCCAATTTGGACTGACAACGGGGGAAATTATTCATTAATAAATATATGTGAGATACATGTAAGTGTTGTAGAACGGCTGAATATGTAAAAATAAATGATAATTACTGGGATCAGGTCGTGCAACCCCTTGTCGCTCCCATTTTTTTTTCTGGACGGAGAGAATCCCATTCACGCACTCTGTCAGAAATTATCCGTCGTCTGGCTAAAGGGTCATTTGAATTTCGGACTACCAATCCCAGTGTTCTTTTTCGACGTATAATCACGCTGGAACATCAGTGAAAAGAATCCAAGCTTAGCGGGTTCTTTTCACTAGGTTCTCTTACATACGTAATACTACTTTATGAACTGATTGAGCAGAATGGGAGGAATGTAACATAATCTCATCCGAGGAAAGGCTAAATAATCGTTTACTACAGAAACAGAAATAAAGCATCTCATGGAAGTGTTATTACTGACCGGATGAGAGCGGCGAGAGGTGAGAGCGACGCCGCTTCTTTGAGAGAATTGTTGTTGAAATTTGAAAAAAATAAGCATAACCTGGTAAAGCAAATATGGAAAATGAATATTAGACAATCTTTTCGTTACATTCAGAATAATAATTGATTAATAAATCATATAAATTCACCGTGACCTAGAACAACAAAGATGATGAATACTCCACGTACGATGATAACCAACATTTTCCTTCAATTATTCAAGTATACTGTGTAACAAAGCTGCTTCAAATGACTGTGAAGAGTACAGAACTGTGCATTAACTTGGCGGGTACGACACTCGCGACTTTTCGTTTCTGTTACAGTTCTTAGTATTTTCAACGCTAACGGCGTGCTTCGAATGACCGTGAAGACTACAGAACTGTATCACCGCGGCAGGTACGAGACTTGCGACTGTGGGTTTCTGTTAATGCTCCTTGGATTCTAACATTCGCAGCTTGCTTCAAATGACTGTGCAGAATATACACCTCATTCACTGACGAGAACTCGGAGACTACAGGCACTATCAGGATGTCCCAGTATATAAACTATTCTAGGAATATATTTCGCTCATATTTTATGGATGATTTTACACACAGTCGGATCGCGAAAAAAATGCTTTCGCCGTTGAACTGCACAACGCCATCAGTCATCCATTTGCCGTGAACAAATACAATGTATACTCCCATGGGTGAATACTATTTATCGTATCTCCCAGATTTAGTGTCGTGAAACGATGCTTAGAACATTATTACTTCCCTTGATTTTATATTTTATCATGTAATATATGTCTTATTTATTTTAGTCACGTTGATCGGAGTTAATGTAGACTAGGGATTTCGAAGAAATTTAGAGGAGCGGCATTTGAATCCGTTTCGTGGAACTATCTTCAAATGAACTGGTTCCGCGTTCTCCATAACGGCATCAGAATCATCTTACCATCTTGTCTGTTTCTTTGTTTGTTTGTTTGTTTGTCCAGGCCAAACATCATGAAATTAGCCACGATTGTATTTGGGGCACTGTGAAAGATGGGGAGTCAAAAACGTTAACGCCGCCTTGGGTCCGGGAACATGAATTTGGTCTGACTAGTCCGGCAATAGTTTTGGTACAAATGTACTGAATCTTCAGGATTGTCAGGACTGTCTTGTGGTCAATGGGGATGACCCAATTGAGAAGTAAATCGGAAACGGTATCGAACACTTCGTCAGTATAGCAATGGAGTTCGGAAGATTGGCTTAATTGGAAAGAGGACAACCGCCATTGAATAATTAGGTACAATCCAAACGCAGTGAATACTGATATTTGAATGGCAGTCAAAACAAATGTGTTGATAGTCAGTTCCATCCCATATGTACAGGAAAATGAAACGAAAATATCAGAAATGTTTTTAGTATTATTTTGTCTTCTAGCTATCTATGGAGATAATATTGGTACATTTGTACTGTTTGGCACTCTTAGATCAATTTGATACGGAGTTACGTGTCATTATACTCATTGATGTTCAGTTCAATTGACTATGTATACAATCAATAATGTACGAAACAAATGTAAATGTGAAATTTCGTAACACTCAACATCGAGCTCACCGTGCATTTATTACACGTTTTAGCATGATTATGTGAAATCAACACCCGTCAATTGCAGGTGTTCATTGGAAGATTCCATTTCACAAGTCGGATGAGGAAAAGGACGTCTGCTTTCTGAATTCATACCAGTAACAATCCAATACAACAAACAAATAATTTACAAGAAGAAATTTCTTTCTCAAGTTTAACTGTTGTTTCCATCGTGATATTGATTAATAAAGCGACACGAATAGATATATATATCCACGTAATTTCCACACAGCTAGCGCAGCTAACAGTATCACTTCTCATCTGAGAGACCACAACACATTCACTGACATTAGACGATGACAATGGAGACGGGAGCATCGTCCCAACATCAGCAGACTAGTTTTTCCAAGAAATGGGATAAAGGTTGTCAACGTTTTCAACTTTTCATTGTAATCTTTGTTGATAATCAATTATTTTACGCACATGGTTTTTCATTATTTGTTCAAAAGAGTGTCATATTCACTTTCAGCAAGGTTTGGGGGACATTTTGGACATGATATTGGCCAACATCTGTATTGCCTATATAGTAATCAGTTCACCTATGATCCTATAAAAAGGTAGTTGAACATATGTCACCCCTTTAAACGTTCTCAAAACGTTGCCCCCTCATCAGCCCCATAGTGGTACACAGCTAGAAAAAGGAGGATAGCCCATTACCTTTTTATTGTGATGATGCCTGTTCACCCTTTAAAGGTGATGAGAAAGGGTGACGGCCAATGTCGTCACCCTTTTAGGGCGATGACCCAGGCATCACCATTTTAGGGTGATAGCCTTTACCCTTTTAGACCGATGACCTAAACATTTGCACTCATTGCTGATCACCCTTTCAGGGTAATAGCCATCACCCTTCTAAGGTGATAGCCATTACCCTTTTAAGGTGATGGTGGAAAAGGGTGATGGCTGTAACTCAACACCTTTTTGGGGTGATGCTGTCATCACTATTTTAGGGTGATAAGTATCACCATTTTTCTGGCTGTGTAGGCCTATAGTGTGTGATTTGTTTAAGATTGACATTTAAATATTAGTTTTTGCAGATTGAAAGTTTCCGATCAACACAATTGTGTTGAATCTATACAGTTCTCATCTATACATTTGAATGTTCATAACCATATATACTTGTACAGGAGGGACATAGTTTTAATGAGCAGCTGTACATTTTCAGGTGTGCGACAATATCCTGGACAAAACACTGACAATTCAACTTGCAGCAGATCCTTTGTCAATTATGGTCCGTGAGCCTTACACCAAATCGTTGGCGTTATTACGGTTATTATTCGAGCGCAGTCCTTCAATCTTAGCCATTGAATTTTAGAATGACAAAAGGATGTCAGCTGTTCATTTCAACCCATTAAAATATTTTGTCAGCATTGCTCTGCTCTTGACTATTACTATGTATTTCTTGGCAGAAGGCACACAGTGGAACGGGTCGCATACATTTTGTTATACAACAATCATGCAGTTACCTGGCGGCATTAGATCTGCTCTGTTACAAGTAGGTTCCACTTCCCCTCCCCCTCCCCCTCCCCTCCCTTCCCTTCCCCGTCGTGATATAGCTGAAAAAATGTTGAAAGCGACGTTAAACCCTATTCACTCACTCACTCATGCAGTTACCAAGTTCGGGAGATCCCGCTCTCTAAAATGAAGATAAAAAGAGTCGTTTTGATAAATAACTTTTAATTCCTTATTAAACAATGCTTAAAAACTTCAGGCGTATTAATTTATCTATTTTTCCATGTCCTAAAATTTATTTTCCATTTGAAAAAAAACAGGCAATGTTGTTCAAACAGCCCGATAGATGTTTGTCTTTTTATTATGCCAATTAGATAGATGACAATTTATTTATTTGCTACCATATATGTCTGTATGCGCCTCAGAAGAATTTTGCTGAATTCATTATGTGAACTGATTTATTCAGCAAAAATGACCTCTTTCACCTTCATTTTAGAGAGCGGGATTGCCCTAACCTGGTTACATGCTTCCCTCTATGGGATTGCCCTAACCTGGTTACCTGCTTCCCTCTATGGGATTGCCCTAACCTGGTTACATGCTTCCCTCTATGGGATTGCCCTAACCTGGTTACATGCTTCCCTCTATGGGATTGCCCTAACCTGGTTACATGCTTCCCTCTATGGGATTGTCCTAACCTGGTTACATGCTTCCCTCTATGGGACTGCCCTAACCTGGTTACATACTTCCCTCTATGGGACTGCCCTAACCTGGTTACATGCTTCCCTCTATGGGATTGCCCTAACCTGATTACATGCTTCTCTCTATGGCATTGCCCTGACCTGGTTACATGCTTCCCTCTATGGGATTGCCCTAACCTGATTACATGCTTCCCTCTATGGGATTGCCCTAACCTCGTTACATGCTTCCCTCTATGGGATTGCCCTAACCTGGTTACATGCTTCCCTCTATGGGATTGCCCTAACCTGGTTACATGCTTCCCTCTTTGGGATTGCCCTAACCTGGTTACATGCTTCCCTCTATGGGATTGCCCTAACCTGGTAACATGCTTCCCTCTATGGGATTGCCTTAACCTGGTTACATGCTTCCCTCTATGGGATTGCCCTAACCTGATTACATGCTTCCCTCTATGGGATTGCCCTAACCTGGTTACATGCTTCCCTCTATGGGATTGCACTAACCTGGTTACATGCTTCCCTCTATGGGATTGCCCTAACCTGGTTACATGCTTCCCTCTATGGGCATGTGAATCTGCAGGTTACAATTTTGTGTTTCTGAGAATGTAACATATATCACAATATATTTATATTGAATTATAAAACTAAAGTGAGCTTAACTCTTGAACTAGTTGACCTCCCCCGTTAAGAACTCCCCCGTTAAATTACTAAATGTATGGCTTTTATTTCACAACAGTTTAAATGTAGCTATTTCAATCATGGGATTCAACTCCACAGGACAAAATACATGTAGGGATGAGAACTGAATATTTCAACCTAACACATAAAGTTAGCTTAACTCGATTCAGTTTTGGCGGACTGTGACATTGACCTTCGACAAATTGATCTCAAAATGTATGGCTCCTCTTTGCCATGCGAGTCAGGTATACTCAAAGTTTGGAACCACTAGATACCTTGAAACTAGAGATATCGCATGGACAACACGTTAATGGATGAATGAACAGAATACAACATCGCATTCCATGACCTCGTCTTCGACAGGCATATGAAAATGTGACTTTGAATAATTTCCTGATTTGGGATCACAGTGACCTTGACCTTTGACTCACATTTTGGTATGTAGCACATCATGTCCCTCTTACTGGCAAAAAAACATATTTTTAATGATTTCCTGATTTTGGGGTCACAGTGACCATGACCTTTGACCTTGACCTAACTTTTGGTCCATGATACATCGTCTTCCCTCAATGTATCAATGGACACAAAATAAGATTTTATTAATTTCATGATTTTGGGAGTCCGTGACATTGACGTTGGGCCTTGACCTACATTTTGGTACATGACAAACCATCACAAAATAATTTCTCAATGGACAAAAAAAAACCCATGATTTTTAACAGTTCCTGATTTTGGGTCACAGTGACCTTGACCTCGCCCTAATTTCTGGACACTTTATTTCCCCTTTATTTTTAATGATTTCCCGATTTTTAGGTCACATTGAACTTTGACCTTGATTCAGGAGTCACCGAGACTTCCGTCTGCAACAATACAATGCTCTACATACGGCACTGCTGGGAGACGCACCAATTTTTTTTGTCTGCAGCAATGCACTGCCCCACATACGGCACTACTGGGAGATTGACCGAAAGTATTGTCTACAGCAATATTGTATTGTCTACAGCACTCACTACAAGTTTCTAAACACGGTACTGGCTATTGGGAGACGCACCGAGACTTCCGTCTGCAGCAATACAATGCTCTACATACGACACTACTGGGAGACGCACCGATTATTTTGTCTGCAGCAATACAAGTTTCAACACACGGCATTACAGGCAGATGCACAGAGACTTCCGTCTGCAGCAATCCAATGCTCTACATACAGCACTACTGGGAGATGCACCAATTTTTTTGTTTGCAGCAATACAAGTTTCAACACACAGCACTACTGGGAGACTCGCAGAGATTTCTCTCTGCAACAATACAATGCTATAGACAAATCACTACTGGGAGACGCATCCATATTTTTCCTCTGCAGCAATACAATGCTCCATATACCAAATTACTGACGCTCCGAGACTTCTCTCTGCAGCAATACAAGGATAAATTATCGGCAAAATAATTCGCGGTTAATCATGTCTTCTTTGTCACTTGCATGTTCCTAGAAATTACAATAAGCAACTAGAAAAAAACGACAACAGCACGCTAATTTATGAAAAATGATTCAATTTTCTACGATGCCCCTACAGCCGCCCCACTTTTTGAGACTGCAATGTTATAAGTCCTATAGCACTCCCCAGCAAAAACATGGCTGATATAGATTCAGCCCCCCCCACTTTCAAACGTGCCTGAGGCCCCTGGCTGTGTAGGTATTATCGTAGCAGTTTAAATACGCAATTTAATATAATGAATATACCTTTGGGCATATCTTCGAGGCAAAAAGTACATGCATGTACTCTGCATAGTTACCTTGCTTGATTACTGCGAGACGCACTACTGGGAGGCGCACCGCTACTGCCAGACGCACCGGCTGCGGGGCTGAAAACATCCGCTTCTCAATTTCCTGTATAGTGTACTCACGGTCACGTCCCAACGGATGAAAACGAATGGAACACAAATTAACGGGAATGAAACCACAAGTCGTTTTCACATTTCACATTTCATTCACTCCCAAATCTATAGGAGTGACTCGCGATTCGAGAATTTTTAGTTTCCCTCTTCACAAAACTTAGCTAAGATTCATAGCGTCTCCCTTCTGTCAACGCTATGCCGCGGGATATCCCGTGTGTAATTCAGGTAGATAAACACCGTCGGAAACAGACCAGAAAATTACATTCACTCGCCCCAAATCCCCACTATCGTAACATATGGTCCTATCGGTTTAGAATGCCATCAATATTATTAGTTACAAACACTTACTTGCACTCGAAATGCGGCACAGAACGAAACGGATCGAGAGCCAACAACGTGACAGCCATGTCAGTTTCTTGTCTCCTCGAACTAGCGGACAAGGTACAAGTTTTTTACACGCGACACCAACATTTGACCCCGTTAAATTTCGCCCGGGCCGTGAGACTAAATATAGAATCTCCTACAGGCCCACGCGTGTGCAATATTACATGCTGACAAAACGGTAGATACTTTCAGACTGTAGTTGAAGGGTACTTGGATTTTTTTTCTTCAAATCAATAGACTAGCATGGAATATTGCACACGTGTGGGCCTGTAGGAGATTCTATATTTAGTCCCATGGGCGAAATTTAACGCTAGTAAATGAAAATTTGAATTTTTCAAGATAGCTATACTTACAACGAACCATACACAACGTAATGGCCTTGATGGTAATGGCTGTTCACAACGTAATGGCCTTGAACGTAGCACGGGTGAAATATCAAACAACTCGGAGAAATCTCGCCGTGGGTCGTGAATTCGCGCGCTAAACCCGTTCCCGTTCAGTGCAAAACTACGAAGTAACGGTGGTGGAAACCGGGACCAGCGATATCTACGTTGGTCGACACAGGGGTTGGTTGAAACAGATTTCAGAAAGTGTACTCTAAATAGAACCATTCTTCCCATCTGATGTGATTGTGTTCCAGCATGTTAGTAGGAACACGCCTCACGTAAATGACTGCCATGTTGAAAACAACGGCATAATGCCAGTGGTCTCCCTTGCCTTCAAGGAACGGACACGTTTGAGGCCTTAGACCACTAAAAGATTTTACATTGGTGACAATGTTAACGTAGTTGTTTTTCATCTATTCCATATGTAGGTCTAGATTGCTATGTTTTGGCAAGAAATATTTTAATTGAAGTGCTACAACCCGGCAAATGACTTCATACTTTTGGTCTTTTTGTCTGCTTTGTGCAAGCGGTGCAGACACCAAAGAATCTATCTGAGCAACATCTTATTAGAGTAGATCCCGATTTAAAATCTAACTCGTAGCTAAACCGAA
The DNA here is from genome assembly GCA_036873755.1 of Hanleya hanleyi. NCBI lineage: Eukaryota > Metazoa > Mollusca > Polyplacophora > Lepidopleurida > Hanleyidae > Hanleya > Hanleya hanleyi. Next base: position 239,628 of record JAVTVY010007152.1, read on the forward strand.
CACATATCATGCTCCAAACAACTACCACTGGCCTTCAATTTCATATCGCAAAACCCCGTAAGATGGTGAAAGATCCGACATTCTATTCAGGCATAAAAATTCTAGGACATTTTAGCAGTCCCACTGCTAAAATCTGATGACCCCTTAAGGATGCCTATTTCTGTGTTGTTTTCAACAGATGTCAGTGGAGTCCGTCTTCACCAGAGTGCCCCGAACAGGGCTCGTGAAATTCATCTTTATGCTTTCAGCATATTTGAATAGTCAATGCCATACGCTTGATTTAACAGAGTACTACAGTCTAGTCCTAATAATTGGAGATTATCTTCCTTTCCCAGATATGGACAATACCCACACATGTGTTGGGGCCATGACAGCTCCAACTGACTGGACGGCCATATGTTAGGCCATATTTGGTCTAAGATAAAGATTACAGCAACTTCCAAAATGTTGAATTTGAACATATCACTATTACATCTTACGAGGTTTTGCGATATGAAATTGAGAATTTTGTAAGCACACGAAGTGTGTGCAATGAAATTCTGATTTCCTAAGCAAAACCGAGTAAAATGTAATAGTCCCACTCACCCAACCCAAAGTAGATCTGAATTCAGGGTGGCTAACATTTAACTAATCTGCTCTAACGTATATTGTACATGTATATCTGAATTCAGGGTGGCTAACATTTAACTAATCTACTCTAACGTATATTGTACATGTATATCTGAATTCAGGGTGGCTAACATTTAACTAATCTGCTCTAACGTATATTGTACATGTATATATGAATTCAGGGTGGCTAACATTTAACTAATCTACTCTAACGTATATTGTACATGTATATCTGAATTCAGGGTGGCTAACATTTAACTAATCTACTCTAACGTATATTGTACATGTATATCCCGAATCTTAATGCATTTTGGATGTTAAGTTCTGTAATAACTAAAGATATACGAATTGCATTCAAAGTAAGGTTCAACTTATTTTCATAATTCTGGTCAAAAGTAAGCTGGGAAGTTACAACTTTACTGTTTGAAGTACATGTAGTCAAATATACCTCTGAAGTAGAATTCTACCTATCCCATTCAATCGTCCAAGGATTTCAGGTTGTTTTGGTTGTGCTGGATAGGACTGCATATACCTCCAATGTGTGATGGTTGAGGGAGATAACTCCAGGATAATTTAAACATGACATGATCAGGGGAGATAACCATGACATGATCAGGGGAGATAACCCCAAGGAACATCTAACCAACTATATCTTTACATACCGATGCCCATGTAACTAACATATCATGAACTTTGGTTTACTCGACGAGCATAATATTATAAATCACAAAATACAATCTTCATATGTCACATGTAACAGTATGAATAATTTGTTTGTTCTTGGTCACTCTCTTCTCGAAATTTTCCATTTCCGGTTTACTTTGAATGGCTTGTATATCATACTTTAATGGAGAATATCACTATTACATCTTACTCGGTTTTGCTTTTGAAATCAGAATTTCATTGCACACACTTGTGCTTACAAAATTCTCAATTATTCGTCATGTGCAACAGACGGGTAATTTTTTTGTAAGAACAATTCACTTCTCTGGCAGAGGTTGGCTGAAGACTGGTCCGGTGCCGAGACAAGCCTTATCCATGAGCAGATGGAGCATCACTACGCCAACGCCTTTCGGTTGGTGTAATTTCTTCAAACTTTGTGCACGTGCCTGATACTGTCATGGGTGTTTAAAAAGACGTGATTAATAAATAATGTGCACACTGGTGCAATCAACCCTGTAATTGTCAGGCTTCTATCGTGTTTGGGAAACGATGGGAATCTATCTGGTCTAAGTATGGAACGGGAGCGACCACTATTTAAAGCTCCTGAATTATGGAAAATTGAGAGTTGAAGTTTCATAACATGACCCTATAAAAGCCAGCTTTATCCTATTCACATTAAACTCTCCGCAGCAAATCATCATTAGTAATTTTGAAATGACGCTGTCAATGGTGTAATCCGAAAAGTTAGTCTTAGACAATATTTTCCCAAAGTAAAGCATTTTTCGGCCACGAAGAATCTGAGCAGACTATATTTCTCACCAAATAAATGTATCGCTCTTCTTAGCAGCTTTTGCAGAAAAAAATCGCAAGTCAAAAGCTCAATCCATATTTTGGTCTCTGGTGAGAGCGCGGGAGAAATTAACTTTAACGCCCTGTTCAGCAATATTTTAGCTAAATAGCGACAAACAACATTGATCTCTGTTTAAAGATAAAATATCCAACAACAAAATAGATAACTTTTGAATGACATTTTGAAGTGTCATTCGGTTTGACGTATAGAAGTAGTACAAGTATGAACACTGGGATTTCCTGGATTTCAACTTCTTCATTATTAAACACGACGTTTCGCTAAGTCTGCCTCTAGCATTCTCAAGTGTATAAATGTACAATCAAACATGAGGTATATATATATATATATATATGTACAGGGTATGATGACAAAATAGATCACAAATCAATGGTTGTCAATCAATCCTTAATCAGCTTTCTTGTGAGATTTTTTATCAGTGTCAAGCTTACTTTGATGAACAGACCAGTAATTACAGTGTCAACATGTGGGTGTCTTGTCTTCAGGGCTTCGGTTTGCTCTTGTCAGCTTATTGCCCAAGAAAACACCACCGTTCATGGGGCCTGTCAACTGATTGAAAATTTCTAATTAGCAAAGCACGAACCATCAGCTCTTACCAGATTTTCACACTAAGTTACCACAGAGGTGATATTTCTCAATTCAATTCCGTATGATATGGTATGACAAAGCACTATTAGCTGATTGATATAAGTGAACCGTTCTCTTGAAATAGTAACTCTCCATTTCCAACCTATCATTATTTGACCTGCAATTAGTGTACCTTCCTGAACAAGTTAACCAATACACAAAGATCACAAGGCTGGACCCCCAGAGTAGTAGTTTATATTTAAAAGATTCCCCCACAAAGGGAACAGAAAGGGGGGGGGGGGGAGCAATGGATGGGAAACTTGACAGTCATTTTCACCGGAAACATTTCTATGGCTTTTCGCCGTTGTGTGTTCTCATGTGTTGGGACAGATGACTCTTTAATTTTGCACTGTAATCACACCATGAACATTTGTATGGCCTTTCCCCGTTGTGTGTTCTCATGTGTTGGGACAGATGATTCTTTATTACTGCACTATAATCACACTGTGAACATTTGTATGGCCTTTCCCCGGTGTGCATTCTCATGTGTTTGGATAGATGACTCTTTAATTTTGCACTGTAATCACACTGTGAACATTTGTATGGCCTTTCCCCTGTGTGTGTTCTCATGTGTTTGGATAGATTACCCTTTAATTTTGCACTGTAATCACACTGTGAACATTTGTATGGCCTATCCCCAGTGTGCATTCTCAAGTGTTGGGACAGATTACTCCGGAAAGCTGCACTGTAATCACATTGTGAACATTTGTGTGGCTTCTCGCCGTTGTGTCTTTTCATGTGTTTGGACAGATTTCTCTTGATAGCTGCACTATAATCACACTGTGGACATTTGTATGGCTTTCCGTCTATATGACGAGGCTTGTAAAGGAATTCATGATAATTCATGAATTGCTCATGTGAGCTCACTACATGTATATTCGGCACAGTGGAAACTATTTCTTGGTCATTCATTGGTCCATCCAATTTATCACATTCCATTTTTTCTTTTTCCTCAGTCAACTTCGAAGTTATCCGACGTTGATATAACACTACCGGAAACGGGGCTTCGATTGGACCCTCGTTGTCTGACTGACACAGATGCAAGTGTAGATCTTCCTGCTGAAATGAAGTGAATATCGGTATATTACACACTAATGTTTAAATCAACCATAACGGCCATTATATGCCACTATTCTGATAATCGACAGATGAATAAACAACTTTTACACACACTTGATGACCTTTGATAAGTGGCCTCACACCGCTGACGCGGCATGGGTTTGAGCCCGGCTGGTCCATGTGTGAGAGTTTGTCAGTTACTTGCAAGGGGGCGGTGGTTCTCTCTGGGTACTCTGGCTTCCTCCACCAACCAAACGGACTGTCACCATATGAGTGAAACCAACTTGAGTGTGACATTAAGCCAAATCCCTCCCTCCCTTCCCTTTGACAAGTGCAGCAGAACGTGTACCCACGGAGATCTATAGTCTTCCGTGGCCTTCATCTTGGGTTTATTAACAGTATTATTATACAGAAATAGACAAACTTCTGAGTTATACTTCATGTTAACATATGTAATGTACAAGCTTTCAACTTGAAATGGTATGAAATTCAACAGATCACTTGATAAATCAACATACCCACGGGTGAGCCTAAAGCAGTATCACAGTATTATTATAGTTCCTTTGTGAACATATATTGAACTGGTCCACGATTCATCCGGTTCGAGGCCCGAGTACTTAGAACGAACGGACAGGGCAAACTCCATCTCAAACAGAATGGATATCGTATCATCGCAACAGCTGATTACGAAGACACGGATTACTAGCTGATCATTGCGCTAGCACAATGATTGCGCTAGGCTTGAAATATTACGGCATTGTCATAGTGAACCAAGAGAAATACACGCCTGTTCTATGTATGTCATGAATTTTCAGTGAGTTTTTACTTACTTTGATCCCCTCGTTCTTGTATACAAGCTTACAAGGAGCATCATCCGACGTGTTGGGTTCTAGCTTGATTGGTTCGGCTGATATTTCCTCCTGTTTGGGTAAGGAGTCGACTGGAATGGTTGGTATTTGCCCATTTTCCGGTTTGATGCACGGGGTGGTGGAGAGATATTCACAGTCAGACTGTTCTTGCTTGATTTTTCGACCCATAGGGTATTCTGTAAATTCTCGAGTGATTCCAGGCTTATCCAAGCAGTTACCCAAGTCACGAGGATCAGTTTCCTGTTTAAACGACATCGCATTCACCAAGGAGCCCATGTGACGGTGTTCGTCAACTGGTGTGTCATTTTTGAACTCGACCAGATGTTCAGATTGATCACACTGTAGTGGATGTTCCATTGTGACTCGGTTGGGCGGGAGGGATTCAGATTGATTACACAGCAGTGGATGTTCCCTTGTGACTCGGTTGGGCGGGAGGGATTCAGATTGATCACGATGCAGTAGATGTACTCTATCGTATTCTAACCCAGAAACTCTGGCTGTGATAGGTAAATTTAGGGTAAGGGGGCGTGGCATTCCTATCACAGCCCAGATCGAGGGTGGGTTAAATTTTGGAGAAAAAAATTCGTGTCGCGAAGAGCAACTTTTCGCTGACGAAAATAACGAAAACGGGAGAGAAAAAATATGCCAATTTGATATAGTTTGACCGACCTGAGATTCTTTCACCATGTACCATCTCTTTTGACTGTTTGGGACTCCAGAAAATTAGTGACGACGAAGAAAACACAATAAACGCTCGATTTCGATGTTTACCGCCATTTCTTCAGATTACAGCTCAACGAGCCTTGGCCGCGTGCGCGCACTAGTATCGTGACCTTTCTGATCTGACTATGGTGAAATGGACGAGTCACGTGGTCAGAAAGGTCAATCGCGTTGACAATCTCGTTCTCTCAACGAGACTGAAAATGGCGGCAACTTGACGAGTTAGATGACAAAATTAGAGTTTGGAAGAAGATTTCGTAGAACAGAATGAGTCATTAGTTGATTATCAAAGTTCTGGAGATGCCAAATCATATTATTTATTCGATAAAATGCTTTTCGTGCCTTTGTCTCAATTCCCCACGCCGTGTGCAGTTGAAGATCTCGAGCGACTGACGTCTTATTTATTTTTTTCCTTTTCAGTCTGTATATGTGATTCGGGCTAAAGGGGTCAGCAACAACAATAAAAAAAAAAAAAAATAGACCCCTTAGCCGATGTTTTCGGGCTATATCGTATTCCTGTGTATAAATTATACATCCTATGAAGTAGTCTGTTTATTACCACTTTGTCCAGAGTCGCCAGGATGCTGATGATTAAAGAAGATAAATAGAGGTAAGCATAGTCACACAAACTACATTAACATTGTGTACCGGTTATGGTTTTTATGGTTATACTGCAATCCCAGTTACTAAGTTACATTCCTGTGAACATATATGGCTTGTCCTCTCACGGTCACGGTCCAACGAATGAAAACGAATGGAACTCAAATTAACCAAATGAAACCACAAGACGTATTAATTCATTTACTCCCAAATCTATATGAATTACTCGCGAGTCGAGTTTTGCTTGAAATACAAACGATAATTAAAAAAAATAGTAAGGAGAATTTTTTAGTTCCCCTCTTCACCCGAAAAGGCTTTAGGCCGAGAAAAAGTCGGTTAGTCAACCACGTTGTCCTAGTTCCTCGTTAAAAGCTTTGATTTCTGAAGTTGGTTATCGCAATGATGAAAATTTGAATGTTTTGCTTTTTCGAAGATTGTTATACTTACAACGAACCATATGGCTGTTCGCAATGTAATGGACATGAACGTACCACGGGCATGACGGGTGAAATATCAAACAACCCGGATAAATCTCGCCACAACAAGTGGGTAGTGACTTCGCGCGCTAAACCCATTCCCGTCCAGTGCAAAACTACGAACTAACTGTGGCGGAAACCCGGACCAGCGATATCTACATTGGCGGACACCGGGGTTGGTTGAAACCGTTTTCAGAAAGTGTACTCTACAATAGAACCATTCTTTCCATCTGATGGTATTGTGTTCCAGCATGCTAGTACAGCAGACCGGGCTAGTAGGACCAAGCCTCACGTAATTGACTGACATATTGAGAAAAATGGCATAATAATGTAACGGACGGGGATTTTTAGGCGCTACCGGGATTCGATGCGGGGTCCTCTTACTTGCCACACCAGCGCACTACCGACTGAGCTAAAGGAAAATTCCCACTAGCTTTAAGCTAGTACAAGCACTGGTACAAGTTACAATAATGCCAGTGGTCTCCCTTGCCTTCAAGGAACGGACACAAGCGTTTGAGGCCTTAGACCACTAAAATATTTACATTGGTGGCAATGTTAAAGCAGTTGTATTTCGTCTATTCCATTATTAAGTCTAGACTGCTATGTTTCGGCAAGAAGTATTTAAGTGCTACAACCTGACAAACTTATTGGCGGGGATTGCCCGTCTCGATTTTGAATTATACGCGCTCCTACAAATGACTTCATACTTTGGTCTTTGTTCGGCTTTGTGTAAACGGTGCAGAGACACCCAAATAATCTATCTAGGCAACACCTTATTAGAGTAGACCTAGCTAAGATTCATAGCGTCTCCCTTCCCTCACCGCTATGCCGACGACAAATACATTTCCCTGGTGGTAATTCGAACATCTCCATGGCGCACTTATTATTACCTTTGCGCCCTATTGGACCTTCATTAACTTGAGAAAAAGGGACGCCATGAATAAGAATACCATGATCGATGTTGTGATCATCATCCCCTGTATACACGGGGTCTATTATGACGGAAATGCCCATCTTCTTGACCCTCGATTTCAGGTGATTTTGGGGCTCCATAAGGATAATTTTAACGTCTGTAATTAATTTTTGACCGACGAATGGTCATTTAGTCTGCTATTTCTGTATTTTTATTCATGGCGGCCCATTTTCTCAAGTTAATGAAGGTCCAATAGGGCGCAAAGGTAATAATAAGTGCGCCATGGAGATGTTCGAGTTACCACCAGGGAAATGTATTTGTCGTCGGCATAGCGGTGAGGGAAGGGAGACGCTATGAATCTTGGCTAGAGTAGACCCCGATTTAAAATCAAACTCGTAGCAAACCGAATACATATCAAGCTCCAAACAACTACCACTGGCCTTCAATTACTCGTCATGTGCAAAAGACGGGTAATTTTTTTATAAGAACAATTCACTTCTCTGGCAGAGGTTGGCTGAAGACTGGTCCGGTGCCGAGACAGCCTAATCCATGAGCAGATGGAACATCACTACGCCAACGCGTTTCGTAGGCTGGTACGAGTCTTCAAACTTAGTGCACGTGTCTGATACTGTCGTGGATGTTTAAAAAGACATGATTAATCAATCGTGTAATTGTCAGGCTTCTGTCGTGTTTTGGAAACGATTGGAATCTATCTGGTCTTAGTGCGGAAGGGGAGCGATCACTAATTATGGAAAATCGAGAGCTGAAGTTTCATAACATGACCGTATAAAAGTCAGCTTTATCCTATTCGCATTACACACCCAGCAGCAAAGCATCATTAGTAATTGTGAAATGACGCTGTCAATGGTGTAATCCGAAAAGTGAGTCTTGGACAATATTTTTCCAACGTAAACCATTTTTCAGCCACAAAGAATCTGAGCAGACTACATTTCTCACCAAATAAATTTCCCGGTCTTCTTAGCAGCTTTTGCAGAGAAAATCGTAAATATGAAGAAGTCCCAAGCTCAATCCATAAAATGTCGGAAACTGCATATTTTGCTCTCTCAGAGAGCGCGAGAAATTAACTTTAAGGCCCTGTTCAGCAATATTTTAGCTAAACAGCGACAGACAACATTGACCTCTATCAAAGATAAAATATCTAGCAACAAAATAGATCACAAATCATTGATTGTCAAAAAATCCTTAATCAGCTTTCTTGTGAGATTTTTTATCAGTGTCAAGCTTACTTTGATGAACAGTCTAGTAATCACAGTGTCAACATGTGGGTGTCTTGTCTTCAGGGCTTCGGTTTGCTCTTGTCAGCTTATTGCCAAAGGAAACACCACCATTCATGGGGCCTGTCAACTGATTGGAAATTTCCCATCAGCAAAGCACAAACCATCAGATCTTATCAGATTTTGACACTAAGTTTTCACAGAGCTGACATTTCTCAATTCAGTTCCATATGAAAAAGCAATATTAACTGAAATAAGCGAACTGTTCTCTTGGAATAATAACTCTCCTTTCCATTTCTAGCCTGACAGAAATATCATCCTCATTATGGGGGGGGGGGGGGGATTATGGGGGTAAGCGATCGTGTGAACGTAAACAAATTTATCTCTAGTACGGAGAAAAAAAGAAAAAATAATCCAAATACGAAGAACGAAGAAAAAACAATTGTGAAGAGCTCAAGTGTTTCTTTATTAGTTACCACGCTGTTTAATAGTGTTGTTAATGTCAGTACATGCAGCGAAGTAAACATCGGAAAACGTTGGAAATTGTCCACAGTTGACAACACATTTCATTATATACTCCACAAGGGCGGACCCAGCCAAAATTCATAGGGGGAGGGGTCGACTATCACAGACCAACAGGCGAGGTCCAGAGGCCGCCTAGGCCCCGGAAGCTCCGGGGTCCTACATCGCCGGAGATGCGTTCTGAGCGTTTTCCCGGAAATAAAACTGATCATAATGTATGCAGATTTATGGTTTTATTTTCACGACTTTTTCGCAACTAGAAGCAAGCTTCGATATTTGAAAAATCGCATCTCATGTTTGCATCCTACGGAACCGTAGAGGGGACATGCACAATCTTTTTTTCGCGGAAAATTATCTCGTCCCACGACATAATTATCTCGTGCCACGACATAATTATCTCGTGCCACGACATAATTATCTCGTGCCACGACATAATTATCTCGTCCCACGAGATAATTATCTCCATAATTATCTCGTCCCACGACATACGTATCTCGCCCCACGACATATGTATCTCGCCCCACGAGATAATTATCTCGTCCCACGACATAATTATCTCGTCCCACGACATATTTATCTCGTCCCACGAGATAATTATCTCGTCCCACGACATAATTATCTCGTCCCACGACATCTCGTGCCACGACATAATTATCTCGTCCCACGACATATGTCTCGCCCAACGAGATAATTATCTCGTCCCACGACATAATTATCTCGTCCCACGACATATTTATCTCGTCCCACGAGATAATTAGCTCGTCCCACGACATAATTATCTCGTCCCACGACATAATTATCTCGTCCCACGACATATTTATCTCGTCCCACGACATAATTATCTCGTCCCACGACATAATTATCTCGTCCCACGACATAATTATCTCGTCCCACGAGATAATTATCTCGTCCCACGACATAAATTAATTATCTCGTCCCACGACATAATTATCTCGTCCCACGACATATTTATCTCGTCCCACGACATATTTATCTCGTCCCAAGACATAATTGACCAATGACAACAGATTTTACAACTACGTTGTTCACCAATGAAAGCGCACGTAACGTACTTCTGTTGCAGCCAGTCGGGGAAATTTTAGCAATCTGCAGATGGCCTAGGCAATAAAAAACAACCTCAAACTAAAAGGAAAAATTCATTGATCATTTCAAAGTTTTCTTGGGTTTGGATGATTGAAATATTATAATTTTGATGTCCCTGGTTCACTAAAAGGCTGCAAATCTTCGGGCGAAATATAGTTGTTTAACGAAGAGACTGTTTCAATGTGTTCCAATGAGTTGTAGGATCTGTGTATGGAGCGGACGCAGACTTCATAATAAAGCCGATGTCATATTGTAATACAATTCTGTTGACATAGATTTCACACAAGACTGACTAGAGAACACCAAAGAAGTGAAGTTTATCCATTCTCTCAAACAGTATTCATGATTAGGAGTGAAAATCCTCCAACTGCTATAATTTGATGTCAGCATTTTCTTTAGCGGATACAAGTACACATCTGAACAGGTGTCTCGATTTCCGCCACTTCCTTGTATTATATAAATGTGACAGACATTACATATTAACCTGAAAAGGAGTAAACCGAGAAGGCTCCTTACATGGGGGGCTTGGCCGGCCAAGACAAAAAAAAAAATAAAAAAAGAATAAATAAATAAAAAACTAGAGCCTATGGGCTTTACTGAGATCTGGGTTATTGGGGGGATAAGTTTAATAATGAAATAAACGCACAATTATATATTTAATTTCAAGTTAGGCACAGGTGGTACCAGGCACGAATGTATGTGGCTAAAACGCAATCAAAAGTTACATCCTCTGACAAAGTATATGAAGGGCCGTTCGCGCCATAAACGCATCCTTTAGACGTTTTAACTTCTCAAACGTTTAAAAATTGTAAAGCTTTAAAAAGTCTGAACGTTTAAACTTGAACCAACCAATCAGATGTTATGAACTGACATTTTCCTATTAAAAAGCAAACGTTTCCAGTTGTAAATTCGCGACTCTAGACGTTTCCTGTCAAAAGACAAACGTTTCCGATAGTAAAATTCGGGTCTTTTAAAGGGTTCCGGTTAAAAGGATAACGTTTCCCGTTGTGATCGTCCAATCAGATTTTTTATTTGGACCGCGTGAAAATCTCCACTGGCAAACGTTTCAGGTATGTAATGTATTATAACTAATGAAAACCATTCTTACAAATTAGGTTTTGGAGAATATCTTTGGCACCGGGACAATTTGCGCGGGACATGATGAACGGTGGGCATGAGGAATACAATATGCGCGAATATTTGTAGGGGTTATTTTGATTGGTTCAAACAGACTACATAGCGGAAATGTTTTGCCAGTGGACACGTATTGATGTTGAGGGTTGAACATACGAAGCAGCAATAAGAAAATCTGACTGAACGATATCCCTTAAACCGGAAACGTTTAAAAGTCTCGAATATTCCTACTGGAAACGTTTGCCTTTTGACAGGAAACGTCTAAAGTATTGGATGTTACAACAGCAAACGTTTGCTTTCGGACGGGAAACATCTTCAAAATGTCAATTCATGACATCTGATTGGTTGGTGCAAGTTAAACGTTTAAAGTTTCTAAACGTTTGGATTTATGGCACGAACGGCCCTTCTTAAAAGGTACCGACATAATGAAGTTGAACATACCAAAGAAAGGCAGTCCTATAATGAGGGAAGTTGCACACGTTACGCTAACCATGTGCTACCCACCTAATAATCGTCCAATAAGACACTGCTGTAGGTGCTCATCCAGCCTTGACTCAACCAAAATAGCTGAATTTTGCTCTTTCAAAGTATTTTGACATTATTTGTCACAAATATAATTACATAAGACTTTCCATGTGAACAATCTTTCTGATGAGGGGTAAATAAATGTTCTATCGGTAATACAAGTGAGTGAACCAATAGTCGGCCAATGCGTTCTCCGATTATAACATGGAGAAGGGATTTGCTGTGCTAATATGTTGAACTTGATTTTTGCTATAATTTTGCAAAATCATAAACTATGTTAATTTGCACCATCGGGAAGGTGATATTTGCTACAAACTTTGCAGGAGTAAATATTTTGGGGGGAAACCTATATTTATTCAGCTATACATGTGTAGCAGTATATAATAGAGGCACGAGCCGCGATGCCCGTGCGCATCACGCATGTGTCAGAGTTTCTTTGCACAGGATTCCACATGTACAAGACAGTATTTACATAAGTTAAACGTAACACAACTTCAAAGAGAACGAACAAAATCAAAGTATATCGGTAGTTTAGGTTGTATTTTCCTTCAGCGATGGACGATACTTGGCCGTAACGTATATTCAGCCAGTGACAAGAATATGACCACTCATACTATCGGACCCATACTATCACAGCATTCGCCAAAACAGAAGGGGATTACCCGAATATCACATTTGACTTATCAATAATGGTACTTTGTCTTAAAGATGTAATCAGCCTCAAAATGGATGAATTTTGTAAACTCTCCCCTGTGCGTTTTTTCAGCAGGGAAGATCACCAAAGCATATGTATTATATTTGATAACAGTGGGATCGTCATATACAACGAATGCAAGAATATCTTGTCAGAGAAATTTGTAACTCTGTCCGCTTCGACGGCTTTTCTGTCTCGCCATTGAGTGTGTGTTGTACGCGGAGAGCAAAATGACGTCACTGCGTGACGTATGAGTGACGTGGCGACGCTCACGAATTTGAAGGCTGCACAGCTGCAGCCATGGGATAGCGTCATGGCTCGTGCCTACGGTTCGGTGATGTCGCATAGCATACGTTGGTAGAATGCACCACACGTGTATACGCTTGTTGATACGGCCGTGGAAAAATAAACGGCATGCCATGCTGTTTATTTTTAAAGATCAACTCCTTCTATTTTCTCGTGAATGGTAGAAACAAGTTTAGTTTCTTGTGGTCAGATGTGTTTAATTTTGTACCTGTTGTAACATATGTCACTTTCGCTGAGTTTGAGAGACATCGATTTCAGCCCAGATTTGAGGCTGATTACATCTTCAACAATGTTAATATAAAGGTGACACCTTGCACTTAGAAGATGCAGCACTGCATAGAATGGGATGAGCATATGTTCCCTAAAAGTAAGAAAGAATTACTATGGAAATACATATTTCAGCTGTTGACACATCAACACTTGGCATACAGATTGGCTGTTTTTATGCATATTTTAACTGTTGAGATACATATTTCAACTACTCACATACATATATGAAATCAACATTGTGGAAATACATATTTTCAACTGTCTAGATAAATGTAAGGTAAGGTCTCCAATAATTCAATCACTTTTAAACTTGACGACCTTTTTTGGCCACATATCGTGGAGCAACCTATCTGTGAACAGTTTTGAACAATCAGAGCTGAATGTAGGCAAAATATTTCATGGAATTGGCTTCTAAAGTGTGTGTTTTAAATGGTTGAATTATTGAAGACCTTACTTTGTCTTTCACCTGTGGCCATATCTTTAGTAAAATCTGCACCCCTGATAATTTATCACTGTGAGGATATACTTAATCCTGGGTCAAACAAATGCTGGCCTTCCACAGACAGATTCAAGTGTTAATGCTCTCCTAACGTGATGACCTAGTTTGGCCTGGCATTCTCTTTTCAAAGTATGCTGTACAGCCCCTACACTATAGCTATGGTAGAGCATCTCTCACATATACACCTACCCAGCTAAACTGTATAACTTTCTCAGCAGAGTCCAAGCTTTGGTAAAGTGACGATACCAGTCTGCCATACTTTAGAGTGTATTAATTTTGTGGGAAAACAATGAACAGAGTAATATTTAATGCAGATAAGGGATCAAATATATGCCAAGTGACTATTAGTGACTAAATATAGACATACAAAAGCCTTTCAACCACTAAGGATCCCCAAAACCCATCTCTGTGGAACTACTTTCATGCAGCGTAAGGCTATCCCGTGAGTCGGTTTGCACTTTTCTCATTTCCCTACAGCATTCTAAGGATCTACGCCAGATCTAAAAAATGAAAGAAAGAAAACATAGCATAGAAGTGAATGATTTTCTTATCAAGTATTTTTTCCAGTTGTTGCTTAATACTGGGGAAGTAAACTTATCACCGCCAGTGTCTACCGCTAGGCCTAAATTAAGATTGAAATGCAAAACAACAGACGATTTCGGGCTCAACTCTCATGCGATCATCTCTGTTCTCTAATCCAATCGCATGTTTGGACGAAAAAACATAAGCACGTCCGTTGAGCAGAATTTTTCTTCTTTTTTCTCTCTATAAACTTATTTTGTGTTTCAACTGAGATCCCAGTCATTTGCTCAGTATTTCTTCATACATAAACAAGAGATATATTAATTTTCAACTACTTTTCACAAAGAAACAATAGAAATAAACCTACTGTCTGTCCCAGATAATATACTCTCTAAAATAATTAGATTGAAAATTCAATCTATCAGATTGAAATTAGTGACCAATCTATTCGATTGAATATTCCATCTATTAGATTGAAAATTTCAATCTATTAGATTAAATTTTCTGTTTTAAACAGATTCATTTTATCGTTTTCAATCTATTAGATTGAATATTTTCAATCCGACAATAGATTGGTCACTAATTTCAATCTGATAGATTGAATTTCAATCTAATTATTTTAGAGAGTATCCCAGACGTTTTCGGCGATATTTCGGAGACCATTTATCGTACAACATTGAAACTTAAATCACACAATATATTAACTAAAAAATATAATTTTATTCCTTTCAATAAAATCGATTGAGAATTGCCGAAAATCGCCAATACTCACTATACTATTTTAACGCCACGATGGTGTTGATCTGCCAATGTTATAACATACAGACTTGACGTCATGACGTAACCCCCCCCCCCCACAAATCTCCCATCTAATTAATGATACAGGACTTTCACATTTATAAAAAATATACCAATTTAGTTGCTTCATGGTGAACTGCAATACGTGCAGAATGAACGCTGGATTGAACTACGTAAATTTTATTAGTTTTATGTACACGAAGTCCTTAATATCGAAGTTCTGTGAAGGCATGCAGTAGTTCCTCTAGCTCTTTTGATGAGATAAGAATAGGCCGTTTTCTGTTGGCGTTCAGGAAAACAAGCCTATTGTCAATAAAACTCATCGTCAAAGGAAATCATTAGGGACGACGTGTCGCATTAATTCCCGAACTAATGGTTGACCCAGCAAACAGCTTGGGCGACCTGCTCCTAAGAATATGCCGGTAAATGAGACCCTTCTTTTCGCAAGTTGCGTGGTCTTTCATTCGCTAACAACGTAGTTGTAAAACCTGTTGTCATTGGTCAATTATGTCGTGGGACGAGACAATAATCTCGTGGGACGAGATAATTATCTCGTCTGTCGTGGGACGAGATAATTATCTAGTGGGACGAGATAATTATCTCGTGGGACGAGATAATTTTCCGCTAAAAATTTTGCATGTCCCCTCTACGGTTCCGTAGCATCCATTTGACTTTCTAGTTATATTCAAAACATAAAAAACGATGGCATTTAGTGCATGGAAAGGAAACAAAGATGCCTATCGATACGGTTCATTCACAAAAAGATAAAACAAGGAAATCCTCATAGCGCAACAGGTGAGGGTCCATGGGCCGCCTAGGCCCCGGAAGCTCCGAATTCCTAGATCTCTGGAGATGCGTTCTAAGCATTTTCCAGGAAATAAATTCGAACATAATGTATGCAGAGTTATGGTTCTATTTTCACGTTTGTTTCTCATTTATAAGCACGCATCAATATTTAAAAAACCATCCTGCCTGAATCCATTTGACTTTCTAGTTATATTTAACAGATAAAAACATGATGACTTTTACATCATGGAACATTAGAACCAATATGATACCGATTCATTTGCACAAAGGTAAAATAAGCGATCCTCACAGCCTGACATGTGAGGGTCCAGGGGCCGCCTAGGCCCCGGAAGCTGCGGGGTTCCAGGTTGCGGGAGATGCGTTTTACGCGTTTTCCCGGAAAAAAATCTGAACACAATGTAGGTAGATTCATTGTACTATTTTCACATTCGTTTCGCATAAACAGGCATCGATATTGAAGAATATGCCTGACAACTTTTGACTTCCTGGTTAAGCACACAAACAAAACAGGCCTACTGGCCTATATCACACCACTACACGTGGTGCGCTCGCGGCGATAATGTCTGATTTTAGATACATATTGAAACTCCAACTTAAATAGCAATCTTTTTTTAGGTTTCATGGGAGGGGGGAGAGGTCCGGACCCTCCTGACCCCCCGTAGATCCGCCCTTGCTCCATAACTGTAAACAAAATAAACCATATAACTAACTGGAGTGATATTTAAGGGCGGTTTTCGGATGTGGATTCATAAAGAAAATTGTAGGCCTATGTCGCTATTGGAATTTCAAAATTGGATCACGGAATCGAAGAAGAGGATTTGTGGGGATTTCTTTAGCAGGTGTCATAAACGGGCCAACCAACGAAAGAAAGTAGTTCTTCCAGGGTTGTTTCGACGCACACAGAACAAAAGAGGTGAATCCGCTAGAGTTGCGTCCCCTCTTGCAGACGCATACGAGCGTGACGGTGTGAACGGGAACGTATAAATAACAAATCTCACAACACGAGGAACGCAAAATTATAACTTGGTGGAACAGAGAATTAAAAATAGGAAAATACGTTGAACGTGGAATACGTCAAGAACGTGTGTACGCAAAATTAGATTTCCTCAGAACTGAGAACAGATAATGAAAATTACCCCAAAACGGAGTACGAAAATACCCCTTTCCCTCCCCCCCCCCCCCACATTATTAGACCCGCAATTAGTGTACCTTCCTGAACAAGTTAACCAATACACACAGATCACAAGGCTGGACCAGAGAGCAGTAATTTATTTGTAAAAGATTCCCCCACAAAGGGGATAAAAATCAATCAATGGATGGTAAGCCTGACAGTCATTTTGACCATGGCTGTGATTTAGTCTGGTGTATTTCAAAGAAAACACAGGTTTATTCAACTTAGACCACCTGAACTTGTTAAGGCTCAAGAAAAAACTATATGCAGATCACTTTTACAATCACACAGGTGAATTCCTCTTGGGTTTGGTCTTAACTATTCAGGGAGAGACTTTGCAAATCTCATTCCACTTTCACTGGACATGTTCCGGTTCTGGGTTATGCAGATCTCAAGTTTCAACATTTGGTTTTGCGTTTCTGCCCATGAAATTCGCGTTCGTTACTATTTTTGGGGTACCGACATTATCCCCCAACGACAGTTTCCCCAGCGTCATTTTCCCTGCCGACATTTTCTCCCACGACAGTATTCCCACACGACATTTTCCTCAGGCGACATTTTCCCCATCCTAATATTACGTGCTGTAATAAATACAATACAATCGTAATCGCAATCATTTCCCCACCTTGATTTTTTTTTTAAGATTGCACGTAGGAGAGTTCTAGGAATTCAAGGGAGATTACTTTTTAGTTGACCATCGAATAAATAAGAACAGATTATCATGTGTTGAGACAGAGTACTCTAACAACTGCAATGTAATCACACCACGAATATTTGTATGGCCTTTCCCCGGTGTGTGTTCTCATGTGTTTGGATAGATTACTCTCTACAGTTGCACTGTAATCCCACTGTGAACATCTGTATGGCTTTTCGCCGCTGTGTCCTCCCGTGTTGGCATAGATTACTTTTCCTAGCTGTACTGTAATCACACTGTGCCAGTTGTATGGCTTTTCGCCGTTGTGTGTTCTCAAGTGTTGGGACAGATAACTCTTTATTAGTGCACAATAATCACACCATGAACATTTGTATGGCCTTGGCCGGGGTGCGTTCTCATGTGTCCGGATAGATGACCCTTTACAGCTTCACTGTAATCACACTGGAAACATTTGTATGGCTTTTCGCCGTTGTGTGTTCTCATCTGTTTGGATAGATGACTTTTTAAAGTTGCACTGTAATCACACTGTGAACATTTGTATGGCCTCTCCCCGGTGTGCGTTCTCATGTGTTGTGACAGATTACTCCTAAAAGCTGCACTGTAATCACACTGTGAACATTTGTATGGCCTTTCCCCGGTGTGCTTTTTCATGTATTTGGATAGAGGACTTTAACGTTGCACTGTAATCACACTGTGAACATTTGTATGGCTTCTCCCTAGTATGCGTTCTCATGTGTCTGGACAACGTACTCTTAACAGCTGCACTGTAATCACACCATGAACATTTGTGTGGCCTTTCCCCGGTGTGTGTTCTCATGTGTTCGGATAGATGACGCTTTTCCGCTGCACTGTAATCACAGTCGGAACATTTGTATGGCTTTTCGCCGTTGTGTGTTCTCATGTGTCGGGACAGATTACTCTGGGAAGTTGCACTGTAATCACACTGGGAACATTTGTATGGCTTCTCCACAGTATGCGTTCTCATGTGTCTGGACAAAGTACTCTTCACAGCTGCACTGTAATCACACCATGAACATTTGTGTGGCCTTTCCCCGGTGTGTGTTCTCATGTGTTCGGATAGATGACGCCTTACAGCTGCACTATAATCGCACTGGGAACATTTGTATGGCTTCTCGCCGTTGTGTGTTCTCATGTGTTCGGATAGATGACGCCTTACAGCTGCACTATAATCGCACTGTGAACATTTGTATGGCTTCTCGCCGTTGTGTGTTCTCATGTGTTGGGATAGATTACTCTTTAGAGCTGCACTGTAATCACACCATGAACATTTGTATGGCCTATCCCCAGTGTGTGTTCTTATGTGTTGGGATAGATTACTCTTGATAGCTGCACTATAATCACACTGTGGACATTTGTATGACTTCTTATCTATGTGACGAGGCTTGTAAAGAAATTGGTGATAATGGAGATGATATTCAGAAGACACATCAGCATGCTTTCTGGAATGTTTTATAAAGTCCGACAATTGTCCACATCGATAATCACATACAATACATCTGTATGGTTTGTCGCTGGTCGAAATTTGGTTAGCTGTGTGCTCATGTGAGCTCACTACATGTATATTCGGTACAGCGGAAACTATTTCTTGGTCATTCATTGGTCCATCCAATTTATCACATTCCATCTTTTCTTTTTCCACAGTCAACTTCGAAACTGTCCGACGTTGATATAATACTACCGGAAACGGAGCTTCAAGTGGGCCCTGATTGGCTGACTGATCAAAGCGTTGGTCTTCCTGCTGAAATATATATATATATATATTACAATATTACCAAGTAATGTCTAAATCAACCACAACGGCCATTCTATGTTACGCTTCTGAAAATCGACAAAAGAATAAACATTTACACACATTTGGTGATCTTTGATAAGTGCAGCGGAACGTGTATCCAAGGAGAAATCAATCTGTGGCCTTCATCTTTCGTTCAGCAGACGTCGTTCAACCTTCTCTACGTAAGGTCAATTAACAGAATTATTATATAAAAATAGACAAACTTCTGTGTTATAGTTCATGTTAGCATATATAATGTGCAAGCTCTTTCAACTTGAACTTGTATGAAATTCAACTTATCACTTGACGTTCATAAAGTTAGACCGCGGTTCGCAGTTCATTATTCGAGGAGACCAGCAATTATTTCCTCAGATATGGAAATCTGCATTTTTTTTATAATGAGGACTTTGAACTCCAAACTCTGTATAGCAAGAGAGAATGCCATGCTCTATATCTTTGCATAATTCGTATCCCAAATCTGACGCCAGGGGGCGCTGCTAGTGGCGTTGTTATAATGAGTCGCTGAATGGCTGGTCCCGAATAACGAACTGCGAACCGCGGTCTAACAATATGAACGTACAAACTTCTCAGTTATACTTCATGTTAAATATATAATGTACAGGCTTTCAACTTGAACTTATATGAAATTCAACAGAAAACTTGCTAAACCAACATACCCACGGGTGAGCCTAAAGCAGTATCACAGTATTATTATAGTTCCTTTGTGAACTCCCACATATATATTGAACTGGTCCACGATTCATTCTTCGAAACGCAGAGACAGTACAAACTCCATCTCGAACTGAACGGATATGGCTTCGTCGCAACAGCTGATTACGAAGAAACGGATTACGAGCTGATTACGCTTCGCTCATTCGCTTCTATACGATCTCTTCGTTGGCTCACCCAATAAATTGATTACCAGCCTCTTAAATACACGCCTCTTATAAAAATGTCATGAATTTTCAGTTAGTTCTTACTTACTTTGATCCCCTCGTTCATGTATACAAGCTTACAAGGAGCATCATCCGACTTGTTGGGTTCTAGCTTGATTGGTTCGGCTGATATTTCCTCCTGTTTGGGTGAGGAGTCGACTGGAATGGTTGGTTTTTGCCCATTTTCCGGTTTGATGCCCGGGGTGGTGAAGAGATATTCCCAGTCAGACTGTTCTGGCTTGATTTCTCGACTCATAAGGTATTCTGTAATTTCGCGAGTGATTCCAAGCTTATCCAAGTAGTCACTCGTGTCACGAGGATCAGTTTTCTGTTTAAACGACATCGCATTCACCAAGGAGCCCATGTGACGGTGTTTGTCAACTGGTGGGTCATTTTTGAACTCGACCTGGTGTTCAGATTGATTACAAAGCAGTGAATGTTCCATTGTGACTCGGTTGGGCGGGAGGGTTTCAGATTGATCACAATGCAGTAGTTGTTCTCTATCGTATTCCTGTGTATAAATTATACATCCTATAAAGTGGTCTGTTTATTACCACTTTGTCCATGGTAGCCAGCATGCTGATGAGTAAACTTTAACATATATAATGTACAAGCTTTCAACTTGAACTTGTATGAAATTCATCAGATCACTTGATAAATCAACGTACCCAAGGGTGAATCTAAAGCAGTAGATCACAGCATTATTATACTCCCACATATATATTGAACTGGTCCACGATTCATCCGGTTCGAGGCCCAAGTAGGGGAGATTGGGGTACAGTGGGACATGGGGCACAGTGGGACAAGCCATCTAGCTCTTTTGTTAAGAAAAAGAAGCACACCACATTATTATCAGCAGAAAGCTATCACCCTCATACAACTTCCATATTAATTACAAGTAAAACCTATCACTGGTAAAAAATTAGGGACACAAAAATCGCTTTTGAGCAGTCCAAGTAAATTTTCATGACTGTGGATGATAGTTCGTTATGAGAAGTTTTCAGCGGTACTTCATTGCTATTTTGTTACTACTGAGAGAGGATGGACAAAAGGTACACTTTAATTATATCGATTTAGTATCTCAGCTGTATGTATTAGTTTTTTGTCATAAAAAGGAATATATCATGCACCTGGGGCAGAGTGGGACACTTTTGCCGGGGCACACTGGGACAATAATAATCAAATGGTGATATTTCCTTTCATCCTAAAATGCCATCAAAGTGCATTATTTTGTTTCCTAGATGGTAGTATTTGGTAATCCTATCAGATTTGATGAGTTTTACTAAAAAAGTGAAATGCTTTCGTTGGGATGAGAATCACACAAAATATTTTTTTCCTCAAATTTGGCTCGTGGGAAATATTTTACGCAAAGCAGGGGCCTAAAATAGCAACTAACTTAACCACCGCTATTGAATCTTCTGAACTCCTATGAAACATATTAGTATATACTTCTTATAAAATGTATTTTGATTACTGTCCCATCGCACCCCAGTGGGTGTCCCAGAGTACCCCATAGTGGGGCAAACTGGGACACAATTTTTTACGTTTTTAAAACAGAATTCTGAGAAAAGTATAACAGATATTCCAGTTTTTTTTATGTGACTATGTCAGAATAAGTACATGTGTATAAGTTGTAATGAGAGTATACAAGGCTACACTACAGGACAATAATAACAGAGATTTTCGCGAAAAGGTGAAAAATGTCCCAGTGTACCCCAATCTCCCCTACTTAGAACGAACGGACAGGGCAAACTCCATCTCAAACAGAACGGATATCGTTTCATCGCAACAGCTGATTACGAAGACACAGATTACTAGCTGATGATTGCGCTAGCACAATGATTGCGATAGGCTTGAAATATTACGGCATTGTCATAGTGAACCAAGTGAAATACACGCCTGTTCTATGAATTTTCATGAATGTTATGAATTTTCATGGAGTTTTTACTTACTTTGATCCCCTCGTTCTTGTATACAAGCTTACAAGGAGCATCATCCGACGTGTTGGGTTCTAGCTCGATTGGTTCGGCTGATATTTCCTCCTGCTCGGGTAAGGAGTCGAATGGAATGGTTGGTATTTGACCATTTTCTGGTTTGATGCACGGGGTGGTGGAGAGATATTCCCAGTCAGATTGTTCTCGCTTGATTTCTCGACTCATAGGGTATTCTGTAAATTCTGGAGTGATTCCAGGCTTATCCAAGCAGTCACTCGAGTCACGAGGATCAGTTTCCTGTTTAAACGACATCGCAGTGACCAAGGAGCCCATGTGACGGTGTTCGTCAAGTGGTGGATCATTTTCAAAGTCGACCTGGCGTTCAGATTGATTACAAAGCAGTGAATGTTCCATTGTGACTCGGTTGGGCGGGAGGGGTTCAGATTGATCACAATGCAGTAGATGTACTCTATGGTATTCCTGAGTATAAATTATACATCCTATAAAGTGGTCTGTTTATTACCACTTTGTCCATGGTAGCCAGCATGAGCTGATGAGTAAAGAAGATAATAAAGGTAAGCTTAGTCACACAAACTACATTTACATTGTGTACCGGTTATGGTTTTTCTTGGTTATACTGCAATCCCAGTTACTAACATTCCTGTGGGCATAGTATGGCTTGTCCTCTCAAGGTCACGGCCCAACGAATGAAAACGAATGCAACTCAAATTAACCAAATGAAATCACAAGACATATTACTTTCATTCACTCCCAAATCTATATGAGTAACTTGCGAGTCGGGTTCTACTGGAAATACAAACGATATTTAAAAAAAATAGTAAGGAGAATTCTTTAGGCCGAGGAAAAGTCGCTTAATCAACGACGTTGTCCTAGTTCCTCATTGAAAGCTTTGATTTCTGGAGTTGGTTATCGCAATGATGAAAATTGAATGTTTTGCTTTTTCGAAGATTGTTATACTTACAACGAACCATATGGCTGTTCACAATGTAATGGGCATGTTGCTTATCTGTAAATCCACTCTTAACTCGATGGACATGAACGCAGCACGGGTGAAATATCGAACAGCCCGGATAAATCTCGCCACAACAAGTGGGACGGGATTTCGCGCGCTAAACCAGTTCCCATTCAGTGCAAAACTACGAACTAACGGTAGTGGATAATCGGACCAGCGATATCTACGTTGGCAGAGACCGGGGTTGGTTGAAACAGTTCCCAGAAAGTGTGCTCTAAGATGGAACCATTCTTCCCATCTGATTATTGGGCAACTAACTGACCTCGAAAAATTCTATTTCCTGATTAACCCACCCACCCACCTTTCCCCAACAATAGGACAGTTTATGTACGAAATGCTTCTGGAGAGATCAACACAGCTCACAATATCTCCTGCCACTAGGACTGCCTCAACCTCCACCTAATTTATAAATTGGAATGAACTGCATGGCTTTCTTGACTGGGGTGATTATGTCCTGTCACAATATAACCTTTATTATGTAAATGTAATATTTTATCTTAGCTTTAACATTTTCTGTATGTATTCATGTATAGAAATAAAGAATTGATTGATTATTGTGTTCCAGCATGTAAGAACAGTAGACGGGGCTAGTAGGAACACGGCATGTTGAAAGCCATGCCACAATACCAGTAGTCTCCCCTTGCTTTCAACGAACGGACACAAGCGTTTGGGGGCATTAGACCACTAAAAGATTTACATTGATGGCAATGTTAACGCGTAATTGTATCTCGTTGATTTCATAATTAAGTCTAGACTGCTATGTTTCGACAAGAAATATTTAATTAAAGTGCTACAAACTGACAAACGGGATGAGACCAATAAATAAATAAATAAATAAATAAATAAATAAAATAGGTAACCTCTGCCAAAGAAGTGAATTGTTTTCAATATTTTTTCCAGTCTTTGTTGTGACGAATAATTGAAGGCCAGTGGTAGGTGAATGGAGTATGATATGTGTTTGGTTTCGCTGTGAGTTTGATTTTAAATCAAGGCCTAACAAGGTGTTGCTAAGAGGGACTATTTGGGTACCTGTGCACCGCTTTCTGAAAGCAGAGAAAAAAGACAAAATTATGACGTCATTTGTACAAGCGGACAAAACTCAAAATCTGGATGGGCGACCCCCATCAAGAAGTTTGTCAGGTTGAAGTACTCGAATTAAAGTACTTGTTGTCGAAATACGGAAGTCTGTACTTGATTATGGAATAGGCGAGATGCAATTACGTTAACATTGCCGCCAATGTAAATCTTTTAGTGGTCTAAGCCCAAACTTAGTGGCGGGAGTTGCTCGTCTCGATTTTGGGTTATACGCGTTCCTACAAATTTAGTAATACGTTTGGACGTTTTCTTCGCTTTAAGAAAGCGGTGCACAGATACCTAATTATACCTCTGAGCAACACCTTATTCACATGTTATTAGACCTCAAGTTAAACCCAAACTCATAGCTGAACCGAACACATATCATACTCCAGTCACCTACCACTGGCCTCCGATTATTCGTCACAAAAGAGACAGTAAATTTCATTAAAAACAATTCACTTCTCTGACAGATGTTATACGGCTTAACGGATCGGGACTATTTGTTTGTAGTGGTCTGGTGCCGAGACAGCTTGATCCATGACCAGATGGAACATCACTACGCCAGCGAGCTTCGGCTGATGTAAGTCTTCAAACTAAGTGCACATGACTGACACTGTCAGAGGTACGGTAGCCTATTTAAAACGACGGGATGAATAAATAAATTGCAACTTTATGCAAGCAATCCTGTAATTGTCAGACTTCTGTCGAACGGTAGGAATCTATCTGGTCTTAGTGTGAGAGGAGAGCGACCATCATAACTCCTGAATTATGAAAAATTGTGAGCTGAAGTTTCATAACGTGACCCTATAAAAGCCAGCTTCATCTCATTCGCATAACTCCCAGCAGCAAAGCATTCTTTGGTAATTTTGAAATGGCGTCACCAATGTCACGTTTATCGTGACCAAGCTGAACGATCACCCCATCGGCTGAATGTATTCACCCATGCACTGATAGATACTCAGAATGCGCAAACAAATATCTGAGGATATGTTGCCTAAACGGAATCCTGGCCTACCCGATGACGATTAGAACAAACGGTTCAGAGCGAACATGGCCAAAGATCGGACTTTCTGAAATGGCGACTTCTGATTGGACAAGAGCAGCTGAGAATACATCTAACGGGCAAGAACCAGTATGACAGATGCACTGCCAAATGGCGGCCTCTGATTGGACAAGAGGCTACTTGTATTGTAAACATACCCAACGCGGCTCCTCCAGCGTGGGTATGATGTAGCATTGGGGAGAATAAACTATATGAAAAAACTTGTTCTTCTTCTTCTCTCTTCAATCATCTTTGTTGCTGTCTCTCGCCGGTCATTTTCATGGCATCAATGTGTTATGCTAGGGCGTAACGACGGTCATTGACGGGCATCACCGCATTTCCAATGAATTAGTGTCTAGAAAAATGAGAGATTTTGGGCTAATTCACCAGGGCGTTGAAGAGTTGAGCTTGTCGTTGGCGGGCGTTGCTACAAGATGCCACTTCACATGACGCATTCGGACTAAGGGTGGTCCATTTCTACACCAAATACCTTCCGTCACCGCCCCCAAAACGCACAATTTGTCTAATACTCGTACTGATGACGTCACCGATGACGTCACGGATGCGGTGGGCATCCTTCAAATCGGGGTCTACACCCCGAGAGCTACAAAATTACGCCCCACACGACGCATTCAGAGCAATAGTGGTCCATCTCTACACCAGATACCTGCCTTCACTGCCCCAAAATGGCCACTTTACTTACTACACCCAACTGCGCATACAGAGAATACATCTAACCGGCAAGAACCAGTATGACAGATGCACTGCCAAATGGCGGTCTCTGATTGGACAAGAGGCTACTTGTATTGTAAACATACCCAACGCGGCTCCGCCAGCGTGGGTATGACGTAGCATTGGGGAGAATAAACTATATGAAAAAACTTGTTGTTCTTCTTCTTCTCTCTTCTGTCATCTTTGTTGCTGCTGTTGTTCTCTCGCCAGTCTATATCATGGCGTCAATGTGTTATGCTAGGGCGTAACGACGGTCATTGACGGGCGTCACTGCATTTCCAATGAATTAGTGTCTAGAAAAATGAGAGCTTTTGGGCTAATTCGCCAGGGCGTTGAAGAGTTGAGCTTGGCTTTGGCGTTGCTACAAGATGTCACTTCACACGACGCATTCGGACTAAGGATGGTCCATTTCTACACCAAATACCTTCCTTCACCACCCCCAAAACGCCCACTTTATCTAATACTCGTACTGATGACGTCACCGATGACGTCACAGATGCGGTGGACATGCTTCAAATCGGGGTCTACACCCCGACAGCTACAAAATGACGCCCCACACGACGCATTCAGAGCAATATTGGTCCATCTCTACACCAGGTACCTGCCTTCACTGCCCCAAAATGGCCACTTTACTTACTACACCCAACTACGCATGCGCAGATTGACGCGATTTGCAACAAAAACACGCCATTCTGACTCTACCTCAAAAAAGCTTCACTTTGACACCTCCCACAACCCATTCGGACCACTAGTGGTTCATATCGACCCCAAAAGGTCTATTTCCATACTGCCTGCGCATGCGCAGAATGACGAGATGCCTACCCCATATCCACCCAGTCGGATGCGCCCTCACGTGTGCCTCACATTGATACCTCACCCGATTCCAATGGACCAATAGTGGCCCACCTAAACCCCAAAACGTCTATTTGCATTCCCTTTTCCCCACAATTCCCTGTCTGCGTATGCGCAGAATGTTGAACACGAACGATGTTGAACACACTAGCCCAGTCGGATGCTCCTTCGCGAATGCTTCACAACGATACCTCATAAGACTCCATAGGCCCACTAGGAGCTCCCCTAGATCCCAAAACGTCCATTTCCATGTCCTTTTCCCACAATTCCCTGTCTGCACATGCGCAGAATGTCGAACACGGACAACACACTAGTCCAGGCGGATGCTCCGACTACTTTACATTGATACCTCACTCAACTCCATTGGACCATTAGTGGTCCACCTGAACCCCAAAACGTCTATTTCCATACACTTTGTCTACTGCGCATGCGCAGAATGACGCCAGTTCCACGATATACTAGTCCAGGCGGATGCCCCCACACGTATCCTTCACAACGATACCTCACTCGACTCCATCGGACGATTAGGGGCCCAACTACACCCCAAAATGTCCATTACAATGCCCTTTTTTGCAATTCCCTGTCTGAGCCTGCGCAGAATGTTGACAACGGCCGAGACACTAGTCCATGTGAATGCTCCTTTACGACTGCTTCACATTGATACCTCATACGACTCCATAGGACTACTAGTGGCCCACCAAGATCCCAAAACGTCTACTTCCATACTCTTTTCCCACAATTCCCTGGCTGCGCATGCGCAGAATGGTAAACACGAACGACACACTAGTCCAGGCGGATGCTCCCGCACGACTGTCTCACAATGATACCTCACTCGATCCCATCGGCCAACTAGGGACCTACCTAGACCCCAAAACGTCTATTTCCATACCCTTTTCCCACAATTCCCTGTCTGCGCACGCGCAGAATGTTAACAACGGCCGAGCCACTAGTCCAGGTGGATGCTCCTTCACGACTGCTTCGCATTGAATGGAAATGGAATGGAAATGTGCTTTAGATAGTGGGGAGGCAGTCGGGGCTCTTTTAATGGATTTATCTAAAGCCTTTGACTGCCTGCCCCACGATCTCACCACTGCCAAACTCAAAGCATATGGTACGTCGAAAAGCAGTGTTACATTAATTAGTAGCTATTTAAGACATAGATTTAATCAAGTTAAACTTGGGAATCTGTTAAGTGCTAGGAAGGGCACTGCTAAAGGTGTACCACAAGGTTCGGTTTTAGGACCGGTGATTTTATCAATGATTTACTTTTTATGATGAATACTTTGATCGCTCGTGGAAGCTCCACAAAAGAGATGACTGAATGCTTAGAACATGAAGGCAGGCACTGTATAGAATGGTTCAATAGCAATGACATGGTCGCCAATCCCTCAGAGTTTCAATAATTCTTAGCAAATAGACCACGGTCAAATATTGTTCAGCAAGCTACGCTTTGTGTTACTGATGATGTATCTTTGCCTAACGATGCTAGTGTTATACTGCTGGGTGTTATGTTTGATAATAAGCTGTCTTTCTCTGGTCATCTTACAAAAATATGTAAGAAAGCAGCTAGGCAGCTAAATGCTCTTAAAAGGATATCTTATCTACTTAACACGAAAGTGAAATTAACTCTCATTCCCAGGATCTATGAATTCTGATTCAGAGTACACTACATTCATCCCTCCACATATGACAAAAAGAAGATGTGGCATCGCTTCAGTGCAAATATTCGAGAACGAACCAATCAATACACAGCGATGTTTCAAATCAGATTATCTCGCGTTGAGACAATACAGCTAATGGCGGTGGGTTCCTCTGATGTTTGGAAGCTTGTCGAAACCAACTGTAAATTAACAGGCCTACATGCATTATCCTCAATCAAGATCTTTACCTCGCGTGTCGATGTTTTTGATTGCGGTGGAATTACATTAACCTTTGGTTTAACAGGCACTAATCGTGTTTGAACAGCCCTGGAATAGCTTTAATAATAAGCTCGCTTCAACTGCTTAGCAAATAGCGAGAGCACTGTCCAGAGTGAAACAATATTGTGCTGTATTTGCATAACTAAAATGTTAATTTATTAATTTTATTGTTCGTATCATGTGTTCATCGATACAGGGAGATATTTCACATCAACATCGTTCTCATAGCCCGTGGCAATGTTCCCGCAGACGAAGAATATACAGCGTTGTTGCTGGACTGGGACAAAACTATCTAGGAAATATGCACACAGCATGGATAAAAATGGCTTAGAACCTACTCTGTGAAATATTTACCACAGACATTGATACACATACCATCGGACTTGTGGAGAGAAACGGTTAGACACACAGATATTGTATGAGGAAATGAGATTCACAGATATCGCTTCGTCATTGAATCAGGAATTGCAAGTGATGTGTTTCAATATTCCAGTACACTGCTTAAAGGGTAGAGAGATGTGGGAATATTAGGTTTAACTTTGTTAAACCTTTAGTCGAGGAATAATTCTTCACCGACGGACATATTATCCTAACATGGGACCACGATTGGAAATGTCGAACATGAAGGTACAATACGCCTATGAATATTCAGATGAAGATAAATAGTTCAATACAGGAAATCGCTAAATATGCTGAATATAACAGAGACAAACCAGGGGGAACTATTTATGGACAATGATACATACAAGGACAATATTGATGGGCGTTCTAATAGCAGCGGCTTCAGCATCCAAATGCTTGAAATTATGACCGGTGTAAGAATTTTCTTCCGCATTGTTGTTCTCATTGGTACAACAGGAAACGTTTGTCTTATCCTGACCGTTTTACGCTGTAAAAGTTTACGGGTGTCCCCGACGTATATAATATTGATGAGTCTGGCTGCAGCAGATTTGTGTGTGTGTTTAAGCTTGTTCCTGCTCGATATACCTGAAAATCCGGATACAATATGTAAAATATACTATGCTATAGCATGGTACACGACTGGACTCAGTGCTTACCAATTAGCTTTGTTTTCCTTGGTACGCTACCTTACTCTTCTGAAGCCATTATTTGCTAGACGTCATGTGACAGCCAGGAAGGTGGCTTGGGTATGTGTTATTCTATGGCTTGTGCTATTTGCTTACAATTCAACAACTGCGATCATAGCAACAGGACAAGGAACTCTCAATTATGGTGCCAACATAACCTTTTGTGTCATCAACGAAAATGGCGGAATGTATGTGCTCATATATTCCATTCTGTGTTTCTTCACACCAGTTAGTTTCACCGTTGCATTTCATGGGATAAAAAATCTATCAGCTAAGAAAGAAAACGGTACACTCCGAAAACGAGACTTCGAGAAAAACTGTTTCTGGGCCAGTTGTTCTGACACTAACGTTAATTTTTGTTCTGACTCTGACGCCCGTGTGTTTATTTTCCTTGATTGTGCACACATTCAGAGTTGAATTATCACCGTTGGAGAATGTCGCGGGGAAATCTGTGGCATGTCTTTATCTCGTTAATAGTGCCATCAACCCCTTTTTGTACTTCTTTATGTCGACGATTGCACGTAAGCACGCTCTCTCGTGTGCTAGAAAGCATGGTTTGTCTAGGAATTGCCTATCATGTTTTCGTTAACGAACAATTAATTTTGTGAAGCGTAGTGAATCGTAAGCACGAATGATTCATTGATTGATCGATTGATTGATTAACCGAGGATACAAATCCGTCTTTCGTCACTACGTAATGGATGGCCACCAAACACAGAGGAACAAAGATTAAAGCGGATCCCAAATGGAAAATTAAACAGATGGGAGAGACGTGATTGCCACCTTTATTCTGAGTAGTACGTATTTATTATTCATTGCGATTGTAGTTTTGTGACTGGTAAATATTGTGGGGAAAGAAGCACTTGGTCGGCGTCAGGCCCCTAAAATATGGTATAAGAACTTTCCAGTCCGACTAAAACTCAGACTTAATAACCGCTCCTCTATCGGACATGTCGCTAATTAAGATCTGGGACAGTCTGTATCTTAAATCTGTCGCGCATGTCAGACTGACGACCAATCACAGTCCAACTTCAACGGGCGAATAGGTGCCTATCTGATTATTTCTGTAATGAACAAGGCGCAGAAAAATCAAACCCAGGCGGCTGACGAAGTTCTTGCTCTCCATGAGCAATCTCCGAAGAGTATTATTTGCTCAGATAGGCACCTATTCGCCCATTGAAGTTGAACTGTGTTTGGTTGGCAGTCTGACATGCGCGACAGGTTTAAGATACAGACTGTCCCAGAGCTTAATTAACGACATGTCCGATAGAGGAGGGGTTATTAAGTCTTCAGTTTTAATCAGATTGAGAACTTGCAATATATTAAAACACCCTTGCTTGGGCCGATTATTCTATCTGACGGTCACATAGTTCTTTTTACATCACATGACTTGACAAGGCGATTAAGCGAAGTTTGTATCTATTTGAATTGGGGTCACGTGAATTCTTGTCAGTACTTCGGCATCTTTTCCACCACCTTTGTTATGCTGCATTTAATTTGGGCTTTTATTAAAAAAATGTTCTTGGCGACATATTTCACTTCAAAGAGTTTCGAGTTTGGTAAAATTTGGTATTCAAATGAAACTAGAGACAAAAATTAAACTAGAGATAATTAGACAGGAATATAATACAAGTTCTTTTTTCTACTGAATGTGATCATCTTTTATGAAATTTCAGTAATTAAAATATCGAAGCCGAAGAATTACTAAAATAAATATCTTGATAAGTAGTTATTTTAACCAAATTACGAACAATAATGTAGAAAAATAAAAGGAAATTATCACATTTAGCAGATTAACCCTATGTGGCCTGCACGATTTGGGACCTGCCCTGGTCGGGAGTGGGAAGGGGGCAACCTAAATATTTTTCTTAATCTTGAGCTAGGGAACTAAAACTTATTACACAGTACTCTTTGGTCACGGTCTATTAGAAAATGTAAAAAATCCAAGGAGGTCGCAGCATTTTTCATCGATTTTTCAGTCAGATTTCCCGATTTTTTTTTATTTATGCTTCTTCTTCGGAAAACTGCATGAAAAATTAGTAAATAATAATCTGATGTGAAATAAAATAGTTTCTGTCCACATTTCCTCACAGAAGAATAATGACGAAAACATCGCTTTTCTGGTACCAAACCAAGCTGTTAGAGTGTACATATAAACGTACAGATTAGCAATATTTCCGATTTTTTTTTTATTTAGGCGTTTTCTTCGAAAAACTGCATGAAAAATTAGTGAATAATAATCTGATGTGAAATAAAATAGTTTCTGCCCACATTTCCTCGCAGAAGAATAATGACGAACATGGCTTTTCTGGTACATATAAAGCTACAGATTAGCAATATCGTAAACTTCGGGAAGATCAGACTCACACATGCCTGCTGTACAGGCAGAATTCTCAAGGTACTACAAGTCAAGATTAACGCAATAATTGAATGCTGTTGTAGGTTAATTTTCCGAACTCCAGGCTTGTGAAACAGGCTTTTCCGTATTGTCTTTTCCGTACTGTGAAAAAATCAAGAAAATCTTATCTGTACACAGATTTTCTCATGTGTGGTTACAACAATCCTTCTTGGATGTAGGTAACTTTCATCGTACATTTTCCAGACGTGTTATCGATGAACACGACATCCAATCATAAACTGGATCTTTACGCTACACTGAAAAATGAATATTGCTTTGAAAATATACTTAACTTTTAATTTTTCTTAACCTCACCGTGTGCTGATTACCAAATTAAGGATAATTAATGATACTTTAGAAAATGAACCACTCACCCATAATTCCAAGAGAAATGCGTACTTGCCAGTACTGCAGGAGTTCTGTTGGTGACGAATTTCATTTTGTAATGTGATGCTCAAATGATGAGGATTTGAGACGTCAACTCTTTACTTATTTAAACATCGACATTCAAATTTATCCTGCTCGCTCAATATTTTTTAAATTCATTCGATGTAAATTCACCAGACTGTTCGCTAATGTTTTGTACACAATTTTCAAAAGAAGACTTCATCCAATATAGGAGTCGTTCCGGTGTGTAGTCAGCGGATTTTAATCTTGTCTAATCACATGTCTTTTACCTTGATTATAGTTGTATCTGTTTATGTCTTATCGTGGCTCCTTAACCAATGTAAATTGTGTTCATATCTAATAAAGAATTTGAATTTGTTAAATTGGCCCATTAGCCCGGCTTCACTTGGTGAACTCGCCAAATATTATATGCACAACAGTTTTAAACCAGAGATTTATACATGAAACTAAAGTATTTCTGCAACCAATCGAAATATGTACATAATGCAAGACGTCATGATCTATCTCTGATTGAAGGTCAATATTTGTTAAATTCCTCCGATGTAACTAGTATAAATTTCTGTACACAATTTTTAAAAGAAGACTTCCTTCAATATAGGAGTTATTCCGGTGTGTAGTCAGTGGATTTTAATCTTCTCTTATTACATGTCTTTTACCTTATTGATAGTTGTATCTGTTCATATCTTGTTGTGGTGCCTTAACCAATGTAAAATTTGTTCATGTCTAATAAAGAATTTGAATTTGTTAACTTGGTTCACTAACCCGGCTTCACTTGGTGAACTCGCCAAAATTGATATGCACAAGATTTTTAAACCACAGAATTGTACATGAAACATGAAGGTGAACAAAATTATACTTAAATGTTTAGCACTTTCTGAAAACTGACTGAGTATATAACGGGGTAATATGATATATTTCATGAAAAATAAAATGGACATCTCGAGATAGGAATCCATTATCGAGGAGGTGCGAAACGTCATTGGTCACAAGATATCGCGCCAAAGTTTAGTAGGAATCGGGCAGCTATTTAGCATTGACAATATCGGGAACACGGACAAATATATGCATTTACTTTCAAAATGTATCAAAGTTGGAGATTTTATTATCCCAAAGTTAGATAGGCAAAAGGCTACCTCTGTATTTTTTCCAGTTTAACCAAACGCTTGTAACTCTCTGGTTTAACCAGACGCTTACGAATTCTTTCCTGTATCGTCAAAGGGTTGACGAATTCCTTCCTGTATCGTCAAAGGGTTGACGAATTCTTTCCTGTATCGTCAAAGGGTTGACGAATTCTTTCCTGTATCGTCAAAGGGTTGACGAATTCTTTCCTATATCGCCAAAGGCTTGACGAATTCTTTCCTGTATCGTCAAAGGGTTGACGAATTCTTTCCGGTATCGTCAAAGGGTTGACAAATTCTTTCCTGTATTGTCAAAGGGTTGACAAATTCTTTCCTGTATCGTCAAAGGGATGACGAATTCTTTCCTGTATCGTCAAAGGGTTGACGAATTCTTTCCTGTATCGTCAAAGGTTGACGAATTCTTTCCTGTATCGTCAAAGGGTTGACCAATTCTTTCCTGTATCGTCAAAGGGTTGACCAATTCTTTCCTGTGTCGTCAAAGGATTGCTTTTTATCGCCAGACGTCGTCAATTTTTTCCACCTCTTGCATATCGCTCCAATTTATTTCCTGTATATTGTAGGGTTCTGCTGGTGGATTGTTTAGTCCCCGAGGCCCGCCCTCTGTACATGTAACTCGACAGATATATGTAGGTTTATTGTTTCGTTGGGAAATTTAATCCGTACGACGTCGGATTTTGCAGGTTAGTTTTCCTGGGTAGACTTTCATTTACCAGGTATCCCCATCTTAAGGCGTTTACTTCATCAGACGTCCATAATGCTCATCCTTTATCAACTGATGAGTTGTTTGAGCTGATCTGTCATCACAGCTCCCGAGCTAGCGTATCTAATTCCGCTTAAGCCGGTGCTAGGGACCGTTTGGATACTGCATAGTCTCCACATGAACAGCTGCAATAAAAGCGCGGCTGAGATACTGAAGCTACGTCCGAGAATCCTCCGTATTCTCGGGTCTGAATGTTGGATGTTGGAATTCTTTCCTGTAGAGTCATATGGTTGCTTTTTAGTCGCCAGACGTCGTCAGTTTTTCTCACCTCTTGCATATCGCTCCAATTTGTGAGCAACGAATTCACTAGCAATCACATAGTTCGTTTTCCAACAGAGGACTTGATGGGGCTATTACATCATCGCTCGGAAATATTTGTATCCCATACCGTTCAAGCCATGCTGGACCGTGTGGTAATGCCACTCCAAATGTCCACATTAACAGCTTCCAATACCGCTTTCTGAGATACAAAACGTCACAGGGATCACTTCCGGTTTTTGTGAGGTTTTTAGAAATAAGCAGTCGGTGTATTTGTTTATGTCGTCATATGACTTACTTATACGCCGGAATTGTTTTCCAGCACCGTTTTAATGTTGTGTTTTATTCGTTGGCAAAAGGCAAGAATAACAAAATGAAGCTTTAATACCAATGTAAACGAATGAATTGTTTTCTAACATCTGTGTTAAGTCACGTGGGTAATGACGCCATTTCGCTTCTCCTGTGATCCAGACCTCAGGACGGTTCTCTTGACCGTAGTCTCATCGATATAATACTAACATATTTGAGTATTACTCGTAATTGTAGCAAGAGCAATAACATGATTTATTCGCGTAGTGATTGACACAAATAATTTTGATAAGGGGCACGAAATAATATGTATTTAAGGACAATCACAACATAGTTGATCTATCTCTGATTGAAGGTCAATAGCTTGCATATTTATTCCGATTTCTTAGTTCCAGTGACACTGGCCATCGTAATGATCTTCTGCGAATTTGAATCTGAAGTTGCGTCACCGTTGCAATTTTTGCCCTGACATACTGGATGAAAAATATTTATGCAGAATGTTGTTTTTCACAAAACTTTATCAGAATATCACCTGTAAAACGTATCTTATTTGATGTGAAATACCTCAAGAATTAAACTGAGCAACATTGCATGATGTATGTAATATATTTATCTTTTGTCATTAAATCTTTGAGGTGGTTTTCTGAAATTCATTTCCGCCCCTAAACAATAAACACACATTTAAAATTGTCGCCAAGATATCTTGATAACATCTCTGGTGTTGGTAATTATTTCATTGGTGTAGTTTATAGAAAAATTTTTCGCTTTAGGAGTATTTGCAATATCGACAGGTTTTATGCACGTGTCGAGATGGATGCACTTTATTCAATTACTTGGCCTGGAAGGATACAGGAAGTTTTTTTAACGAACGTCTAGTCGAAGCTCTTAGTATATTACTGTAAGCATTAGCATATTCGTATTTTAAACGTATCATCTGTAAATTTAAAATGTGTTGTTTTTTTAGCCAAAGTTGCATGATACGTTAGTAAATAATAATTTGATGTGAAATAAAATAGCATTTTTCCCACTTTCCCCTACATAAAAGCAAGAATTTTGAAGGAAAATGACGAAAACCGATTCAATTATTATTAGTAACTAAACGGGTCTATTGGACAAGTTTTCCTTGCCTCCGGTTCTATTCTTGTCTATGGTATGTGTTATATGTTTCCCTTGGGCAAATGTTCTCATCGTTGTATTAGGTCTTCTATGCCGTTCTATTCTTCTCTATGGTATGTGCTATATGTTTCCCTGAAAAGCAGGCATATGACTTCACAGAAAAGCCTCCCACGGCATCTAACATTCAGACTAGAATATGGCCTTAGAATAGAAAGGGATTTTAACCGCCTGTGTCGTTGTCAGCAGATAAGTCTATCTGTCTCCAATGTGTAAAAGACCTAGTACGTTGAAATAAAAATTCGACTCCAGTGAAGTTCGTTGAAATGCCACAAAAATATTGGTAACTCGCCACAAAGTAATGTATTCGTGCAACAACGCTGATGTTGAGGTGAAAACTCTTATTTTTCTATGTAAACAAACAAGGATCGACCATAACCAGAACAGACCCTAGCTTGTACCTCAGCAAAGGAAACAAAGAATATATCGTATATAAAATTAATTTCATTCTGGTTGTTGTAGAACTTCATATTGTAAGATATCAGCATCTTATGATAATTGGTTTTCTACAAGTTATTCAGATATAAGTATCTTATGATAATTAGTTTTCTACAAGTTATTGATGGAATATTAAATATTGCATAGTCTTGATGTCATATATGATGCCTGCCTGTATGGGTTTATAACGTTGCATATTATAGCTATGGCGGGTCGTAATACCCCGGTAAATGTTTTGATTTGTTTGACACTCCAGTGTCCTATTTGCATCGTTAAAAATATGGAGGGATGTTTTTGACCCAATTCACAAATCTGTGTTTCCCAGTTCTCATCATTTAACATGCTGTGAGTGTACGTGATACTCCCGTAATGTTTTCTTTTGTGTTTACGAAATTGCATGTTCATGATTTGAAATGTCCAAACAGTACTGAAAAATATGTTGTTGTATCGGTCAGTCGATGGTATAAATATACAGCCTGATTTACCTAGAGCAGACAATTTTGGAACTCCGTCTCGAGGAAATGTATCAGAAACTTTAGGTCTAAATTTAACGTTTAGGGGCTGTCTTTGTTTGTCAGTTGGCCATCGTCTGTACCACCTTTGATGTCAGAAGTCTGGAATAAAATCTTCAACTTCGTAACAACTTGATGACGACTTTCTTGATGGAATTTCTTGAGGCAAAAGATACAGGGCTATGAACTTCTTTCAGACTGCTGTAAAGACCCAGCAGCGAACTCGCAAGCTAGTTCTGGGTACATGTAAAGTTGCCCGGTCGCCCTAACCAAGCCAGGCTATCATCTTACCGGCACAAAAGCCCGGGTTAGAACAATAATATCAACATCTTGACGACCAAAAAGTTTACATTGGCACCTCCGACGGGACTTCTGAGGAATTCTACCATAGCCAAGACGAAGACAACAGAGAAACGCCATCTGGCATTCGACGACAGCTGCCTACTTAATCAGGGACAATGGAGAGTCCAGTAAAACTCCAGGAGTTAAAGGCCATCGCCGAGGGAGTGACAGGCCTTGTAGAATCAGTCCGGAGGGATTTGAATGTGAAGGAAAATCAACGTTTGGAACGAGGGCGTGTAAAGGACCATATTTCGGCTATTCAGAAATGTGACGGTGTCTCCGAAAGAAGTGCGCGAGTGGGCAGATGATGTGACACTAGCCATCACAACATTATTTGCAAGTTGTTTTTCGTGTTGATCATATTGGTCTCGATACTAAGACTGGTTGGTATTTTGTGCCCAGCGGATGTTCCGGACAATCTCCTCGCGTGTGTTATGGTAATGTCCAGTTGCAGAAGAATCACATTCCATGTATCATGAGTCTCTTAACGAACAGCTCAAACCCTGCATGTATGATTCGTCTTATCAGATCTAACGATACTTCCAGCAAGCTGTTTGAACTTTCTACTGGTGAATTTGTATTACAAACTTTTGGTGAACGTATCTCTGAGCATTGTGCTGGCCAGCGAACCATTTCTCATTTTTTGGAATATGGTTTATTTTTGCTCAGTCCAGGTAATCGTCCTTTTTCTGGTGTAGATTGGAAGGTGAAGCGTGTCGCTACGACTTCGCACCATTATTCCTTCCTGACCGCTACCGTTGAGCTCCCTACAGTATCTATTCCCCACCTCCTTAACGTTACACGGATTGTCAATCACTTGCGTGTCACACCATGGCATGCCTTATCCAAGGTAAGTTCAGTTCCCCTTCGTCCATTAGATGACATTGACACATTGACGAATGACGTTTCTTTCTCGGACATTTTGACATATATTTCTTTTGGTGTTATTTTGTGTGCCGGCTTTGTTGTATTTTTCTATTTTTGTTGTTTCCGGAAGCGCTTGTATCATCGTTTTTTCACCTGTTGTAAACCTTTGTGTACTAGCCCAGTACCTACTGATGTACCCGAGTGTGTTGAATTACAGGAGGTGGCGGCGACTAATGTCCGGCCGTCACCGTTTTTCCATCTTTGTATCCTCCATTGTAATTTGTTGATATATAGCTCCATTTTTGTTGTGTTTTTTTTTTTTTTTTTTCTTTCTACTTCTTTTGTCACTGGACTGGCAGGATGCATACTGTCTGTTCCTAAAGGAGGGAGATGTGTTGGTTTTCCCTTTTGTCTGGTCTGATCAACCAGCTAAGTGGTACAACACATCTGGCTTCTTTGCCCTTTCATCTTTTTCTGGACATTTATTTTCTTGTATATTCTTATTGTAGTTGTATGGTACTTTACAAGGTATCATTCAACTTAGAATAGTGGAGATATGTAAGATATCAGCATCTTATGATAATTGGTTTTCTACAAGTTATTCAGATATAAGTATCTTATGATAATTAGTTTTCTACAAGTTATTGATGGAATATTAAATATTGCACAGTCTTGATGTCATATATGATGCCTGCCTGTATGGGTTTATAACGTTGCATATTATAGCTATGGCGGGTCGTAATACCCCGGTAAATGTTTTGATTTGTTTGACACTCCAGTGTCCTATTTGCATCGTTAAAAATATGGAGGGATGTTTTTGACCCAATTCACAAATCTGTGTTTCCCAGTTCTCATCATTTAACATGCTGTGAGTGTACGTGATACTCCCGTAATGTTTTCCTTTGTGTTTACGAAATTGCATGTTCATGATTTGAAATGTCCAAACAGTACTGAAAAATATGTTGTTGTATCGGTCAGTCGATGGTATAAATATACAGCCTGATTTACCTAGAGCAGACAATTTTGGAACTCCGTCTCGAGGAAATGTATCAGAAACTTTAGGTCCAAATTTAACGTTTAGGGCTGTCTTTGTTTGTCATTTGGCCATCGTCTGTACCACCTTTGATGTCAGAAGTTTGGAATAAAATCTTCAACTTCGTAACAACTTGATGACGACTTTCTTGATGGAATTTCTTGAGGCAAAAGATACAGGGCTATGAACTTCTTTCAGACTGCTGTAAAGACCCAGCAGCGAACTCGCAAGCTAGTTCTGGGTACATGTAAAGTTGCTCGGTCGCCCTAACCAAGCCAGGCTATCATCTCACCGGCACAAAAGCCCGGGTTAGAACAATAATATCAACATCTTGACGACCAAAGAGTTTACAATCTGTCACTCACGTTACTAGTAATCCGGTCACATTTTGCCGGGGGAGGTAACTATTTTGTGGCGGGTACGTGGAGGGGGCGCCACCAGCTCAAGAGACCAAAAACTACCTCCAACACAGAAGAGTTCCAATCTAGGGGGAGGTAATTCTGGGTGACTATAGTTCCGGCAAAGGGCCCCTGGGCATGTATTCTTCCGTGGTTATGCGGTCTGGTGGTGATGCGGTCGCGGGAAAAAAGCTTCCGCGGAGAAAAAGTAGTCCCCAGACTTCAAATACGCTGCATGGTCCGATTGGGTCGAGTGAGGTATCAAAGTGAAGCATTCGTGAAGGAGCATCCAGTCATGGGTGGGTGCATGTAAAATTAGGATTTTTTCCCGAAACTATAAAAAGCGGAACACGGACTTTACCCCTAAAATAGGGGATAACACATATCAACCCTAGACAAAAGGGCCAATATCGGTCCCGGGCTTATCGGGCCCTGCCTATCAAGTCAATGGGGTGGGTGCGTGTAAAATTAGGATTTTTTCCCGAAATTATAAAAAGCGGAATACGGACTTTACCCCTAAAATAGGGGAAAACACCTATCAACCCTAGCCAAAAGGGCTAATATCGGTCCCCGGGCTTACTGGGACCTGCCTATCAAGTCAATGGGGTGGGTGCATGTAAAATTAGGATTTTTTCCCGAAACTATAAAAAGCGGAAAACGGACTTTACCCCTAAAATAGGGGAAAACACCTATCAACCCTAGCCAAAAGGGCTAATATCGGTCCCCGGGCTTACTGGGACCTGCCTATCAAGTCAATGGGGTGGGTGCATGTAAAATTAGGATTTTTTCCCGAAATTATAAAAAGCGGAATACGGACTTTACTCCTACAATAGGGGTCTGTATTATACAATATAAGGGAAAATGCCTGTATGGGGTATGGGGATGGTCAATTTTTTCGTGGGCTTTACTATGGCTTGTGGGGTCGCGTTTTTCTCGCCTCGCCAAGAAAATGACAATGGGAAGGGTCCCGGAGCGAAGCGGTGAAATTTTTGGGAAAAGTCACCGAGGTCTGTATATAGACCCATAGGCTGGCTATATGGGGGTATAGGTCCAACCTGGGAAATTTCCACACGTTCATTGTGATATGGGTTGCTTGGATTTGTTTTTCACGTCTCGTCGTTTAGAACACGATGGGAAGGGTCCCGGAGCGAAACGGTGAAATTTTTGGAAAAAGTCACCGAGGCCTATACTGCATGGCTATGGGTGTATAGGTCCATGCGAGGTGGACGTTTTGGGATCTAGGTGGGCCAATATTGGTCCGATGGGTCGAGTGAGGTATCATTGTGAAGGCTATGTGAGGGGGCAACCGATAGGATGGATGTGGGGTAGGAATATCGTCATTCTGCGCATGCGCAATAGACAAAGTGTATGGAAATAGACGTTTTGGGATCTAGGGAGCCACTAGTGGGCCGATGGGATCGAGTGAGGTATCAATGTGAAGCCTATGTGAGGGGGCATCTGATGGGGCGAGTGCGGGGTTGAAATATCGTCACTCTGCGCATGCGCAGTGGACAAAAGGTATGGAAATTGACGTTTTGGGGTCTAGGTGGGCCACTAGTGGGCCGATGGGGTAGAGTGAGGTATCCATGTGAAGCCTATTTGAGGGGGCTACACTAAGGTGTCGTTTCCATTTTGCTGCGCAGGTCACGTGGGTTGTGACGTCACTTCCAGGTTTCACCTCCAAACTCAGAAGAGTTCCAATGTTCTCTTAGACGTCCGGATGTTCAACCTCCGGGTTTTTTCCCGGCCCGCCCTGGCCCGCCTCGGCCGCAGCGCGCGCGCGCGGGTTCTCCGACCGAACGCGCGCGCGCGTCATCACCGGCAGTGCGCGGATGAATGTCGGGTCAAAAGGTTAAAGGTCACATCCAGGTCAAAAGGTCCAAGGTCTCCCTTTCGGCAAGGTTCAGAGTAAATTAACCTTGGAAGGATGGGCAGTTCCATTTGGACCAATCAGCGGTCGAGAAAAAGAGCCAATGAGCGATCGATAAAAGAACCAATGAACGGGTACTAGAATTTTGCTCACGTCTGCCCCTACATCCGGGTACTAGGATGTTTTCGCCTACGTCCGCGCCTACATCCGGGTTCTTGTACACCCGGGTAATGTTTTCTGGACATAGATCGGTTAGCTTTGGCTCCAT
The DNA here is from genome assembly GCA_036873755.1 of Hanleya hanleyi. NCBI lineage: Eukaryota > Metazoa > Mollusca > Polyplacophora > Lepidopleurida > Hanleyidae > Hanleya > Hanleya hanleyi. The sequence goes on from JAVTVY010007152.1 coordinate 281,851, forward strand.
TCTAGGCCACTGATTGGCTAATACAGTGTTCAAAGCCAGTTTCATGCATTATGCTCATATAGAAAACACACAAGACAGGGTTTTTGGTGAGATCTCATTTTTTTATTCAGTGAACAACAACAACGTGAGAACAACCACGTGAAAACTGAAGCCCAGAACAAGGGGCTTGTACATTGAAAGAACTGAAGTCCAGAACAGGGGGCTTGTACATTGAAAGAACTTAAGCCCAGAACAGGGGGCTTGTAAACTTAAGCCCAGAACAGCGGGCTTGTGTACATTGAAAGAACTTAAGCCCAGAACGGGGCTTGTACATTGAAATGATGGGCGGCCCAGTCATTTACGAGTATATCGCGGTCCTCGGCCTTGGGGTACTCGTCAAACATCTGTACGATGGTAGATAAGGTCCTTCCCCGGCATCGATGGTACAGGTAAAACAAGTAATATTGTCCGCACACGCTACTGGTCAGGCTTTGCAACGTTTGAGTGTTCCAACACCACATCTCTGTACCTTGATCCATGAAGTCTGTTAGGCACCGTTCGCAGTGAAAGCCTTCCGTTTGTCATATCCCACATTGTCCACCGTATCCATGTGCCCGGGTGTGTCCCGGTATAATAAAGCGGCTGTCAGCTGAGATTTTTTAGCCTCTCGGCCATACCACAACAGCCTTTCGATGTAGGCTCGATAGGGGTACGTGTTGGTCGAGTCACTGATGAGTTTGTCGCTGAGACAAATATCCACCTGTTGAAACATCGAGTGCAGCCAGAGATTCGTCGGGCCCACCGTTGCAGCTCGGATGATTCTGGAGCCATCCCCATTGACCACCTTGGCTTTCACATACAAGTATGTATGGGCTAACTCCACATAGGTCGTATCTGCATTACTGATGGTGAACTCGATGAGCCCTGTTTCGTTGATGCTGGAGAGCGGGAGATGCTCCACCCATAATCCTTGTTCGGCACAGGTCTGTGTGGGCGGCACGGTCCACAAATCAAATTCACTGTTGGTGGAGGGGAAGAACTCTGCGTGATTCAAGGACATGTTTAAGAAAAGGTATCCTGGGTCTTCGGTGTGCGTCATCGCTGGGTCGGTCGTCGACTGGTGCGTGGTCTCGGTGGGGCAGCTCTTTTATTCCCTACGGTGCGTTGTGTTTTGGCCACCAAGACGCCTCCCGCTTCTTTGGCCCGCCTTTTCAAGGCTTCTTTGGTCGTCGTACCTCCCAAGACATCACCGGCGACTTGCAGTCCACTGCGTACCGCTTGTTTGCCGATTGCTTTCACCCCACGTGTGACCAAGGGCAGGAACGTTTTGACTATGCTGCCGAGTATGTTCCCCAGCCCATGTCCTCGTTGCATGCGTGCACCGCTGAAGACCGGAAAGCCACCCCCGGCCTGTTTGGCATAATAGTCCATATAGCTGCGTGCACTCGTAAGGTACTTTCATTATGCAAAGTGGAGAGCACGTGCTTGTCGAAAAGGAAGTGCCAGCACCACTTTTCCTCGTTCGAATGCCACCGGTCGTCCCGTGTCATCTCTTATATCCACCGTGATAGTGCTGATGTCGGCTTGTCGTATGGGCAGGTAGAGGATGTGAGTGAAACTGTGGGTGACTTGATCTCCATACGTCTTTTTAATGGGCACCACCCGTAACAGAGGTGTGTTGATATCGCCCACGATGTGGTTGTCGACTACGTCCGAGTAGACGTAGAGTCCGTACATACCCGACTTCATATCCATCGGGATCTGGCCATGGTCCTCGGATGGACCCGTGTAGGTCGCGTGAGCGAGACTCAACATTTGCTGTAGGATAGGACTCAGTACGACACTCACGTTGGCGGTGAGGAGGATCTGTGCCTTGCCGTTGTGTGCGTTGTAATGGAAGCCCACGTGATTCTTGAACGGAAAGGATTTGTTGGGTTTTGAAGTATTCGTGACCTCCCGTAGAGCCTTATAATGCAACAGTCTTGTCAGCCCACCCATGAACTCCTTGGGGGTATCGTATTGGCCTTCGGGGAGGGTGAGTCGGGTGTTTTTGCCTTCGTAGGTCACCTTGTACCACACTTCATTGGCTCGCACGTTGTACCACGAGTAAGGGTATTGGATATCCACGAGGCCGCATTCCCATCGTTCAGGTAAATGCAACGGTTGCGGTAACTGGGTGACGTACTTGGCCAAGGTGTTGTCAGGAAACACATCCAGCGAACTGTTACTGGGTAGGGTGAGGTAAAACATGGCGACTGAGCTATCCTGCTGCTGCTCTTGGTTTTAATAGGTGTTCCACGCCTTGGGCAGTTGTATCCGGCGTCGTGTTCGTCGCGGTTACTTGCTACGTGTCATGGCTCTGGAGATGTGGGTTTTCCTGATCGAGGGTGGTTTTTTAAAGGCCTGAAAAGAAAGTGCCCGTTGTGTTGGTGGTGTTTTGGGGGGTGACTCCGGTTCCCACTCGGCTTCCCAAGGTTGTGGAGTCTGTCGTGGTGCACGACTCGGTGAGTCACGCTGCATAAAGGCCCATCGGTGGGGGTTCCCCACCAATTCCTGTGGTACATGCATGTCCTTCAAGCCTTGAGCGAAAACCTCCCATCCTCGGGGATCCGTGTGCAACCTGCGTTTACGCATCAGGTCATTCACTAAATCCGTCATGTGGGTCCCCGGGACCACCTGATTCTGTACCAGTAGTTCGCCTTCATCATTCCAAGTCATGTTACGATTCTGTTTCATCCGTTGTAATACCAGACCAGCTTGTTTCTTGAACGATGCAGGTACACTCTTCAGCACTTCGTCTTCCACCCACTGTGGGGCTGTGGGTGGTACCCCTAGTAATGGAGGCTGTTTGAGCGGTGCTGAGGTCGGCGGTGTGTCACGTGGTGGTGGTGGTGGTGTTGGTGGGGTAGAGAGGGTTTTGTATTGATCCATGAACGTCATGTACCGTTGAAGCGTCTCATTGTACCGTTGTACTTTCTCACTGTCGCTTAACCCCGGTCTTTGTAAGATCGGTTGCATCTCTTCATCGTGGGTGTTTATGGTCTTCACCGTAGGTGGGACAGGGTAGGGTGATTGGAGGTTTTGAAGGAACCGTGGTTCGACGAGGACCATTTTTCGTGTGGTTCATTGTCGGCCGAAGAGTCCACCCAATACTGGACCCAACACGGAAGCGGCCAACGGTGCTAAGAAGGCCCCGAGAAAGCCGTGTTTCTGTAACACCTTTTTCTTTTGAGTTTGAGAGACTCGTTTCTGGACTAAGGTTCGGAGACCTGTCTTATGCTTGGTCAACTTGGTCTTCTGAGCCGGAGTCAGTGGTACGTTGCCTTTTAACAGGTTGTACCCGATCTCGCACAGACAGCGTACAAGGTCAGGGTCCGCACTGCGTACAATGGTTCGGACCAACTCGAGTGGGGCCGTCTTCAATACACGGAGCGTCGGAGCGTGCTTCCGTACTCGCGCAGACATCATGTACAACTAATGCCAGAACCCACAACTCTGCCCTTTTGATCTACCTCAGAGAACAGAGACAAAGTCAACCATGCTGTGGTATTCATTCTTTTTCTTATCCCCATCATCAAACACACACTGCAGTTGAGGGAGCCACTGTGGGTGTGTTTACATTATTTTTACGTGTACACGTGGAGGGTCTCTCCGGGAAAGATGCCGGTCCGTAGTCGAAGGTGGTCGGGAGTGGCTTGCTTGAGGTCGAAGAGCATATACCCGCGCTGAGGGGTTGTGGCATCGTTGAAGGCTTCCAACGCGAACGGTGTGCGGCCGGGATACATCTGTCTCGCCAGGTGCATCAGGTTTTTGAAGACCACCAGGTAGTGTGCATTTAAGCTGATGTTCCGATGTTCTTTGTTTTTACTGAATAGATTCTGCACAATGTAGATGACGCTGGGCCGGCGATGATGGCTGCCTTTGGTAAAGAGTTGGGTGACCCGCGCATCCGTCTCCGCCATGAGATCATCCAGAACCACCAAGGTGTCGGGTTCCATGTCGGCCAGGTTAGGTAGGCCTTCCACGAACGTGATGTGGGACATTGCTGCATACGCTGCCTGCCATTCTCCGTAACACCACACGACTCGGGCAATGGGTGGGGTGATCATGCTGTCGGCGTGTTGAAGGAGCTTCCGGATGAAGTGCGTTTTGCCGGAACCCGTCAGACCTGCGATGACGCAAGTGAAGGGATGCTGCCACCGAGGGTCCATGGTTCGAGCTGTATCCGTTGTCGTGGTAACCCGCTCTTGTAAATTTGGTACGAGTGAACTGGAGTGGTGGTGGGTACAACGTCGGTCGTCGTTGTCAGTTCACTGTGAGTGATGATGGTGGTGGGTATAACGTCGGTCGTCGTTGTCTGTTCAGTGTGAGGGATGAAATCCGGTGGGTTTTCAGACGTAGTGGGTGTACTTGGTGTAGGTGTGGAGCTTGGCGTGGAGCTCGATGTGGCTTGTACACGGGGTGTGGTGGTGACTGGGCTCGTTTCGATCACGGAGGTGACTGGTGCTATCTGTAGACCGGTTTCACTGATGGCTGGTGTTCTCAGTTGGTTAAGTAGCGTGCTGACATAGGCTACGTCGTAAAACACACCTCCGTACAATACACTCAACAGTGTTAGCAGTATCACCACGAAGCCCACTTGCGCTTTGTGCGTTTTGGGAGACGCTGTGTTCAGAGGCAGCTGCTGTTTGTCCATAGCACTGTGGTCGACGTGGAATGAAGGATGACGGCAGCGGTGTCTGTCTTTATAGTCGTTTCACCTGGTTGGCAGCGACCCAGGAATTGAAGGAACTGGGCCAGCCTTGCCATTTGACGAAATGAAACAGTTTGCCACGTCGACGTTCCGTTTTCAAAATCTGCTCCACCGTGTAGTAGTCTTGCTGTGTTATTACGACAGGCTGTAATTCCGTCTCGTAAAACGTCCCTAGCAACGGTTCCCCTTGAAGATCTTCCAGTTCATAGACTCGCTGCTGTCGGGGTAGGCGCCGTTTAATCAGGAAGTGCTCATCGCTCCAGTTGGGCAAGTAACTTTTCTCAAATTGACCTTTGACTTTACTGATCCGTACAGGGTCCCCGACCTTGAGCACTGCCTTCGTCGTTCGCTGCGATTGCCTGGGGTACAAGACACGCCGGACTTGGGCTTCATTGCGTTGGGTCACGGTAATGGGGGCTCTCTCTATACTCCGATGATAGGCTCGATTGTAACCACTCACAAGTTTCGGGAGAACATCGATGTACCGCCTTGTATTCTTATACATGCGGCCTTTGAATGTCCTGTTGAACCTTTGCACCACGGAAGCCTTGGTCTCGTTGTACGTATGGAAGAAAAACACCTTTTGGGCTTTCAGAAACTGTTGGAACGGTCTGTTGAGGAATTCCGTGCCTTCGTCGGTTTGCAAATACAAAGGTTTGCGCCCGGTCTTGAAGATGTCTTTCAACGTTGCTATGAGATTCGCCTCCGTTTTCGTGCGGATGGGTACCACCCACGCATACTTCGATAGGATATCGATGCACGTCAAGATATACCGATTCCCATCGTTGTGTTTGGCAAAGGCTCTCATATCGACCAAATCCGCTTGCCACTGGGCATCTAGTCCTCCCACGATGACCCGGTTCCGTAGAAAATGGCGACGGAGAGATCGATGTAAGGTATAGGTGCCTTGTTTTCTTAACCAATCTCGGACTTGGGCACGTCGTATCCCCTGGGGTTTGGCCGCCCGATAGAGAGCCGACAATGCACTATAGGCCGCCGGACTGTCGGGACTGTAGTATAAGTTATCCAACACCTTCTCCCAGCGCTTCATGATGACAAATGATGATGGGCCCTGGCTCTATCGTTTATTTATGACGGGTATATCTTGGGCCGGAGTTTCTGATTTTCTTCGTTGGCTTCCACAGTGTCCATGGTAAATGACCAGTCCAACTCGTCTGATGACCGCTTGATAAGCACTTGACCCACATCTACCACGGCATCTTCCAATGCAGACCATAGATCAGGGTGAAGGGTAAAATGCACTGTACCCCCATCTAGCCGAGTCAATTGAGCAAAGAAAGGGCCGCGTCGGATGTACACATCGTGACACAAGTGGATGAGGTTGCCGTCCAATTCACCAGACAACACCCGTTTGAATTTGGTCCAGCCCTCCCGAGACAGACGAATGTGGGCCGGGCACGGTTGTGTAGGGTCCGCATCACAGATGTCTCCCACCTCCTCCATGATATCGACCTTATCCGCATACACGTGCAGGAAAACCTCGGGGGTCAAGCTGAGATACGCCAGTATTATATGCTCCGTCATGGTCAGTACGTGAATGGTACCAGATGTGACTGTCTCTCGTATTTATAGGGAGAACCCCGCGAAATCAAAGGATCGGGTGGTCATGTCACTGGGCTGACTGAGTCTAGCCGGGTAATCAATGGCATCGTCGTCTGGCTCATGGCTAGACATTTGTTCATTGGGTTCTGCCGCCGCTTCTCTCAGGGCACGAGCCCACTCGTCTGATGACCGCTCGTCCGGTGTAAACAGCTGGTCCACGATGGGCACCACTTTCTCGAAGGCTGTCCACAGATCAGGGTCTAGGGTGAAGCCTCGCGTAGGGTCTTGGTAGCGGCCCAGACGTGAGAAGAAGGGCCCACGGTGTACGTAGATGGCATTGTCTATGTGGATGAGGTGTCCGTCGAGCTCGCCGCTCAACACCCGTTTAAATTTGGTCCAGCCGTCACGGTGTAGTGTAACCGTATTCGATACGGTCTCAGCGAGCGATCAGCAAACATCTCCACGGTCTTCCACGAGAGTGAATTTATCTTCATAGACGTGTAACCCCACCCGGGGTGTAAGGGGAAGGATGGCTCGTATGACTAGTGACATGCTTGATCCAATGACGAACGGTGAATGACACACAATCTGTCTGACCCTCGTATTTATGGTGAGGTCACACTGTCAATGTCACAGCGCCAGGGTCAATAGGGCACAGACTATTGTGAGGCTAACCAGCCGTCGCTGGTTCCGGCGTGAGCGCTCGTGGTCCATAGCCCGAGCATCAAGGATGGCTGTCATAGTCCAGTAGCGGTGAGTGATGGCACACCTCACCATCGAGTGCACTCTTTCGAGGACCGCTTCTGTGAACTCGTTCAGGATCTGGCGTCGCCCCTCGTTGTCGTCGCCATCTGCAAACATGGACCGGACCACTGCTCGGTAACCCGTGAGTGAATTAACCACGGTGGCATGCTGTAAAATGCGAGTCGCATAGGGCTGGATCTCCGTCATGGCTCTGCAACCGTAGAAATGAAGGTGTGGGATCCAGATAGACGTGTTTTATAGACCATGTCACACATGCGCGCCTAGATGTAGCTCTACGGGTGTAGTCCGTGATACATACTATTCTGATTGGTTATGTGGCTCCTATAGAGATAGTACCTTATCGACAATGGGGACTACTTATTCCAAAGCCGTCCATAGATCGGGGTCCAGGGTAAAACACAACGCATCAACACACAATGGGTCGTAAAGAGGGTGACCAATGTTACGTTTTTCGTTACCAAGCTGACCGACCACCCCCATTGGCTGAATGCGTCACTCATGCACTGATGAATACCGTAACATGCCGCACATACTCTATAATGTCTACATGCTGATCGTTGCCGGTACGGAGGTGACCGAAGAGACACGGAGATGACCGAAGATGTCACGGAGGTTACCAGAGAGACACAGAGGTGCCCGAAGAGTCACGGGCGTCACCGAAAAGACACGGAGGTGACCGAAGACACACGGAAGTGCCCGAAGAGACACGGAGGTTACCGAAGATGTCACGGCTCGGCCCTCGACTTGGGGACAGTTGAACTGAGTGTGCTAAAAATAGATCACCAGCTAGCGTGCTATAAAAGGGAAGCGGCCTGGCCGTTTCATCAGACACTCTGTCAACCACCAAGATGTTCACTTGCACAACTTGCCAGAAGCAGTTTACTCGTCTAGATAATTTACGACGCCACGAGGCCTCCACCCACAACGATGGACTGTATACTTGTATAACCTGCGCACGGTCATTTAATCGGGAAGATGCTTTACTGCGCCACGAACGTTCAATTCATGGGCCACCCAAGCGTCCATGCGAGGATTGTGGTCAACTCTTCAAACGACGCAGTCAGTTGCTGCGACACCAACGTTTGATTCATGCCCCGGTACCATGGCATGAGCGACAACTTCCTACTGAAGAGGAGCCGCGGAAGGTCAGACCCAGTGAAGATAACCCCGGCGAAACGAACGCCACTGGTGATGCGATGAAGGAGAGCCCGCCTATACCCACAGTTCAGAAGAGCCTGGATATCAAGCCGTTACGGTTTCGAGTCATACGCCTGACAACATCGAACATTTTCTGGGCGATCTTTTACAGGACAACCTTCCAGTGAGTGACATCGATCGGCGCCATTGATCCATGACACGGCACTGTTTCCACCCTCATGGCCCTATTCAAGATATTTACAATTTCCCACTGACCAACCGCACCCGTCTACGCAGCTACGTGGAAGCCATCTTCAAAGATCAAACTACGGCCTTCAAATTGAATGTCGCTTTCGGGTACATCTTACGTCACAAACAGACGGACCAGTTACGGTATTATTATCCCGGCAATAATATCTATGTGTCTGACCAGCCGTGCACCATCATTAACCGGAGGTCACTAGAGTCGATGCTGGAGATACTGGACACCGTGGATGCCTTGAGATGGGCACATCGTCAACGCCCCCAACATACAATGGGTGGTAGAGAGGGTAACCAATGTCACGTTTCTCCTTACCAAGCTGACCGACCACCGCCATCGGTTGAATGCGTCACCGGTGCACTGATGAATACCATAACCTGCCGCACATACTCTCTATGTCTACATGCTGATCGTTGAATTGAGCTCAGTAAACACTTGTATCTAATGTGACGGTGCGTTAAATAATAAAACATGGTGTTTGGTTGCTGTGAACATACTAAACATACCCAGGGCGGCTCCCCCAGCCTGGGTATGAAGTAACATTGGGGATAATAAACTTTATAAACATTGCTGAACTTGTTATTCACGACAACCGCTATCCGATTGTATAATACAGAACATATAATGTATAATACAGGACATATATGGTACAATACAGGAAACCTGTGGTATATTCGGCCGTCCATCATTTCAATGTACAAGCCCCGTTCTGGGCTTAAGTTCTTTCAATGTTCAAGCCCCCTGTTCTGGGCTTAAGTTTACAAGCCCCCTGTTCTGGGCTTCAGTTCTTTCAATGTACTGCGCGCGCGGAGAACCCGCGCGCGCGCGCTGCGGCCGGGGCGGGCCGGGCCGGGCCGGGAAAAACCCCGGAGGTTGAACATCCGGACGTCTAAGGGAACATTGGAACTCTCCTGGGTTTGGAGGTGAAACTTGGAAGTGACCTCACAACCCACGTGACCTGCGCAGCAGAATGGAAACGACACCCTAGTATAGCCCCCTCACATAGGCTTCACATGGATACCTCACTCGATCTCATCGGCCCACTAGTGGCCCACCTAGACCCCAAAACGTCTATTTCCATACCCTTTGTCCACTGCGCATGTGCAGAGTGACGATATTTCAACCCCGCACTCATCCCATCAGATGCCCCCTCACATAGGCTTCACAATGATACCTCACTCGATCCATCGGCCCACTAGTGGCTCCCAAAACGACTATTTCCATACACTTTATCTATTGCGCATGCGCAAAATGACGATATTCCTACCCCACATCCATCCCTTCGGTTGCCCCCTCATATAGGCTTCACAATGATACCTCACTCGACCCCATCGGACCATTAGTGGCCCACCTAGGTCCCAAAACGTCCACCCCGTATGGACCTATACACCCATAACCATGCAGTATATGCCTATGGGCCTACCCAGGCCTCTGTGACTTTTTCCAAAAATTTCACCGTTTCGTTCCGGGACCCTTCCCATCGTGTTCTAAACGACGAGACGTGAAAAACAAATCCAAGCAACCCATATCACAATGAACGTGTGTGAATTTCCCAGGTTGGACCTATATCCCCCATGGCCAGCCTATGGGTCTATATACAGACCTCGGTGACTTTTCCCAAAAATTTCACCGATTCGCTCCGGGACCCTTCCCATTGTCATTTTCTTGGCGAGACGAGAAAAACGCGACCCCACAAGCCATAGTAAAGCCCACGAAAAAATTGACCATCCCCATACCCATACAGGCATTTTCCCTTATATTGTATAATACAGTCCCCTATTGTAGGATTAAAGTCCGTATTCCGCTTTTTATAGTTTCTGGAAAAAATCCTAATTTTACATGCACTCACCCCTTTGACTTGATAGGCAGGTCCCAACAAGCCCGGGCCGATATTAGCCCTTTTGGCTAGGGTTGATAGGGGTTTCCCCCTATTTTAGGGGTAAAGTCCGTGTTCCGCTTTTTATAGTTTCGGGGGAAAATCCTAATTTTACATGAACCCACCCCATTGACTTGATAGGCAGGTCCCAAGAAGCCCGGGGACCGATATTAGCCCTTTAGGCTAGAGTTGATAGGTGTTTTCTCCTATTTTAGGGGTAAAGTCCGTATTCCGCTTTTTATAGTTTCGGGAAAAAATCCTAATTTTACATGCACCCACCCATGACTGGATGCCCCTTCACGAATGCTTCACTTTGATACCTCACTCGACCCAATCGGACCATGCAGCCTATTTGAGGTCTGGAGACTACTTTTTCTCCGCGGAAGCTTTTTCCCGCGACCGCATCACCACCAGACCGCATCACCGCCGAAGAATACATGCCCAGGGGCCGTTTGCCGGAACTATAGTCACCCAGAGTTACCGCCCCCTAGATTGGAACTCTTCTGTGTTGGAGGTAATTTTTGGTCTCTTGAGCTGGTGGCGCCCCCTCCACGTACCCTCCACAAAAGAGTTACCTCCCCCGGCAAAATGTGACCGGATTTCACCTTACTATACTACTCACGTTTCACTGTTCACACGACGCGATGCACCTGTTTTAGTCTAAGTTATGTAGATTGCTTGGTAACTCGATAACAAATTTCGGAGAGGGTGAATCTTTTCTCGTGCAATGGGAAATCCACTAGAATTTTCAAAATCCACCAGAATCAATAGGCAGAGCTCTTGTTACGGCTGACAACGCACGCGCTGCTTGATGGCAAATTCAGGAAAACTGTGAAGGCAACTCTCTCTAGCTCGAGCAGATCAACGCCGTACTCGTCGTGAGATATTAAAATAATGTGTTATCATTGCTTATTTATCACATAAAACGGGACGATAATAAGTCTGTAATTTTAAAGACGACAGTAAAACATTCTCTCTGCACTGAAATACCAGAATGTCGTTCAATGAGCTTTATTACTCCCCTCGCTTAAGAGAATATCCCGACCCCAGTGAAAGGCCAGACCTGGACAGGTCTATCAGAGTTTGTTGTCAGGGGTCATTGAATTTCAAACGAGTCCGATAGTCACCTTTATTCTTTGATTTAGCATTACTAAATTTGTAAATGATGCTTTAGAATAGAAATAAATGTTAGCTTTGCGGCTTCGTCCCAAAACGATAGGCAATTCCGTTTTATCATCCATTATCTGAGCAGTTAGTGGATGGAAAACTATTAAACCGTCGTCCATTGGAGAATTTCCACGTCCATAATCCAAAGACCTGTTTCAGATAACAAAATTAGACCCAACCGGATATCGAAGTAGGCCTACATGGGTTCATCGGCCCCTAGCCCCGGATTAAGAGGAATTAGACACAAGTTACGAAATGTAATGCCATAGATCTTGCACGCTACTCTCGTGTCTTGCTATTAGCATGCGATATGCTTCGGAAAATTTGAGTGGAGGTGTTTGGTAGTAATGCCCTATCAGCACTAATGTTTGTGACGCTGACCACAATTGTCGCATTTCACACAGGATCTATCAAATGCTACTAGGCAAAATATGTATACATCATATGCCGGTCCCACTGGAATATTACTGTTCAGGAAGATATAGTCTACGATGTCGAAATTGTAATCAACTCTCTTGTCGTAAAGTCGAATAGAGAGATGCCCCTTGTATTTGTATAGACATGTAGGTCTAAATGTGCTGTGCTTTTAGAGCTGTCTGTTGTTGCCTTCGGATCCAGTAAAAGCATCTTCACATTTCCAAGCTAAATACTACACTAAAGTCCCGTCATTGACCTTGACTTATAGAATAGAGCAAACTGTTCAAACCGGGAAACGCACGTGATGTCATATAGCCAATCAAGATAGAAGCTTGCCAACACCGTGCAGCTAGGATTTTCTTTGATGTCTGCCCGTGTGATCTCCAAATATGGCAAGTGGTGGGTGTATTGATGTTAATTTCCGTCGAAGAGCCAATCAAATTTGAATTTTAAAGAGGTCATACCTTGCACTTCCCCTAATATGGACCACGGAATATAGCGCTATAACATCGACTGGACTTTACTTTAGATTTCAGACTGATGACTGACTGATTTCAGACTGGTCTGCGACTGGTTCATGAAGACTGATCCGACTACAACTCGCAAGGTGGACGGACGTGTTCCAGCACAGCTCTGCACATTTCGGTTGTATTTTGTCCTTACATTGAGTTTGCTTTAGTTCATTTCATTTCATTTCATTTGATTATATACATTTTTTCTATTTTGCTTTATTTTCAACGTTGAGATTTACTCTCTTCTGCCCCATTCTATTTTTGCTCCTTATTTATTGTTCCCCCCCTTTTTCTTTCTTTTTTTTCTTTTTCTTTTCTTTCTCTCCCTTTGTCTTTTCTATATTTACTTCCCTCCACTTTATTTTCTCTCCCCCCTTCCTATTTTTGGATTTAGTGTGCAGGTAGCCAATATATCTAGGCTTCTTGCTTATTTATTTCTTTGATATACATACACCCCCCCCCCCAAAAAAATATATTTATTTGCTTTATTTATTTATTGATTCATTCATTTTTTGTTGTTTTTTTTTTTTTTTTTCCTTATTTATATTTATATTAGTTAGACAATCTTGTACAAAATCAACTGTCATTTCTCAATACTAATTTGGGCTTCTTTGTGTCTCATTCCCTGCTCGGAGTCGCCCCAGAGCCAATCTGTATACAACTAACTGTGTGTCCTAACCATTCCCCCGTGCTTTCACATAGTCAGTGTGCACATTATATACTGTAACCTATATTTAGACTACCGGGATTTCAAGAACCAGGCGAAGAACTATGGAAGGGAATGAAACTGATGACGACATGGAGTTAGATCTTGACGATAGAAAAAGAGACCGGTCTGGCAGTCAATCAAGCCAAAGTACTTCTAGAAAAACAAAGGCTCGTAAAGAAAGCACACAGCAAAGTAATAGAGGTAAAAACAACAAAAGCAAAGACAACAAAGGCCAAGAACAACCCATGAACAAGGATCAGGTAAACTCCAACAAAGGCAAAGAAAACAAAGGCCAAGATCAACGTGCAGACAAGGAACAGGTAAACTTGAACGTTGTTATGAATACAATAGGTGGTACACCTGTAGGTAATCTCAACCCAATTAGATTTGGCCAAGATTTGCACAGAGCTTTGGGCGGCCCAGTAAAAATGGTTAAAAAACTGCCGAACAGAAATCTTCAAATAACCTGTGCAAATCTTGGTCAAGTTAAAAAACTTCTAAATATGCACAACATCATGGGTAGGGACATTAAATGCTCACAACAAGGGGGAGAGACCGGGTCACGTGGTGTTATTTATGGGGTGGACGGAGAAATTGACGAAGACGAGGTTATTGAGGCACTTGAAAAATATAAAGTAACGAAAGCCGAACGATTGACCAAAGGCAGAGATAAGACCCCAACCTCTTGCATCCTTCTTTATTTTGAAACACCTACTCTCCCCCCTGAAATTGTTCTTGGGTACAGACTGTTTGAAGTCAAACAGTATATTCCGCCTGTGCCCAGATGTTACAAGTGCCAGGCGATGGGACATACGGCGAGTTTCTGCCGTGGGTCTGTGAAGTGTCCTCGCTGTGGAGGTGCTCATGATTTCCAGCATTGTGAAAATAAAGACACCCCTAAATGTGCAAATTGCGGACTTGGACACTCCGCCGGTTGGGGCGGATGTTCTGTTCGCAAGGAGGCTAACAAAGCTCAATATATCAAAATCACCGAAAATATATCATATTCAGACGCTCTAAAAACCATAAGAAATACAGGAAATCCAGAAAGTGAACCTATTATTTTATCTTCACAAACAACTCAATTTTCCCAATCATCCGTTCAGTGTTCACCAACTCCTGGTCCGTCGACTTCCTCTGACATGAACCCCCCTCCGAGGCCTCCTCGAGGGCGCCCGACAACGAGAAGTTCTAATGTCAATTCCCAAACACAATCTCCTTCAATTACAAGTGGTATAAACAAAGACATGATGACATCACTAATTAGTCTAGTTGTTGAAGTCTTATTTATATTTGTACAGAAACAAAACACTGCTCAGAGATTAACCAAAATCATGTTATGTGTTGAACGGCATTTGGGAACAGAGTCCTTCAACAAGGAGAAACTACTCCATGACCTGAATAAATTTGCATCAGAGGGAGTCACGGATCTCGATGAGGGTGAATAATGGACATACACCATAACATATACATCTATGTCGTACTTATTTTATTATATTTTATTATGGGTTTTACAATATTACAACAAAATATTCAGTCTTTAACTGCTCATGGACAGGAATTTAAATTTTACCTGTCTGAGCTTAAGGATCAACCTGATGTTGTATGTCTACAGGAGACCTTCTTAAAACCTCAACTAAATTTTACATTCCCAGGGTATACCATCAAAAGATTTGACCGAGCAAATGCGGATAGAGGTGGGTTGGCTATGTTTATTAAGAATGGCATTTCATTTACAGAGGTCAAGTTACCTGTTTTTGATATTATAGAATGCCAATGTTATCAAATAGCCATAAATGATGGTAACCCTGTTAATATTATAAATTTATACAACCCTTGTAAAACATTGAATATTACTGATTTTGATTCCCTTTTCAATGCTGTAAATAATACATGTATATTATGTGGTGATTTTAATGCATACAATCCGTTATGGGGAAGTAATAAAACGGATATTAATGGAAGGGTTTTATATGAGGTAATTGATAAATTCAATTTAATAGTTATGAATGATGGGTCTCCTACAAGACTAGATACTCATTCTGGTAATATGACCCCATTAGATCTCACATTATGTACTTCTGATGTATCATGTGTAAACAATTGGTCGGTTGATTATTCAGCCCCATGTGCATCAGATCACTATCCTATACATTTTAACTTTGGTTTTAATCCATATAATAATCATCTAGGCAATCCACCCAAATGGAAACTTAAAAAAGCTGACTGGGTGAAATATGGTAAAGAATGTGAGGTCACTTTTAATCAAGATCTTTTTAATAATGACATAGATGTATATGCTAACAATATTATAGACGCTTTTAATCAGGCTGCTAGTCAATCTATACCCAAGTCTAAAGGGTCTGTTTTTAATAAAGCTCCGGTTCCGTGGTGGACGAATGAGTGCACTCAAGCTATTAAGGAGAGGAAAACCGCTAAAAATAGGGCTAGACAGACCAGGTTAATGGAAGACATTATTGTTTATAAAAAGAAGAAAGCTATTGCTCAGCGTGTGATTAAATCTACTCAAAAAGCCCATTGGCGTAAATTTTGTTCAAGCATAAATAGTTCCACTTCAATTAAGCAAGTATGGGCTCAAATAAAGGCAGTTAGTGGAAAACATAAGTCCAATAATATTCCCACAATTAAATCGGATAATGTAGATCATGTCACTAATGCAGATAAATGTGAGGTACTGGCCGATTCATTTGCATTTGTTTCCAGCTCTGATAATTACGATCAAGCGTTTTTAACCCGCAAACAAAATATGGAAACTCAACACCCTTTTAATAATATTTCATTTGATGACATGCCGATAAACGAAGATTTTACTATGCTTGAACTAAAACAAGCTTTACACTCCACTAAAGATTCCTCTCCAGGAGAGGATAACATATCTTACAGCATGATCAAAAATTTACCAGAACAATGTCTTAATGTATTACTTTTATTTTATAATACAGTCTGGTCTGGCATGCGTCTTCCTGCGGCGTGGGGGAGAGCCATAGTTATACCGGTTCCTAAGCCTGGTAAGGACTCCTCTCTCCCCACGTCGTACAGGCCCATTGCTTTAACTTCAAATTTATGTAAAGTTATGGAAAAAATGATCAATGCTCGCCTTCTATGGTTTTTAGATAAAAATAATATTTTATCCTCTATACAGAGTGGATTCCGCCGGAACCGGAGTACAACAGACCATGTTGTTACTTTAGAAGATTCTATTCATAAGTCATTATTAAATAAGGAATACTTTTTATCCGTTTTCTTAGATATAGAGAAAGCTTATGATATGGTGTGGAGACGTGGTCTTTTAATTAAAATGCATGGTATGGGGATTTCGGGCAAGATGTTGGGATGGGTCAAGAGCTTTTTATCCAACCGTTTTATTCGTGTACGCATTGGTCGTGAATTATCTCGCTTGGTTTTAGTGGAGAATGGTACGCCCCAGGGCAGTGTTTTATCTCCCACGCTTTTTAATATTGCAATCAATGACCTACCATCTGCCCTTAATCCCAAAATAAATTGCTCATTATTTGCCGATGACAAGGCTATATGGTTTAAATGCCGTAATTTTAGTACTGCTAAGAAATATATTCAACTGGCTTTAAATGATATTAAGAAATGGAGTCTGATGTGGGGGTTCAAGTTTTCCTCCGTCAAAACTGAGGCTGTTGTTTTTACCAAACGTATTGTCCGAGGCCAAATTGATCTTCTTTTAAATAACACTGCTGTCAAAGTATCGAACTCATTCAAGTATCTTGGCGTTATATTTGATAAACGTTTAACTTGGCAACAACATATAACATCTGTTGTTGACAAGTGTCACAAAGTTTTAAATTTAATGCGTTCTGTGTCGGGGAAATCCTGGGGAGCTGATCGTACATCGCTCTTACTTCTATATCGAGCTCTTATACGCTCTCGTCTAGATTATTGTTGTGAGGCATATGATTCCGCATGCGCCACTCTGAAAGGCAAATTAGACTCTGTCCAGTGCTCGGCACTTCGTATATGTACAGGGGCGCTCAGAACAACACCACTGAATGTTTTACAAGTTATGAGTAATGAGTGGCCCTGTATATTAGACGGCGCATGCGGACTCTTAAATACTCCCTAAAATTAAAATCTTCTAAAAACAACTCTGCAATATCTGTTTTTAACCCGACTAAATATGATCGATATTACATCGATAATACAAGACATCCAGAACCATTTAGCATAAGATCATCTTTTATAAATAATACACTTGATACTAATGACTTAGATATACAGCAAAATATTACAACTGCATTTCCCCCGTGGCAATTAAAATGCCCCAGTATTTGTCTTGATTTACATCATAGAATTAAGAAATCTGACCCCCCACATCAGATTGAAGCAATTGCAAAAGAATATATTTTTTATAATTGGACTCAGTATCTACAGATTTTTACGGATGGGTCGAAGTGCCCAGAGTCTGGGAAAACTGGATCCTCTTTTACCATACCCGAGATTAATTATAATAAGTTTTATCGTGTATCTGACCACGTCTCTGTTTTTAAAACTGAACTCTTGGCTATTTTATTATCACTTCGTTTTTTATCTGAATTTAGACCAGCTCGAGCTGTTATTTTTACTGACTCACTTAGCTCTCTCCAAGCAATGATACATTTTATTTGGAATAAATCCTGTCCGGTTTTGTTTGAAATTTTACATGAATATACAACGCTATTCCATCAAGGCATTAATATATCATTTGCTTGGATTCCGTCTCATGTGGGTATACCGGGGAATGAACAGGCAGATACGCTTGCTAAACAAGCCTTAAATTTGGCGAATATTACATCTCCTCTCAAGCTATCTGTACCTGAGGTAATATCAATGCTAAAACCTCGGTTTATCCGCATGTGGCAAGACGACTGGGACACCTCTAATAAGGGACGATTTTATTATTCTTTTAATCCTTCCGTTACTTTATCTCATGATTTCACTTTATCGTGCCGTCGATCGGAAGTTTTATTTTTAAGAACACAATCTGGTCATCTACCCACGAATGCATATTTACATAGGTTTAATCTCCATGAGACGGGTTTATGTGATGAATGTTTAGTCGAGGATAATATTCCCCATTTATTGTTTTACTGTTCCCGCTATGATAATGAGCGTTTTAGATTATATGATCATCTTTTACAGGCAGGTGTTTTTAACCCGTCCATGGAGACTGTTTTTAAACCAGCTAGAAACCGTGGTAAGGTGTACCAGGCTGTCGCCAATTTTGTTGGCGGCTGTCGCCGATTCTAATTAATAATCTAATCTGCATGTAATGTGAATTTAATACGTGTTGCATGTGTCTCAGCGTCTTGGCTAATGTGATGTCAGCTTTTAATTTGTATATATTTATCTACCGTCTGTGATAAGCATGTGAATTATATTTAATCCTTGTATTGATTTTATTGCATGTGTTTGCATGTGTTTTTTATTTTTTTTTTATTTAATAATCTGTGATATGCATGTGTTAACTTTTCAGTCATTATACATTTTAAATTAAATTAATCTAGGAATGAAATTTTATTTAATGTTGTGCCCATCTATATTTTCTGATTATATTGGTCACTATAATAGTACATGCATATATTTGTAAATTTGATAGACAGGAGTTTACATCAAATTTCGCTTTTATTGCTAAACACTGTTTTAAATAATGTCTTGCTTGTTCTGGTTGGACATCGGTGTCGGAGGATCGGTGTCTGAAGATATTCCGGTGTTCACCAGAATGAGTATGGATATTATGTTACATCTTTTTTAACAAGCGCACAGATACTCTTGTCTAAAATAATATGAATTTATTATTAATTGAACATAAAATATGCATGTGCTGTTTGGGCCTTTATAATTCAGTTATATATGTATGATAAATAGGGTCGTTGTTTAATATATGCATGCTGGTTGTTTTTACATTATCTTTTAAAGTTTAAACTAGTACCCTTCCTTCTTACAAAATAACGCCTCTGGAGCCCCAGTTTACATGTTTATATGTCCCATTGAGTATCTTAAAAACACAGTATTTCTTTTAAAATCAAACGTGAAGTATTTATTTTTTATGGTCAAGTAAAGTTTTAATTGTGTTTTTTTTTTAAAAGCAACCTCAATGGTATGGCCTACATCATCCAACTTAGGATGGGAGGCCACAAATTCAAAATCTGTCTGTCTGCGCTATAACATCACCAGACCTGTATTCTGATCAGATAATGTGTTACGTTCAGCCAAGGCAACACATGTAGTGTTAGACTTGGGTCAGCGAAGATGAGTAAAAGTAGATATGTATATATCCTTGACTGTGTTATGTATATAGTGATTCGTCACAGCGAGAAGATCGTCTTTTTATCATTTGGTGAACGGGCTTTGAAATGGTCGTTTTGTTTAAATCTTCTGCATATAGTCGTATTCATAAGAGAACGGATACAGGCCAACAAAAAACGGTACAGAATTAGTACCGGTACCCAGTGGAAGTCCTATATACTGGTGATAAATGTGTGATCAAATTTCACAAATATATTATTAATGAGAAATTCAAGCAACTCTTATCAAGAAAGAAACATGTAAGATATCCACTCTATTGATTGCTAAACACGACGTTAAACCGTAATTCTCTCTCTCTCTCTCTCTCTCTCTCTCTCTCTCTCTCTTTCTCTCTGATAAATGGTATAGTCACCTTTATTAAGATAACTGACCGGTTAAAGAGAATATGCATCATCGCCTTTAGTACACCAATATATTTT
The DNA here is from genome assembly GCA_036873755.1 of Hanleya hanleyi. Taxonomy (NCBI): domain Eukaryota; kingdom Metazoa; phylum Mollusca; class Polyplacophora; order Lepidopleurida; family Hanleyidae; genus Hanleya; species Hanleya hanleyi. The sequence goes on from JAVTVY010007152.1 coordinate 301,746, forward strand.
CCTCTATCGTATGTGAAGACCTAACAACCAAGACTATAATTGCTGGAGAAACCAAAGACATTTGCGAAAAGCTCATTCTAATTGACCGCTAACGAATCCTCCTCCCTGTATTAAAATTATGCAAAACGGATATGTTAATACATCATGGAATGTTGATACAAAAGGCTCAGCAAAAGTGGACGAAAATCCACCAAGTGTAGGCTATCCCGTTTGGTGTGCACTATACTGTTCTGGCGTTTATTGAAGCTTATAAAATATATAGCATTACGTAATACGGTTTTTTCAAATATAGGAACAGAAATTCACATTGTACGCTAGCTAGCCACTTAATGTTAGATCTGATGCTATTATTTACCTATCCTGATTATACTACCTACAATGGCTGTACATTATCCAAGGACTCCATACGGTTGGTCTTACATGGCTACACACCATAGAACACACATTGGACGACGGTTAGCTACTGAATGTTGGACCTGACACTATTATTTACCTGTCCTGTCTATACTACCTACAACCGCTGTACATTATCCAAGGACTCCATACGGTTGGTCTTACATGGCTACATACCATAGAACACAGGGTCTCGTTACCGTTGTTAATTGGTTAAATAGGTTGATTATAGGGGGGGGGGGGGTCGAGGTCGGTAATAAAAGAGGAAGGGAGGACATTCAAGTTGGCGCCGTCGCCACACCACGCTCACAAAACTCCGGTTTTATATCCCCTCGTCTCCGAAAATCGAATGAACTTCACTTTCAACCGATCGAGGAATGGTCAAGTCGCATATATCTTACTTTACCTTCTCTCGATCTGGCCTCTTCAGGGAAAAACTTGCATTTACCCGCCCAATTTTAACCGATATTTCCAGATTGACCGTAATCTCGATACTTTCTCTCGCCATGATGCCCGAGAATGAGCGAGACTTCCTCGCCAGGCACCAAGTTCGTCGCGAGCCGCCCATGACAGAGGAGATCATAATGCCTTTGCTATCGCTTCCTGTAGGCCATACATAGAGCGTATATGCCTACTGAATTCCGATTAGCAGGAATCATTATTTGTAGCGACAATTAGAAAATTTCTAGAATCACAAGTCGGCAGGATGGATGGGCACTGTTACTTGTTTACAACACTTGTTTAGTTTCTGCTAGACGAAAAGAACAAATATGGCTGTGGTATCGTTTAGCATACAAATTCATTATATTTGGGGGGTATACATGTACATAGGGGGGTATACATGTACATAGGTTGAGGGAGAAATCTGTATGATATGAAAAAGGAAAATTGTGGGCATATGGGTTTATTAGTGGGCTTGATCTCTGTATCCATTGATGTTGTAATTGGGGCCGATATGAATGTGGGAGGTGAATAGTATCGAGCTGACGACATGAGCCGGAGTTTATGGCTGGCGAGACAGAGTAGATTAGTCACGGACAATAAAGGGAAGGTTGTCAGTGTCTATGTGATACTTGTTCAAGGGACGTGTAGGAAGGTGTGGGGGAACGGCTTGCACGGCATGTCCTGCATGACAAGTGCCCATCGTACCACGATGGAGTGCCCAAGTAAATCCATCCATCCATCCATGTAGGCCTAAATATCGGCAGTAGGTTTACCCCTCAGCTCAATGGAAGTTTATGGCTCTTTGCAGGCTCAAATTGAAAGCCGATATACACCGTTTATAATTGGTTTATTAGGATGATGGGGGAAGGGGATTTCATTACTCCCCCCCCCCCGCCTCCCTGTCCATTGACAATGGTTTGGGAGAGGGGCATTAACTTTTACAATAATGACTATTGACCGTCATTAGATCGGGAGAGTTATATATTATATATTAATTATTATCATACATCTGTCTCCACAAATTTTCAAGCTGATTGTTCTTGTTCTCACGGTTTTAGACGCTTTCGGAGTTCTTTCTGAAAATATTTCATTCTTCACAGAGATGTGCATCAGTAATCGCAATCTCAAAATCGGACTTTTTCTTTATCATGCACTCTCACCTCAAGTCATACTACATCACGAAACAATGCATACAATAGCCAAGTCTGGGGACCAAAATGTGTTTAGACTGGGGACCAACCCTAACCCGGTTAATAACCGTGTTTTATTGGTCTCGCGTCAGCTGATAGTCGGCTCCCGACGAACCCTGGTAGGAAAGTCTCGCTCATTCTCGGGCACTGTGGCGAGAGAAAGTATCGAGATTACGGTCAATCTGGAAATATCGGTTAAAATTGGGCGGGTAAATGCAAGTTTTTGCCTAAAGAGGCCAGATCGGGAGAAGGTAAAGTAAGATATATGCGATTTGACCATTCCTCGATTGGTTGAAAGTGAAGTTCATTCGATTTTCGAAGACAAGGGGGTATAAAACCGGAGTTTTGTGAGCGTGGTGTGGCGACGGCGCCAACTTGAATGTCCCCCCTTCCTCTTTTATTACCGACCTCGACCCCCCCTATAATCAACCTATTTAACCAATTAACAACGGTAACGAGCCCCTAAGCCATAGAACACACATTGGACGACGGCTAGCTACTGAATGTTGGACCTGACACTATTATTTATCTGTCCTGTCTATACTACCTACAACCGCTGTACATTATCCAAGGACTCCATACGGTTGGTATTACATGGTTACATATCATAGAACACACATTGGACAACGGCTAGCTACTGAATGTTGGACTTGACACTATTATTTACCTGTCCTGTCTATACTACCTACAACCGCTGTACATTATCCAAGGACTCCATACGGTTGGTATTACATGGTTACATATCATAGAACACACATTGGACAACGGCTAGTTACTGAATGTTGGACCTGATGCTATTATTTACCTATCCTGTCTATACTACCTACAACCGCTGTACATTATCCAAGGACTCCATACGGTTGGTATTACATGGATACATACCATGGAACACACATTGGACTACGGCTAGCTACTGAATGTTGGACCTGACGCTATTATTTACCTGTCCTGTCTATACTACCTACAACCGCTGTACATTATCCAAGGACTCCATATGGTTGTTCTTACATGGATACATACCATATAACACACATTGGACGCTGGCTAGCTACTGAATGTTGGACCTGACGCTATTATTTACCTGTCCTGTCTATACTACCTACAACCGCTGTACATTATCCAAGGACTCCATACGGTTGTTCTTACATGGATACATACCATAGAACACACATTGGACGCTGGCTAGCTACTGAATGTTGGACCTGACATTATTATTTACCTATATTACCTACAACCGCTCTACATTATCCAAGGACTCCATACGGTTGGTATTACATGGATACATACCATAGAACACACATTGGACGCTGGCTAGCTACTGAATGTTGGACCTGACATTATTATTTACCTATACTACCTACAACCGCTCTACATTATCCAAGGACTCCATACGGTTGGTCTTACATGGATACGTACCATAGAACACACATTGGACGCTGGCTAGCTACTGAATGTTGGACCTGACATTATTATTTACCTATATTACCTACAACCGCTCTACATTATCCAAGGACTCCATACGGTTGGTATTACATGGATACATACCATAGAACACACATTGGACGCTGGCTAGCTACTGAATGTTGGACCTGACATTATTATTTACCTATATTACCTACAACCGCTCTACATTATCCAAGGACTCCATACGGTTGGTATTACATGGATACATACCATAGAACACACATTGGACGCTGGCTAGCTACTGAATGTTGGACCTGACATTATTATTTACCTATATTACCTACAACCGCTCTACATTATCCAAGGACTCCATCCGGTTGGTATTACATGGATACATACCATAGAACACACATTGGACGCTGGCTAGCTACTGAATGTTGGACCTGACATTATTATTTACCTATATTACCTACAACCGCTCTACATTATCCAAGGACTCCATACGGTTGGTATTACATGGATACATACCATAGAACACACATTGGACACTGGCTAGCTACTGAATGTTGGACCTGACATTATTATTTACCTATATTACCTACAACCGCTCTACATTATCCAAGGACTCCATACGGTTGGTATTACATGGATACATACCATAGAACACACATTGGACGCTGGCTAGCTACTGAATGTTGGACCTGACATTATTATTTACCTATATTACCTACAACCGCTCTACATTATCCAAGGACTCCATACGGTTGGTATTACATGGATACATACCATAGAACACACATTGGACGCTGGCTAGCTACTGAATGTTGGACCTGACATTATTATTTACCTATATTACCTACAACCGCTCTACATTATCCAAGGACTCCATACGGTTGGTATTACATGGATACATACCATAGAACACACATTGGACGCTGGCTAGCTACTGAATGTTGGACCTGACATTATTATTTACCTATATTACCTACAACCGCTCTACATTATCCAAGGACTCCATACGGTTGGTATTACATGGATACATACCATAGAACACACATTGGACGCTGGCTAGCTACTGAATGTTGGACCTGACATTATTATTTACCTATATTACCTACAACCGCTCTACATTATCCAAGGACTCCATCCCGTTGGTATTACATGGATACATACCATAGAACACACATTGGACGCTGGCTAGCTACTGAATGTTGGACCTGACATTATTATTTACCTATATTACCTACAACCGCTCTACATTATCCAAGGACTCCATACGGTTGGTATTACATGGATACATACCATAGAACACACATTGGACGCTGGCTAGCTACTGAATGTTGGACCTGACATTATTATTTACCTATATTACCTACAACCGCTCTACATTATCCAAGGACTCCATACGGTTGGTATTACATGGATACATACCATAGAACACACATTGGACGCTGGCTAGCTACTGAATGTTGGACCTGACATTATTATTTACCTATATTACCTACAACCGCTCTACATTATCCAAGGACTCCATCCCGTTGGTATTACATGGATACATACCATAGAACACACATTGGACGCTGGCTAGCTACTGAATGTTGGACCTGACATTATTATTTACCTATATTACCTACAACCGCTCTACATTATCCAAGGACTCCATCCCGTTGGTATTACATGGATACATACCATAGAACACACATTGGACGCTGGCTAGCTACTGAATGTTGGACCTGACATTATTATTTACCTATATTACCTACAACCGCTCTACATTATCCAAGGACTCCATACGGTTGGTATTACATGGATACATACCATGGAACACACATTGGACGCTGGCTAGCTACTGAATGTTGGACCTGACATTATTATTTACCTATATTACCTACAACCGCTCTACATTATCCAAGGACTCCATCCCGTTGGTATTACATGGATACATACCATAGAACACACATTGGACGCTGGCTAGCTACTGAATGTTGGACCTGACATTATTATTTACCTATGTTACCTACAACCGCTCTACATTATCCAAGGACTCCATACGGTCGGTATTACATGGATACATACCATAGAACACACATTGGGCGCTGGCTAGCTACTGAATGTTGGACCTGACATTATTATTTACCTATATTACCTACAACCGCTCTACATTATCCAAGGACTCCATACGGTTGGTATTACATGGATACATACCACAGAACACACATTGGACGCTGGCTAGCTACTGAATGTTGACCCTGACATTATTATTTACCTATATTACCTACAACCGCTCTACATTATCCAAGGACTCCATACGGTTGGTATTACATGAATACATACCATAGAACACACATTGGACGCTGGCTAGCTACTGAATGTTGGACCTGACATTATTATTCACCTATATTACCTACAACCGCTCTACATCATCCAAGGACTCCATACGGTTGGTATTACATGGATACATACCATAGAACACACATTGGACGCTGGCTAGCTACTGAATGTTGGGCCTGACATTATTATTTACCTATATTACCTACAACCGCTCTACATTATCCAAGGACTCCATACGGTTGGTATTACATGGATACATACCATAGAACACACATTGGACGCTGGCTAGCTACTGAATGTTGGACCTGATGCTATTATTTACCTGTCCTGTCTATACTACCTACGATGGCTGTACATTAGCCAAGGACTCCATACGGTTGGTATTACATGAATACATACCATAGAACACACATTGGACGCTGGCTAGCTACTGAATGTTGGACCTGACATTATTATTTACCTATACTACCTACAACCGCTGTACATCATCCAAGGACTCCATACGGTTGGTCTTACATGGATACATACCATAGAACACACATTGGACGCTGGCTAGCTACTGAATGTTGGACCTGACATTATTATTTACCTATACTACCCACAACGGCTGTACATTATCCAAGGACTCCATACGGTTGGTATTACATGGATATGTACCATAGAACACACATTGGACTACGGCTAGCTACTGAATGTTGTACATACATTATCCGTTATATGTGTACCATCCATCCTTCACTAAATTTTGCCTGGGCGATGGCCAGCTGCTGAATGTTGAACCTAATGATATTATTTACAAGTAGCAATGTTGAAATACAACCTCTAAACATGCACCTTTTCCATCGCGTACAGTCAAATACAAAGGGAAACACAAGTGGTTATCTACTGAATGTCTTATAATAGCTATCTAGAACATTCTATATACCGCGTCATCAAATATGTTAGCAAGCGTCAAATGCAACATTCAATATTTAGAGTTACTTAATTGTTTCTGTTCATTAGAATGTCATGGGTATGTAATATACATGACATTCAACTGGGCTCTCGACGTAGGTTCCGCGGAATTGGACACAAGTTACGAAACGTATCGCCAGAAATATTTCACGCTACTATCGTATTTTGCCGTCAGTGTACGATATTTACACACTTCGAATGGAGGCTTTAGGTGATAAATCTCTGTTTGATGTTTTGTGACGGTGATAACAATCGTCACCTTTAACACAGGATCTAGTAAATGTTAATAGGCTAGATATGCATACGTCATATGCAGGTCCCACTGGAATATTATTGTCTAGAAAGGGATAGTTAACAATGTCGAAATTGTAGTCATTTCGTTTGTCGTAAAATCAACAAGAGAGAAGATCCGCTTCATTTATGTCTAGATATATGTCTCAATATGACGTGCTATCAGCTCTATCTGTAGCTCCCTTCATATCCAGTGACGGTGGAAATATATCATTCGCTGCTTCATTTATACAGCGATTATGCACAGCGAAAAGGTCGTCTATAGAGCGTTTGGGAACGAGAAGAAACGTGCGTTGAAATGATCGGTTTTATGGATACTGTAATATGGAATATGGAATAGGTCTTTGGATTGTGGACGCGGATATTCTCGAATGGACGACGGCTGAATTATGAATGACGGACCAGACGCTTGTAATTTGAAAGCGTCTAGTGATAATCATAAAGACATAGGTCAGACAAAAGGGATGCACAATTATAACCCATGGGAATATCTATATGCTGTTGATGAATTGTGTTGCCAATTGAGGTTTTCTCAGTCTACCTCACATAATATGTTACTGCATTGCTACCAATATGTAACTAAGTGTAAAACAAAAGGTACGTAACATAGAGGTAACTTCTTGGTAACTATTTGGCAAATGATTGATAGGAAATCAATCGATAATTCATGGTATAGAGTGGGTAACCGATCAATACCGATACCCGTTCGGTTACCGGTTGTTTACTGTTCAGCTATACGGTAAACAGTGCTGCAAAGGGCCTTTCCTAAAAGAGCTGTTCACCGCCCATTAGTAACCAACCATTTACCCAGAGATTCTGGTTGGTTACCGCTTGCCTGTGCAGTTATCTAACTCGCCTAACCACAAATCCATCGTCCAATTAATGTACGTCTGTTAATGTTTAGCACATATGTGTCTGATCAACACTTAGCATTTGCGTTAAGTTGCACATTACTTCACTGCTAACAGTTCACAAAAGACCGCCTTGAGTGAGGTGTTATGAGAGTGGTAAAGCTGAAACATGATCAGTGTGACTAACATCACAGAACCTACGAAGTAGGGTAGGCATTAGGACTCCGACGCGAACTGAACTCTTGACAATGCCCACCCCCTAGTTGAAATCCTGCTTATATTAAGTCAGAATCACCAGTGATTTTCATAAAAATCATAAGAAATTTTCATCAAAAGTAGGTCAGCTCAGAACTTGCTGGTAACAGTCCCACACACCTTCATGCAAAAAATCAAGGTTCTATAGTGTCAACGGTTCTCCTTATTTTGCCGACGAAAGGACTCGAATGGACTCACTCACTCACTCACTCACTGACTACCGGGCAATTTGCAGATGGTAGCCTATTTCGTAGGAATATTACCTTCCAGCTCCCACGGAAATCACTATCTGTATGTACCGATTCATTATATCGGCTCTAGGACTTCATGCTAGTGGATAACATCACATCGAAGTACTGTAGTGGATTTGTGCAATATCGTTTATTTCAAGGTAAAAACGACTTGCTTTTTCCCTCTGTATACATACGAGACCTATCCATAACCAAAAACTGCCTGTCCGCTATCTGGAAGAAGGAGAATTCGTTCAACTAGATTAGCAGATATGTAGTTAAGGGTCACGACAGTGCCATCGAGATAACACTCCTGATATTACCGCTAGAAAGAGAACACGGGTTTACAGCTCGAGAATGGTCGTCGAATTATCCCAGATGTGTCTCCTGTGTTTAGGTAAGAATTAGTTATTAAATGCATATAGAATAATGTGATGATTTATAATAATCTGAGCTTTCTAGTATTTTTCTAAAATATCGAATACAATAATACGTTGAATGTTGATGTGACGTTCAGAAGAGATAAATGTTACATGTACGGTTTGAAGCTTTAACAAAGTATGTTATATACCGAAAATTCACACAATCTAAATTGGCATCAAACAGGGTCGCATAAATGTTCGGAATTAGTAGACACCGCCGACCAAAATGATATTTCGATGTGATAGCAAAACAGATATTCCTACAAAGTAGGCTACAGATTGCAAATTGTCCGGTAATGAGTCAGTCAGTCAGTCAGTCAGTCTATCCGAATCCTTTCGTCAGCAAAATAAGGAGAACCGTTGACATTAGAACCTCGATTTTTGCCATCAAGGTGCATTAGGGGACTGTTACCAACTAGTTCTGAGCTAACCTACTTTTGATGAAAATGTCTGGTGATTTTTGATGAAAATCACTGGTGATTCTGACTTGGGCAGTGCCCATCTTAATATAGGCAGGATTTCAACTGGGGGTGGCGATTTCCAAGAGTTCAGTTCGTGTCGGAGTCCTGATGCCTGCCCTACTTCGTAGGTCCTGTGACGTTAGTCACACTGCTCATGTGGTAATATCGAAATGTATACCAATGATGGGACTTAGATATACCAGTCCAGTAATATACCAGTAATATACCAGTCCAGTGATATATCAGCCAGTAATGTACCAGCATTTCGGTCCTCAAGCTAAAGGGCTGAAACTACACAATGTAAAAGAAATTCCAAGCTGACCAACACAAAGACGAGTTTGGCCCATTTTCAGGTCGTATTTTTTCATTCTTATCATTTTTTCATTTATGGGATTTCTTATGTGATAAATTAGTAAATAATAATCTGATATGAAATGAAATAGTTTCTGTCCTCTTTTCCATGCAGAAAAGCAAGAATTTTGAACAAATATGACTAAAATATCTGGTACCCCAAATGACATCCATTTTGAATTTTCCCATGTCCTCTGCTCAATGGGGTTATGAAACTAATGATAGGCCCAAAATAACCCCAGTATGATAAGCTACAAAATCACTGAGTTTCAGTTCCTATTTTTTGTCGTTCCGGAGATAGAGCAGAAAGTTTGATAGGAGACATAATTTTTTTTTTTTTTTTTTTTTTTTTTTTTTATATTCATATATTTTTATTGCCATTACATTGCCACATAATACATACAAGTAGAATGACATACAATATGAACAAATCAAATATAAGTTGTTATTTGGCATTATTATAAGGACGATCACACACACACACGCACGCACATACATACATATATACATATATTGAAATCATAACTCCTCACTCTCCAATGCAATATAACTTCTTTGGATTACTTGACAGGTTGACATAGTAGTACATATAGTATACATATATAGGCACACACAGATTTTACTATATACCAGTACGGTAGGGGTGTAACAATAAGAGACAATTGAACATTTATACAATTATTCCTGTTAACCGTTTTCATCAGAATCATTTTCTGCTTTGGTGACGGCATGGAGCCATGGTTCCCATAGAAGGTTGAACTTCTGAAGATTTGACTTTTTCATCGAGATATATTTTTCTATGGAGTACCGCTGAGTTATGATGTTTTGAATTGCCAAAATGGAAACAGACTGTCTTTCAAATTTAGATTTGTAAATATAGCGTTTAGTGACGAGTATAATGAGATTGAGTATTTTTGAAAAGTCTGTTGTCATAGTTTCTCCGAATATAATATTTTTTGCCGTCAATGCGATCGGCAAGTTTGTTGTGGTATGTAACCATGCCTCGATGTCCCGCCAAAGACGGCGGATCTTCTCGATAGGAGACATAATGGCTGTTGATGGTTCAACAGATCAGAGAGCCATATTGTTAAATCTTTATATTTAGATGGAATATCATATGTAAATATATGAATGATTGCTTCTTATTCACGTGTACCTTTTCTTCCAGCATTGACGATCCACGTAGGAAGTGGATTCCTTCTTGGTATGTATGACCATTTCATTGGATACCTTTCATGTGATTTAACGAATAAATACGTGTTTACTATATAAGAATTTCTCTGGAAAGCTGCGCGTTGAATATTAACTTCACTCAATGTAAATTGTTTTCTATCTACGTGTACTCCTAAAAGAGATATACCAGCGAGGTAGAGAACCAAATGTCCTGTTACAACTCGTCTTTTATCAAACAAGATATTAATTCGTGCCAGTTGGATACCATCCCATCGTTCGTTACAGTTTTTTCATTATATCACCAAAACTTGAGAAATTATTTCAGCGACGCAGCTGGTTATAGATATTCATTTGGGAGATAACGCTCTGGTCATGGAAACTAGCGCTATTAGGAATATTACCTGTTGTTAATCCTACCCGAGGTTGTCCTTGACCTTGAGACGCTAATTGTGTACTGTGCTTATTTCACCAATTTATTTATTGGGAAACTATTATCACAATATTTAACGGACAGTTTATTTTCTAAACGACGTATTCGGAGATAAAACGGCCACAAATACATGCAAGTTATCATAATATAATTCGGGAAGTGTCTGTTCTTGTGTCTGTTTGACTGCTATACAAAGTAATTGCTCTGATTTAGTTGTAAATCTTTGGCTATATTCTGGGTTGTTCCCCCATATGCAAACCTACCTGTTTCTGCTGCAAGAAGACGCCAATGCCTTGGTGATACGTGACCGTCAGATGTGACGTATGACATGATCTATCCAATCGAAAAGTGACTGAAGAGTAGAATCCAAGGCAGACATATACTAAGTTAGATAGGTCAACCGGATCATGAGGCAATGAATGTTCGTGTTGAGAGAGAAACATAGCGGCGATTGTAGTGGTACGTGTTAGTGAAAAACTTCAAGAAATCAGACAATCTGAAGATGAAGTATTTTTGTGGGGAAAGACAAGTGCCGGGAAGTCGCTCTGTTTCCATTGGTCGAATGTATCGTCATTTCTCCTCTTGATATTTTGATGAATAGCTAGACGAAAAGCTGTTCAGTTCATGAATTATTTCGTGGAATAATCGCCTGAATCAACCTGAACATTCTAACGGACACATTGCCGAAATCTTTGCGTGGTTTATACTACAGTTGTCATATTGGGTGAGGACAGCGCGCTTATACAACGACCAATTTGGTTAGCTAGAGGTTATGCCATGATTTGGAGCTGTCGGTCACGTCACAACAGCAACGCGTCTTACTGCAGCAGACCTACGGCGACTTAGTCTGCAGGCTTTCTTCTGAGAAGGGTACTCTCTAAAAACTAAGTATTGTATACCAGCGATGCACACTACTGTTGCAAAAAATGGACATCCAGTTGTGCACCAGTGATAAACATACTGTGTATATACTATACGCCAAAATGTGTACAGGTGGTACATGATTTAATGTGTATGTGCACAATAAAGTTTTTAAAATTGGCTACGCCTAGCTAGTGTTTTACATTGTAACTCTACCTGGCATGGGGGCACTTTCCGCCCCCGGTTGGTTTTTTGCTCCTATCTCCGGAACGATAACAAATTGGGAGCTGAATCTTCTTGACGTTTTAGATTATCATATTAGGGTAATTTTGAGCCTATTTGCATGACCCCCGAGCAGAGGATCATGAGTAAATTCAAAATGGCGTCCATATGGGATACCAGAAAGGTGAGGTTTTCGTCATATTTTTTCAAATTTTTTGGCTTTTCTGTATGGAAAAGTGGGTAAAATCTATTTTATTTCATATCAGATTATTATTTACTACTTTATCATGCAGTTATTACGAAGAAAAAACAAAAACAAAAAATTCGAAAATTTTGACCGAAAAAATGGTCCAAAAATGCACTTTTTGAAAACGACGTCTTGGCGGTCATCTTGGATGTTTTTTTTACATTTTCTTGTAGGGCTTGTCCTACTATCAGTCTAATATATCTGTTTCAGCCGCAGGTCCTCGATGTCACCAATGCACTGCCGCATTCAGTCCACAATCATGCAAGGAAACAAGACAGTGTTTGATAGATGAGGTATGAGACGAAACTTCTTTTTCAAATAATACAATTGGATACTCCACAGACAATGGAGATAGTTTGTGAGATAAGACGAAGTTGATCGAGACGATGATATGGTATACTCGCACAGATACCACCCTATATTATACATGAGGAAATATGAGGGAGACTGACTGGTCAAAATTACACCGAATCATTCCGAATTATCTTATATAGTTTCAGTTGAATATATCGCCTCTTTCGTGATTGATGAGACGCTATATTATTATAATAATAGCGTAGGCTGTTTAGGAATGCTAATGAAACACAGTTTCGTTATGTCATTGTTAATTCACAAATGTGAGTTTCGATTAGCAACTTAGTAACCTACACCGGTCGCTGGGGGCCGAAAATGGTGGGAAATCGGAGGGAGTCGCCTTCATTTGACCACCCCCACCCTACATTTTCCCGCAACTGTTATCATCCAATCTGCAAAGATAAAAAGTATATCGTCATTGTCAATATCATCTCTAACGATACCAGTCGTTCAATAGTCGGTCTTCACACCGAAGCGTATCCGAGATACAACGTTAAAAGCGTACATGAGATACAACACATATCACGAATCGTTAGATTCTTGGTATGGGCTTTAGAATAAGTTAACCAGAAGACAAAACTGTGAGGTCATGTGGCTCTGTCAGTATGTCGGCACCATTTCCCACTTCCCTTATATGCGTTGTAATTTTTACCTGTATGGCGAGATTCTGCTGGTGGACGGTTCGTCCCCGTGGCCCGCCCCTGTACAGACATATTAGTCTTTGATATATGCTGACATTGTGGGAAGTTGATGTTGGGTCGACATCGGGCCTTACAGAATAGTCTTTCGTGTTAAATGCCGTCATTTTCATCTGACGACGATACAGCTCGCCAATCCCCAGTGTACGAGTTGTCACAGCGACACAGCTTACCAATTACCAATATACGAGTTGTCAGAGCATTTTCATCATAGCTCTCTAGATTTGTATCTAATACCGCTTGTGCCGGTGCTAGGGGCCGTGTGGTCATGTCATCCAAGTTGCCACATGAACAGGTCCAATAAAAACGTACCGGAGATACAACACATATCACGAATCGTTAGATTCTTGGTATGTGCTTTTGAATAAGTTAACCAGAAGACTATACTGTGAAGTCATGTGGCTCTGTCAGTATGTCGGCACCTTTTCCCACTTCCCTTATATGTGTTGTAATTTTTCCATGAAAAATGTTGTTCACAATCGCAAGTCTTAATTCATAAGATAATATTAGTATCAATCTTCGATTAGGCAAGTTAAAAAACAGATTCAGTTTGTCACCAATTATAAACCGAACAATATCAACGTTTTTTCCATTGTTTCTAACGCGACCATTATCAATAGTAAAAGACAGGCTCCAAACGTAAAGAAAATTCTGACACAGACAGTCGTTTGGATGTAGGCCTACGGGTCTCTAACTGTTAAAAATAAAAGTGTGGTGCATGTATTCATATCTTAGAGGGACCTATAGTACTATCAGGTTTACTCATCAACATTCCAATTTTAAGTCATATTTAACAGGTCATGTGATTCAAAATTTTGTTCCATCTCAGTTCTTGTCTGTGTGGACGGCGGAAAATTATATATCGGGGAAACAAATGATTTACGTCCAAGATTACGGTACACAGAGTAATAATGCGACCCAGTGTTTTTTCCCTCTCAAGTTCTTCCTGTCCATTTTCATGAGGGTAATCACGCTTTGTTAAAGGTTAAGGAAATCATATTTATTTTAAACATGCTCCCCTCTATCGATCGTAGGCCTATAGTCACAGGATTCAAGCCTGTTCATTGTGCATAAATCAGCTAGTGATACAAATTGTGTAGGTATTCTTGCAACTTAAACGTAGGGGTTATTAGCTTCTTTTATCCATCTCACCTTAGATTAGCTTAATTACACATAGAACTTCATAGACAAGTTAACTGTCACTTGGGAAGATAGATACTTTATGTAGGAACTCATCTTCAGCCAGACAAATCAGTGGACTCTTATTGCTAAGTATCCAGGTAAATTTGTACTCCATTGGTAATTTGGTGACATTGGGAAAACACCTGTTTGAAACAGTGAATAAAATTTGCCTAGCATGAGAGAACGCTGGGCAATATGATAGGACATGAATCTCATCCTCAACAGCTTCGCAATTCTACAAGCACTTTCGTAGAGAAATCTCGTGGCTTTTGTATCAGATTGTGGAATCCGAAAGAAGATTTTTTTCTCCACTCCAACCGATATATTTCAGTGAACTGCCTGTCGTTTCGAGACAGAAAATGCTTTGGTGACAAGTGTGTAAGATTCAACATGTTAAGTAAGAATTCCATGCCATGCACCCATGAATCAATGTTTTGCCCATGCAAATCACAGGATAATGAGTATGCTTCTGCTACAAGGCTGTCATCTTGAAGTGATGCTAGTCTAGACCAATATTTAAACATGGACCTGAATATATCTATGCAAACAGGCATACGGCCAAGTTCCTCACGAGCTGCATCATTAGATGCATTTGAGTGTACATATTAGTGACAATATATACATTTTACGACATATAAGTCATGTCATTACTTCAGTACAATATTTCTCAAAAAGAACTTAAAGTTCGAAATTATATTCGAAATATGATAGGTTATTTTTTTTATTTCTTATACCAATTTTCCACTCCAGAAAACCACTGCTTTTAACTTATATTAATTTAAAAAAATGGTCTTGGAGTAGTCATACAAGAAATATAACAAATAGCCTAAATGACTGTCTACATTATATTCTGACTGCACATCCATGGGTTCCCAAGTTAAACCATGCTAAACTATCTATAAACTTTAATACATTATTAAGTGAGCTCAATAAAATAAGTAAGTAATACAAGTCTAGTCCGTCATTCAATATTCAGCTGTCGTCAGTCCCTTACAAAAAAATCTTATAGGATCCTATAAGATAAAATCGTATAGGATCCTATAAGATTTTGGCCCAAAATCCTATAAGATTTTTTAATAGGATCCTATAAGATTAAAATCCTATAAGATTGAAATCCTATAGGATTTTTTAATAGGATCCTAGAAATCAGGATCCTATAAGATTAAAATCCTATAAGATTGAAATCCTATAGGATTTTTTAATAGGATAAAAATCTTGTAGGATTTTTTAATAGGATCCTATAAAATTTAGTTATGGAATGGATTCTTAGAAATCTACAGGATATAAAGTTTCTATAGGAATATTTGGATGAGTGATATAGGTCATCTTTTATAGTAACTCCATGAAATACAAATGCCCCTGTGCTGTAAAATAGTAAATACATCAGAAAATGTATTAGCATAAACATTACTTGTTTTGGATGTAGCACAGCTATGTTAAAGATAATCTGGTAAATAACTAACGCATAGAAAGAAGAACAAACAAATACATATAATAAATATTTCTTTATTATGTACATGTGCACTTTTGAGATATAAACGGAGGAACATATGAGGGCATCATAATCTCTCCATCAGTTTTCCGTACAATTTCTGCTCGCCATTGAGTTGACTTCATTGCTTCCCGAATGACTTTCACGGAACTTGGGAATTTCTTCAGGCAGTAATCTGTAAGAGAATGAAATAATTTGCAGTTAGCCACTGAATATCAATATATTCAATCACAATATTTCAAACTATAAGCTATCAAAAACATGGTCATTGAACTTGGGATTAATTATCAGATGTTTGGAATATTTATGAAGAAAAGTTTTTACCTTGGATGGCTTGATCTTTTCTTGGTCAATTGCAGGCTTAGTCTCTACCTCTCTTGTCGCATTGGGTTTCATCCCTGTCAAAGTATGGGAGGCCATTTCATTCCTCATGAATAATGCACTCATTACGTCCATGGTCATCTTTCTCGGATGAAATAAAAGATACAAAATGTGTACTGACAATTGGATTGATAATATTCAGTCAGAATGTTAATAGTCATAAATTGCAGAATCATGTTGACAAATGATCAAATCTCATTGAATTATTATTTACTAAGATTAATTACATTAAATGATTATTTACAAGTGATCGCTTGTTAACCATTAAAAGTCAGTGTCATTTAATATGCATTTTAATGGTTAGCAAACTTGCAAAAAATCAAATTTAAAATCTTACCAGTAAATATAGATGAGACAATTAATGAGACATCTTCTCAATGGTCAAAATAATTAATTATTTGATAATAGCCTAGGGATTTAGCTGAATAGTCATGATAGTTGAATTTATACTTACATCATCTGACTCGTCATAAACAGGTGCCACTGGAAGGTTTCCTTGTCGCTGCTTTTTTAACTTCTCAAGGATGTTGTTTGGCTCATTCTTCCGGGCATCACAAACTGTCTTGCTCATCTTCTTTGTAGGCTCTCTGATCTCCTGTGGGAAAAACAATTATTACCATATCATATCGCGATTTATTTCGAAAATAAACTCAACAATTTTCAAATCAATTGTGTACTAACTTTAAATATTGAAATAAGCAATGTGAAAATGCAATGCAATGCGTAACCAAACAACCTGGAAATTCTGAGAAATGACATTTGACTTCGTTCAGATAATGTGTATGAAAGAATGTACAGTACACGATAACCCCCCTCCCCCCCCATCACAATTGAAAAGTACATAAATGGGGTACAACACATATTGAAGTTTAGGCAACAATATCAATTTACGTTTATATTGATATGTAAGAGGAATACGATGGAGTGTAGAATGGAGTGAACAATGGATGATACTAACCACAATTTGTAGCATCATATAGATCAGCCCTTAGCTCGACAAATTAAAGCATCCCAAGATCGGGTTGTCAGGAATAGTACACACCACTGGTACATTAGGCCTACCCGGAACTGGGCAAAGCTGTGTTGTAAGTGTATTTGTATTCCTTCGCCAGTCCACAGTAAAGCTGTGAACGTCATAATAAAAACATCATTGATAAACTGTTCATTATGGTGGGGTGAGGAGAGATGCAATTTGACAGGACAGGAAGCTCAGACTGTGAAACCGACAGTATGAAATAAAAGCCAGGACTTGAAAGAATCACAAATCAACTGTTATCAATTCATTCATATGTTATGCCAATTTTTTCATGTAAACATCTGAAATGGCTTGACTATTGAAGGTAGAAGGTATACCAGTACAGGAAATGACACAATGAGATTGTAAAAACACCCCCTTCTGGGTTTCTCACATTGAACTGTGCAAAGAGTCACCCAGCATGGTTAATCCCTTACACAATGGAGCACTAAGACAAACTGGTCTATTCTTGTGAGGTTGATTGGTTATTTTAATTAACAAAATATACATGTCTGTTCAGCTATTGAAATATATGTTAGACAGCATTTTATATCTAAGGTTAATTACACTGGGCTTAATAAAAGTACATGCCTAACTATCCTACCCATGAGATTAGAGAAAACGAGAAAATCAACCAACAAGCCCTTTCTTTCATAAATCGGTGAGATAAATACATGTAGATCTTTCCAAGGCAGTATAATGTTTTGGTTGTTGTATTTACAGTGTAATATACAAACCTGACAAAGTTACTTATATAACTAAAATATATTTTAAACTAGTCCAAAATATTCCAGACTTAACAAATGGAGACTTTAGAATGCTATTTTAGCCTACAAGTTGCAAAAGGTACTTACCATCAATCTGAGTCCGTTCCATCAGCCATATATAATCGGAAATATGACCTTTACTGTCCTCAAATCAGTCAGCTATTAATAAAATAACTGCAAAACAATCTTTCTTGTCTCTGTGCAGCGCCACCTAGTGTGAACAAGCAGAGTTATCTGCCCTCCATTTGAAGTAGAGAGATTTTGTAAATACCATTTAGATTGGGAAACCATTTGAACTGATCAGAAGTTTATTCATTCATGAGAATCTTCAAGTAGTTGAATGATAACAAAACATATTTCATAATGAAATGATGACAATCAAGGTTTAAGGGATGTCTGCTGGTGATTTTTTCTTGGCAGCAGTTTTTGCCAGTTTGAGTTAGATTAAGCGACAGGGATTTCCTTTAAAAGTCTTCTAGCTGGGAATTTTGTGCAGCAACATTCATCCAATTTGATAAATTTTGAAAGACATTGTGATTGTCTCCAAACAGTTAGAATATAGGAAAAAGTTAAATACTATTTATGTAATTTTTTTGTGAATAGGATTCAAAACCTGGGCTATTCCCTTTGTTTTCTAGGTTATCAAATGGAGCATCATGATGGGTCCGTATTTTTTAACAGTGTCAACAGGTAAACAATGCACATCGACCTATATTCCTCATATTACACAAGTATGAATGCAGCAACACACATTATTCGAAAAGTTAATTACGGACATCCTTAATTCAATTTTAAATAAAACTTTAATTCAAAACAATCAAATATTCAAAACTTCATACATTTATTCCAATTTTCATAAATTTCAGATGAAGATTATTAGTGAATTCGATTTGAGTTAGAATATTTAAATTTAGTTTTCAGTGACCTTGCATTTGTTTGGATATCGAACTATGATGGATGGCAATTAGGTTTTTTGTCAATTTTTATTAGCATTTCCTAAGTGACATTTCAAAATACTTCACAGTCAAATATCAGCATAACGATAGAATATTCACACAATATGAAAATAAAATTAATCCTTCAATTCAATTGTAATATAGTATAGCCATTGAAAATATTAATCATGAGTTTGTATTAAATTCAAGTTAAAATTTAAGATGAATTTCATATGAAACTACCAAAATTGATATTTGATGCCTCATGAGCAGCAGATTGGAGATTTGTGGTACAAAATCTCTCTCTCCAACTGCGAGCAGCCAAATATGGAGAACATTACTTGGGTGTTGTGAACTGATATTGAATCGTATATGATCATATAAAATTGCAAATCCTATAAGATCTGGATCATATAGGGTCCAAAATACTACTTGTGTTGTGGTTATTCACAGATCTGTCCTGATTAAGCAAAAACGCATTTTAGATATATTTGTCTTGACTGAAGACGGCATAAACATCACTCTCTAAAAATGTTAAATTAGTTTTTCCCAAGAAGAGTGGAAATTGATCCCACTCAAGTTGAATGAAGTCCAGTATCAAGTTGGGTGGATTTTGCTTACATGTATTATGTCAATAAATCGCTGAAGTGGTGGGCAAAATAATGTTTGGGTGAAATTACATTCAATTACTTCAGTGAAACGCACTTAATTTGTGTGAAATAATTAAATGAAATACTTGAGCGGGATCAATTTCCACTCTTCTTAATATCATTAATACAATTGATCCTATGGAGTGTCATATTAAATCCAATAGGATTATTATATTTCTATCCTATTAAATCCAGTAGGATTTTTTAGAATCTTATAGGATTTTTTTTAGAATCTTATAAGACTTTTCAGAATCTTATAGGATTTTTTTTTAATCTTATAGGATTTCTTAGAATCTTATAAGATTTTCTCAGAATCTTATAGGATTTTTCAGAATCTTATAGGATTTTTTAGAATCTTATAAGATTTCGAATAATCTTATAGGATTTTTCAGAATCTTATAGGATCCTATAAGATTTTTTTGTAAGGGGTAGTATAGTCTCCGCATTTAAAGCCAGGTTGACCTACTTGCATATCGTTAATTCCCGGAAAATGAGCCTCTCCACGGGTACCCTCAGAGGTCAAGGTCATTATAGTTCCGGCAAAATGACCAAAAAGCTACCTCAGAACACAGAAGAGTTCCAATGTTTGCAGGATATGTAGTCCTCCGCGGTGATGCGGTCCGATGGAGATGCGATCTGCCTCCGCGATGAGAAAATAGTCCTAAATACGTGGGGAGCCGGGGGGAAAACTCTCCAGACTTCAAATACGCTGCATGGACCGATTGAGTCGAGTGAGGTGTCAATGTGAAGCTCTCTTCAGTAATGTCATGGGTATTTTCACAGAATAAATAAATAAATAAAAAACGGAACACGGATTCGTACAATTATATGTATTATACAATATACGGGGAAATGCCTGTATGGGTATAGCTCCATACTGGCTATATGGGGGGAGGGGTGGTCAATTTTTTTCGTGGGCTTTACTATGGCTTGTGGGGTCTCGTTTTTCTCGTCTCACCAAGAAAAGCCCAATGGGAAGGGTCTCGGAGCGAAACGGTGAAATTTTTGGAAAACTACCGGGTTGTTCTGTATATAGGCCCATGTAGTCCCATACTGGCTATATGGGGGGAGGGGTGGTCAATTTTTTTCGTGGGCTTCACTATGGCTTGTGGGGTTTCAGTTTTCTCGTCTCGCCAAGAAAATCACAATGGGAAGGGTCCCTGGGCGAAACGGGGAAATTGTTGGAAAACGTTCACCGAGGTATGTATATAGGCCCAAGTAGTCCCATACTGGCTATATGGGGGGAGGGGTGGTCAAACAAATTTGTGGGTTATACTATGGGTTGTGGGGTCTTGTTTTTCTCGTCTCGTCATTTAGAACACGATGGGAAGGGTCCCATTTGGAAAAAGTTCCCCGAGGCCTGGTTAGGTCCATATAGCCCCATACTGGCTATGTGGGTATAGGTCCATACTGGGTGGCCGTTATGGGGTCTAAGTGAGCCCCTGGTGATCCTATGGTGTCGTATGAGGTCTTATTTTGGCCTAGTGGTTTGTCCGTATTCTGCGCATGCTCAGTCTGGTCCGTAGTATAGAAAGCAGGCATTTTGTGGGGTATGTGGGGTGTGTTTGGGGTAGAGATGGACCGCTATGGGTCCGAATGGGTCGTGGAAGGTGTCAAAGTGAAGCTTGTGTGGGATAGAGTCAGAATGGCGTGTTTTTAAGTGCAAGTCGCGTCAATCTGCGCATGCGCAGTTAGTTGTAGTAAGTAAAGTGGCCACTTTAGGGCAGTACAGGAAGTTATTTGTTTTAGAGATGGACCATCCTTGGTCCGAATGCGTCCTGGGAGGTGTCATTTTGTAGCTCTCGATGTGTAGATCCGATTTGAAGGATGTCCACAGCATCTGTGACGTCATCGGTGGCGTCATCAGTACGAGTAGTAGCGAAAGTGGACATTTTCGGGCAGTGAAGGAAGTATTTGGGGTAGAGAAGGACCATCCTTGGTTCGAATGCGTCGTGGGAGGTGTCATGTGGTAGCTTTCGGGTGTACATCCGTATTTGAGGGATGTTCACGTCATCTGTGACGTCATCAGTAGGAGTACTAGCCAAAGTGGTGGTTTTTGAGGGTGTGTGCAGGTGTGTTTGTGGTAGAGAGGGACCTTCCTTGGTCCGAATGCGTCGTGGGGAGTGTCATTTTGTTGCTCTCGGGGTTTAGCCCTCGATTTGAGGGATGTCCGCGTCATCTGTGACATCATCGGTGACGTAACCAGTACGAGTAGTAGACAAAGTGGGCATTTTGGGGCAGTGAAGGAAGGAATTTGGTGTAGAGAAGGACCATCCTTGGTCCGAATGCGTCGTGGGGGTGCCATCTTGTAGCCCTCGGGGTGTAGACCACGATTTGAGAGATGTCCACATCATCTGTGACGTCATCGGTGACGTCATCAGTACGAGTTGTAGCGAAAGTGGGCATTTTGGGGAAGTGAAGTAAGGATTTGTAGTATAAAAGGGCATTTCGAGCCCTATTGACGTTGCGGTGCAATGTATGAGCGCTTGTGTGTGAGTGAGTGAGTGAGTGAGTGAGTGTGAGTGAGTGAATGAGTGAGTGAGGCGTTCCCAACGCTCGTCAACGCCCGGTGGAGGAGGAGGAGGAGGGGGAGGGAGTCAGTGGGATCCGACTGGACCAATGTATGGTCCGGTTTGTTTTGCATCCGGATCCTCATCTTACATCCGGTTTTTTCCATGTTTACTCTCATGTGACCGGAACCGGAAGTTGCCACAAAACAGGTGGCGCTGAGTGAGGGAGTGAATGGGATCCGACAGGACTATTGTATCGTCCGTTTTCATAATTTTGCGCATGCGCAGTCTGGAGGTAGTATAGAAAGCAGGCATTTTGTAGATTCGTGGAGGTTTGTTGAGTGATTGAGGGACCATCCCTGGTCAAATGGACAGTGTGGAATATCAGTGTGAAGCTCTCGTGGGTCAGACTGGTTTGTTTTCATTGGAAGTCGCGCCAATCTGCGCATGCGCAGTTGGCCAGTGGGGTTTTCTCGTCGTGTAAAAGTATCGGGCTTGGCTTGTCTCCTTATGTTGCAGTACATAACCAAACGCCAGATTTAAAGGACGTAGCTTGCTCATTGAAGATGGCTTCGCGCATGTTCATTCCTATATGTACAGACACCACCACACACTACCACACCTCATCAACACCACCACCAGTATGGGGCTATATGGACCTAACCAGGCCTCGGTGAACTTTTTCAAAAAAATTCACCGTTTCGCTCCGGGACCCTTCCCATCGTGTTCTAAATGACGAGACGTGGAAAACAAGACCCCGCAATCCATATCACAATGAACGTGTGTGAATTTCCCAGGTTGGACCTATACCCCATAGCCAGCATGGGACTATATGGGCATACCCAGTCCTCGGTGAACTTTTCTCAATTTCTCAGTTTCGCTTTGAGAACCTTTCCATCGTGTTCTAAATGACGAGACGAGAAAAACAAGACCCCCCCATAGTATAGCCCAAAAAAACCCTGACCACCCCTCCCCCCACATAGCCAGTATGGCACTATATCATCCTATATACAGACCTACCTGGTACGTTTCCAAAAATTTCACCGTTTCGCTTCGGGACCCTTCCTATTGTGATTTTCTTGGCGAGACGAGAAAAACGAGACCCCACAATCCATAGTAAAGCCCACAAAACAAAAATTGATCACCCCTCCCCCCATATAGCCAGTATGGGACTATATGAGCCTATATACAGACCTACCTGGTGCTTTTCCAAAAATTTCACCGTTTCGCTCCGAGACCCTTCCCATTGTAATTTGTCTTGGTGAGACGAGAAAAACGAGGCATTTCCCCGTATATCGTATATTGTACGAGTCCGTATTCCGCTATTTATTTATTTGTTTATTCACTTATTTATTTATATATTTATTTATTTCTCTCTTTCTTTCTTTCTTTCTTTATTTACACCCATGACATGACTGAAGAGAGCCTCACTCGACCAAATGGAACCATGCAGCGGCCTGGATAACTTTTCCCCGGCTCCCCACGTATTTGGGACTGCTTTGCGATCTGACGTCATGTGTGGAGTACTATCGTGATGACGTCATCAGTTTATGTGCACTTTCCGGATGTTGAAAAGGTCCCGGATGTAAGCGGACGTGAGGTACCCGGATGGACGCGCGGACGCCAAGTACCCGGATGTGGGTCGAAGGTCACTACATGCATCGCAGAACTGCACAGCCCATTCCGAGCTATGTCACATACCCCACCCGTCGAGAGCCTCACAAAGTTCCCCCTTAAATTTTACACGGGGGAACAAATAAGTAGGTCAATGGGTATTTAAATCAGTTTTCTATACTACTGTCGTCCATTAAAAAATTTCCGCGTCCATAATCAAAAGACCTAATCTATATAACAGTATCACAACCGAATTCAAAATCATGATGTGCCAAAAATAGCAAATCTGTATCGTAACCCAAACATGGAAGTTGAAATAATACTTCCACAAGTTATAATAACAGGCAATGTACAGGTGCCTGTGCCTACCATAGAGTGTGGAAAGGCACATTGTGTTCAATAAATAAGATTTCCCTGACATCTAATAAATCCTGGTTACCATCATGAACTTCGTCAAAAACCACTTTAACTTAAGCGGGTTACGCATATTCTCTAATAAGTGGGCTCGCTTACAGAAAAAAAAACAGCTTGCATTATTTAGCTGTCGTCTGTGTACTGTTTATCATGAAAGTAAATCAGTTGTTTGCCCGATGTACAGCTTTTCGCAGAGACAACATACAAGGACGTAGACAACAAACTTGGGACTCGTTTATCCAACCGAGTGTCTGAAAACTGAACCAGTGTAAGAATTTAATTCAAGCTTGTAGCCTGTCCTTCACCGTTGATAATGATGGAGTTCGAGACACTCTTTCATTCTAGGGCTGTTTTTCAGCAAACCTAAGAAACTGATCATACTTGAGAAACGTTGATATTGATAGGGTTGTACGTGGTAACAAAAGGAATCAAGTTATTTACTTGGAACTGTCTGGGGAGGCTGTCTTAATTCACAAAGCACATGAGTTGTTGCTGTCCTAATCCCTTGATATATAAGGCCTTCCGGATAGGTTGTGAACATCCGAACTGGCCATTTTGCTTTCAATGTTCAGTACAGTGGGCAAATGATTAAACAACCCAAATCATTCCTTGCATGACGTGCTCGAGAAAATTTCTTGCAAAATATGAGTAATATGAATACTCCTTCGCGTAGGGGATGAGGGAGCGTACAGAGCAAAATGTACTCCGACTTTTGCTCTTGGATAGCATTTACTATTTCTAATGACATGGATTTTTGGGCGACCATAATTTGTTCAAAAATTCATTTCCGTTTTAGTTACAATCTTCGCGTGTTTTCGAATAATCGGAAATCATCGGAAGTAGTCGGTGTAGTGTATTTTTTTATCAGGGTCATATAATAATTCACGGATTCTAAGTGATTTGCTGAAATCCCGGGTATATTTAAACAGATCATCTGAATTAGAAGTTGGGGTAGGAGTAAAGTCTAATCCCAGTTTTAATACACGGATTTGATCTTCGTCTAGGGTCATAGAGGATAAACTAATCACATTTGGTACCAGCTGTTTTTAGCATGTTGGAATGTAGTACGCAATATGTATGGCGTCAAGTTTCGTAACTTGAGTTTAATTCCGCTTAACCCGGTATTAGTGACCGTATGAACCTATGAATTTAAAAGGTATTCATATGAACAGTTACAATGAAAGCGTGGCTGAGATACATCGTACTGTAGATAATGACTTTGACCTTGAATGCTGATCAGCGATACGGGTTTGATATTTTCGAAACATCATGATGTCTTCTCGGAATCATTGCAAATTTTGACCGCTTCTGTCTCGTTGGAAACTAGCCTATTTTTATGTACTATGATTTCGTTTTTGAAGTTGATGCTAATGCTGTTATATGAAGTAGGTCTTCAGTTTATGGACGTGAAAGTTTGTTAATGGACGACGGCTGAATGATGAATGACGGACTAGACGCTTGTATATTGATTCCAGCCCCTCTTGCGGTTGACATCTGGGGACGAATTGTCAGATCTGGGTTGTTGTCTCCTAGCTCCATAATCAGTTGTCTTGGCAAGGACAAAGTTTTTAGGTTGTTTTCACCTAATCAGCCAAGTTCGTTAATCAGAGATTCCGTTCTGGGGGGATTGCCGTTGGTAACGCTGGGTTTCCGCGCTCTTTGGAGCCTTGGAGCCTGTTGTTTCCGTGTTAGAGACGAGTCTATTATTTTAGTCTCACTCTATTCAGGTTCGTTGAGTTCCTTATATCGGCAAGTCACTCGCCTTTTTGGGACCACAGTTTTTTTCTGACTTCACGATGTCAGAAGCCCATAAACCCAGTGGGCGTTGATTTATTGAACTCTTCAGGGAAAAACGTAGTGCGTAAATACAGAATATATATATCGTGCTTGAACTACATGTTGTCATTACTACTTTCATCTATCTATGTTTTGGTTTGTTTTTGGTAACAGGAGTGTTTCACGGAAAAATACAATTCATCCGAGTCCATTTCAGTGTATCACCTTGGTTGTATATCTAAACACGTAAGTAGATAATCCCAATCAATTATTATCTTATCAACGCCTCCTCCAATTTAATATGTCGCTGAGAGAACTTGCAGTAACGAGAGCGGGACCAATCTTGCAAACCCTTCCGCTTGCATGGAAGTGGCTCGCACGTTTTTTATCATTGGCTCAGCTGAATACGTGATCAGTTCGTACAAGTATATTCTGATGTTGCCGCTGTACAGACAAATACGCGTCAGCTTGTTTCATAGAACAGGACAGATTTATGGACTACTGAACATGAAATCTAGTTCCAACCAATGGAAAACTTAAAGTGGTTATTTTCTCCCCAACCCCTCGCCGCGACAACAAGTGGATTAGTCTAAATGCACCAACATCGTTACTAAGTGTCATGAAGCTATTAAATATTTCTGGAATGTGGCCATTGGACGTGAAGTTCGATTGATGAAAGTCGATTCTTGTTAACTTAAACTATTGGAGAACGTTTTTTTACCCTTTCAAAATCTTCATACATGATCTGCATTCTCAATAATAATGAGACATTCTATACAAATATTAACCCTTTGTCACTCTCAACATAACAGTCGTATTGCTGTCCTCACCATTTCATGTTTCCCTTTAATTATTTTTACAAATATGCACAGTACCCATTTTGCTTCACTTGTCTTTTCTTAGATGGAAAGAAAAAAACTCACTACTAATACAATCTAAAAGAAAACAAATCTACTGCCAAACACGCATTTTCCAACTGTAACCAAAGTGATTCCATAAGAAACCATTCTTGCCACACGTGGATTAACAGTAATAAAATTATATATTTTACTTGCTTGATGCTGACAATCTATTTGAAGCAATTCATTTTTCATTTTGTCTGAAGGATTTAAAGAAATGTTCGAACAGTATCCAATCTGTTATATAAATATATATAATATATATATTTTTTGGTTATCAGCATTAAAGCAATGAGAATTTTTTTATTTTTATTTCTTCTTCAGCGCAAAGATTATTTATTCCTTCGAAATTTCGTACCTCATTCCCACTGTATCATTCAGCCAGGTTTTTAGATATTTCCACAGGTTTTTGGCTTGTGAACGTTTCAAAAATAAATGTAAGTAGTAGTGGGGCCCTGCTGTGAGTGAATCAATCAGAATTGAGAACGAAAGTAGGTCAAGTATGACGCGTTTGACGTCATCCTGTGACGTAATTAGGGCGTGGTCGTAAGAAACCGGTTTAACCGGTCGTAAGAAACCGGTTTAAATAGGGAGGTATGGTGTCAGCCCCTTTGTTAGCAGCCCCTTTGTTAACTACCAATAAAAACATCACGTGACCCTTTGACGGCTATTAGGATAAAAGGAGAGAGTTTTCGAGTTCAGTGGTCTTTATATCTCCTACTAACCTCTCATTGTTATTTATTATTTATTTTTTTATTAATTTATTTAGTTATATATTTAGCGCTGGAAAAGATGTTCAAAAGCAAAGAAATGTACCGCGAAATTCAAATAAAACATTGAGTTGATGGGCCACGAAATCCGAATGGGAAGCGGCCCTTAAACTACAATTTCAATCAATCAAAAAAAAAGTTCAGTGGTCATATGCCTCTCACGCACGAAGGTGCGTTTTTACGTATTTGGTCGATCTCCTGTCTCGGTATACAATGGATGACGAGAAAACATTTGAGGAAGGTAAGTTCGCATTATCAATCATTCCTTTGAGAACAAGCGGTTCATTTCTTAAAAGTCTATTGCTCGAATCATAGCGTATGTTGAGAGAAGGTCTTTCGTATATTATAGACTAACACAACACAATGTATTAGAGCAAATGCCATGTATAGTTAACTAACCGTGTGAGTTAAATTATGTACCCCGGAATGTCACAGGCGAGGGCACATCTATTGTCCTTCTCTGAGCGCAACGGTCCATTGCACTTTAGCGAACGATCTCCTTTGATACGTGCCGGTGTACACGGAAACGACATTCTTTCAGAAACACTCGAATTTTCTTAGTCTAAAACAGTTCGATAATCTAGGTTTATTATTTGTTAGGCCTTAAATATATATATATATATATATGGGATTTCTGTTAAATACTGTAAGGTTGGTCATACCGACGGTGCGTGTATAGTTAAATGACCGTGCGTGTTAAATTATGTACCTCGTATTGTCACAGCCGACCGCACATCTATTGTTCTTCTCTGTACGCACCGGTCCATTAAGTGCAAAAAGTGATGTATTATGCGTCGATATTGGCATCAATACCATTCCATTCGCTACCCCTAACAGTCTCTGCACAAGGGAGAAAATTGAACTATGTTGCCGTGGACTAAAATAGGCCAACTGTTAGCTATGTACCTGTCTCTTTACCCGAGTTACTGTGAGAATAAAAGAAACGTTTAACACTCTTTCTACCACAATTATTTCAAGAAATTCGATAAACTCATATAACATAATTTGACAAAATCAAAGATAAATTTTTACCGTATTAGCGTCGCTAAAATTAAGGCCTCTCAACGTGTTATTTATCCGGCAACGTACACTATTGTGCAAGTCACCAGTACACTAGCATTGTTTTACAATAAAATAAAGTAAACACACACGGTGAGCATCGGTAATGATCGCTCACGATATGATGACTATTTGCATCGTGTTCCGATGAAGCGTAGCGTCCGCAAAATCGCCCTCAAAACGCCCGCAAGCGCCCGCAACGCCCGCAAGCGCCCGCCAAAGCGCCCGCAAACGCCCGCAAGCGCCCGTTTCAACGCCCTTCGATATCTGAGAAAAAGACAGAGATCAACACGTTCACAAGTTTTCATATATTTTATTATCCCCAATGTTTTGCCGTACCCAAGCTGGGGGCCGCTATGGGTAGGTTTACAATTCATAACGTTGGAGTGATATCAGTTTTAATCACGCTCTTGTCAGTGTTCGTGAATTCTTGAAGTTCATCTTCGGTCATCATCATCTTTTCGCTTTATTTCTCTATTTCAGTATTCGACAGTGAGCTTCTTAAATCACCGTCAGTTTTCTGATCATTATTATTCGGTGCACCAAGTCCTAATCAGGCTATCTACCAATCCGGGAAAGTCCGTGGGCAACATGTCCTTGAAGAGCTGTTTCCGCATCTTGATGGCGTTTTTTAGGGCCTCTCTTGGAGGTAAACCCATATCCTCTTCTAAGTAGCTCTTTGTTTTCATGATGGCCCTGTGGTTACGATCACTTTTCATTTCAAGAGGAATCAAGGTATAGTTTTCATACAGAGCCATTGCAGATTTTATGATTCGTGGTTGCATGTTGATATAGGCCTTCTGTAAAGTCTCTTCATCCTGTCCATATGCCTGGATAGCAGCGGCGTGTGCGTCAATAGCCTTGTCGACAATGCGACCCCAAAATGACGGCTCCCCTTCGTCCGTGTCTGAATCACCCAAACTTTCGCTTTCCTCGGATGAGCTAGTGTTGTCCGCATCAGAGCATGAGTTTTCAGCGCTGTCATCGCCAGATGATGAGCTCACAGTATCCGTATCATCGTGTAGACTCTCACTGTCTACATCAGAGACCTCGTCGGTGTCTTCATACCCATGAATATTCTTCCTATGTCTGATCATATCGTGGTACCTGGTGAACGATCGGTGACACTCTGAGCAAGAATAAGGCATGTGGAACTGAGCGACAAAAATGAAGTGAGTTAGTCTTTCTAATAGGGTTGTATTTATGAATGATTGTCGCAGCGCCATCTATACACCGATATGAACTCACGCTGTGCATGGATGGGGTCCTATCCGATTGGTTAATAAGCCTTCACGGCGTAATGCTTTGACATATCTCTCTCCCTTCACGTAAGGCGCTAGCATCCCTCATCTCCACCAACGTCCGGTAGTAGCGGGCGTTTGCGCCCGCAAGCGCCCGCAAAAGCGCCCACAACGCCCGCAAGCGCCCGCAACGCCCACAAAAGCGCCCACAACGCCCGCAAAAGCCCGCAAAAGCCCGTTTCAACGTCCTTCGATATCTGAGAGAAAGAGAGAGATCAGCATATTCACAAGTTTTCATATATTTTATTACTCCGCAAAAGCGCCGGAAACGCCCGCAAATGCCCGCAAAAGCGCCCGCAACGCCCGCAAAAGCGCCCGCTTCAACGCACTTCGATATATGAGAGAAAGAGAGAGATCAGCATATTCACAAGTTTTCATATATTTTATTATTCCGCAAAAGCGCCCGCAACGCCCGCAAGTGCCCGCAAAAGCGCCCGCAACGCCCGCAACGCCCGCAAGCGCCCGCAAAAGCGCCCGCAAGCGCCCGTTTCAACGCCCTTCGATATCTGAGACAAAGAGAGAGATCAGCATATTCACAAGTTTTCATTTATTTTATTATCCCGCAAAAGCGCCCGCAAACGCCCATTTCAACGCCCTTCGATATCTGATAAAAACAGAGAGATCAACACTTTCACAAGTTTTCATATATTGCGGGCGCTTTTGCGGGCACTTGCGGGCGTTGCTGGCGCTTTTGCGGAATAATAAAATATATGAAAAATTGTGGATATGCTGATCTCTCTCTTTCTCTCAGATATCGAAGGGCGTTGAAACGGGCGCTTGCGGGCGTTTCGGTTGCATTTGCGGGCGTTGCGGGTGCTTTTGCGGGCGTTGCGGGCGCTTTTGCGGGCGCTTTTGCGGGCGCTTGCGGGCGCAAACGCCCGCTACTACCGGACGTTGGTGGAGATGAGGGATGCTAGATATGTCAAAGCATTACGCCGTGAAGGCTTATTAACCAATCGGATATGACCCCATCCATGCACAGCGTGAGTTCATATCGGTGTATAGATGGCGCTGCGACAATCATTCATAAATACAACCCTATTAGAAAGACTAACTCACTTCATTTTTGTCGCTCAGTTCCACATGTCTTATTCTTGCTCAGAGTGTCACCGATCGTTCACCAGGTACCACGATATGATCAGACATAGGAAGAATATTCATGGGTATGAAGACACCGACGAGGTCTCTGATGTAGACAGTGAGAGTCTACACGATGATACGGATACTGTGAGCTCATCATCTGGCGATGATTTCGCTGAAAACTCATGCTCTGATGCGGACAACACTAGCTCATCCGAGGAAAGCGAAAGTTTGGGTGATTCAGACACGGACGAAGGGAAGTCGTCAATTTGGGGTCGCATTGTCGACAAGGCTATTGACGCACACGCCGCTGCTATCCAGGCATATGGACAGGATGAAGAGACTTTACAGAAGGCCTATATCAACATGCAACCACGAATCATAAAATCTGCAATGGCTCTGTATGAAAACTATACCTTGATTCCTCTTGAAATGAAAAGTGATCGTAACCACAGGGCCATCATGAAAACAAAGAGCTACTTAGAAGAGGATATGGGTTTACCTCCAAGAGAGGCCCTAAAAAACGCCATCAAGATGCGGAAACAGCTCTTCAAGGACATGTTGCCCACGGACTTTCCCGGATTGGTAGATAGCGAGTCTGATTAGGACTTGGTGCACCGAATAATAATGACCAGAAAACTGACGGTGATTTAAGAAGCTCACTGTCGAATACTGAAATAGAGAAATAAAGCGAAAAGATGATGATGACCGAAGATGAACTTCAAGAATTCACGAACACTGACAAGAGCGTGATTAAAACTGATATCACTCCAATGTTATGAATTGTAAACATACCCATAGCGGCCCCCAGATTGGGTACGGCAAAACATTGGGTTTAATAAAATATATGAAAACTTGTGAACGTGTTGATCTCTCTCTTTTTCTCAGATATCGAAGGGCGTTGAAACGGGCGCTTGCGGGCGTTTGCGGGCGTTGCGGGCGCTTTTGCGGGCGCTTGCCGGCGTTGCGGGCGCTTTTGCGGGCGCTTGCTGGCGTTTGAGGGCGCTTTTGCGGACGCTACGCTTCGTCGGAACACGATACAAATAGTCATCATATCGTGAGCGATCATTACCGATGCTCACCGTGTGTGTTTACTGTATTGTATTGTAAAACAATGCTAGAGTGTTGGTGACTTGTAAAACAATGCTAGTGTACAGATGACTTGCACAGTAGTGTAAGTTGCCGGATAAATAACACGTTGAGAGGCCTTAATTTTAGCGACGCTAATCCGGTAAAAATTTATCTTTGATTTTGTCAAATTATGTTATATGAGTTTATCGAATTTCTTGAAATAATTGTGGTAGAAAGAGTGTTAAACGTTTCTTTTATTCTCACAGTAACTCGGGCAAAGAGACAGGTACATAGCTAACAGTTGGCCTATTTTAGTCCACGGCAATATAGTTCAATTTTCTCCCTTGTGCAGAGACTGTTAGGGGTAGCGAATGGAATGGTATTGATGCCAATATCGACGCATAATACATCACTTTTTGCACTTAATGGACCGGTGCGCACAGAGAAGAACAATAGATGTGCGGTCGGCTGTGACAATACGAGGTACATAATTTAACGCGCACGGTCATTTAACTATACACGCACCGTCGGTATGACCAACCTTACAGTATTTAACAGAAATTCTCCCATATATATATATTTAAGGCCTAACAAATAATAAACCTAGATTATCGAACTGTTTTAGACTAAGAAAATTCGAGTGTTTCTGAAAGAATTCGTTTCCGTGTACACCGGCACGTATCAAAGGAGACCGTTCGCTAAAGTGCAATGGACCGTTGCGCCCAGAGAAGGACAATAGATGTGCCGTCGGCTGTGACATTCCGAGGTACATAATTTAACTCACACGGTTAGTTAACTATACATGGCATTTGCTCTAATACATTGTGTTGTGTTAGTCTATAATATACGAAAGACCTCCTCTCAACATACGCTATGATTCGAGCAATAGACTTTTAAGAAACGAACCGCTTGTTCTCAAAGGAATGATTGATAATGCGAACTTACCTTCCTCAAATGTTTTCTCGTCATCCATTGTATACCGAGACAGGAGATCGACCAAATATGTAAAAAAAGCACCTTCGTGTGTGAGAGGCATATGACCACTGAACGTTTTTATTGATTGATTGAAATTGTAGTTTAAGGGCCGCTTCCCATTCGGATTTCGTGGCCCATCAACTCAATGTTTTATTTGAATTTCGCGGTACATTTCTTTGCTTTTGAACATCTTTTCCAGCGCTAAATATATAACTAAATAAATTAATAAAAAAATAAATAATAAATAACAATGAGAGGTTAGTAGGAGATATAAAGACCACTGAACTCGAAAACTCTCTCCTTTTATCCTAATAGCCGTCAAAGGGTCACGTGATGTTTTTATTGGTAGTTAACAAAGGGGCTGCTAACAAAGGGGCTGACACCATACCTCCCTATTTAAACCGGTTTCTCACGACCGGTTTAACCGGTTTCTTACGACCGGTTAAACCGGTTTCTTACGACCACGCCATAATTACGTCACAGGATGACGTCAAACGCGTCATACTTGACCTACTTTCGTTCTCAATTCTGATTGGTCCACTCACAGCAGGGCCCCACTACTACTAATGTATCAGTGTTTCCGTTTCCTTTTTTCAGTGATCACATAAGTTAGTTTCCGTCAGACCAATTTTGAGTGATAGGTCTCCACTTTTTAATGATATTTATAGGTTTATTTTGGTTAGGGAGACGGGTTATAACACCTTGACGCTGAGTAATAGATAACTCTCTGGTTTTGAAACCATCATTAATCGATCTAAGCACAAACCCCCTACTTCCTCCCAGAACACCTTGTAAAACTCAGCGGAGTATCCGTCTAGACCAGGGCTTTTTCCCCGCGGTTTTCATGTTTATTAATGATGCTGTCGATTCCCTGTATGTCAGGCCTCCTTCTAGTTTTTATGATTCTCTTTCACTTAAAATTATGAAAATTTTCTAAAGCCAGAAATTCTTCTGTATATTCATTTTCATATTCCTACTTTTTGGAGAAATTATATCGTTCTCCTATAATGTCCTTTATATAACTTATATCTTGTCCAGATTCTAAGGTTAGCTTTTTTATCGTTTCATTAGTATAATTCCTTTTTTCCAGTACCAAGATATATTTTGTCGGTTTTCTCCTCCCTCCATCCATCTGGCTTTTTGTCTAGTAATAATTTCTTCTATTTTTCATTCGTCTTAGGCTCTCTTAATTCGTCTTAATTCTTGTTTAACATCATTTAATTCGTCTATCTTTTCCATCTTCAATCCGAGTAAACAAACTTTCTATATTATTTTCTAGTGTTTCCACTCCCTTTTCAAGTTCTCTTTCTCTATTATTCTCAGTCTTTTTTCTTAGTTGGAGAAAACTTTATCGCTTATTCCCTGATGTTTAGAGAGAAATGTCTCTAGAAAGAGTGTACCCGATATAGTGAGATGTTTCGCAATGGAAATATTTTTAATGTTTTCTCGACTCTAAGACAGTAGTGAATATTCATCGGTTGTTTCGCTTACAAACTTATTGATTAGATCAAGTCTTTCAAAAGGGAGGTACTTCAATTTCCAATATCCTCGTCCACGTCCCGAATTCGTAATTTGCAGTTTAAAGTGGCGACAGAGTGATCAGTCTAATAACCTGGTTTTATATAGGCTTATGTGGTAACATCGAAGATTTCGGTACTGGTTAAGATAGAGTGCAAACCAGCTTGTTTTCTTGAGGTCTTTTTCCTGCACGTGTATTTGCGTTCCTGGTCGTGGAGAACCCGTCAACATGTCAATATATTCGTGCTCGTCTATCATGTTTAGTACTGTTTCTCTAGAGTTTATGTGATTCACCTGCTTATAATTATCTGTATCTATCTGAGGATCTAGTACCAGGTTTCAGTCCCCACATATAATGTCTGAGGCGTTTCCAATTTCCTTAATTATTTTATTAGTTTTGTTAATAATTGGGCAGCGTTGATGTGATATTCATTAAGCAAGAAAGATAATCAGCATACAAGTGTAAATTTAATGATAC
Source organism: Hanleya hanleyi (assembly GCA_036873755.1). Taxonomy (NCBI): domain Eukaryota; kingdom Metazoa; phylum Mollusca; class Polyplacophora; order Lepidopleurida; family Hanleyidae; genus Hanleya; species Hanleya hanleyi. The sequence goes on from JAVTVY010007152.1 coordinate 337,195, forward strand.
CAGGAAGATATTTCTCTCGCCCGCTCCGTACATCTGACGCTTATGTAGTAGTATGATGAATAATTGTAGAGTTGGAATTTGGTCTATTTTCTTATGCTGTCTCATAAAACAATAACTGGATTCTATAAATGTCGATGATATTGATTTATGCACTGTAATTTTCATCTTTAAATCAGACATAAATGTAAAAGTTGAAGCTGATAGTTCATATCGTCCATCCCTGGCATCTGGTATACAGCCAGCCATATGCAATCGTCAATTATCCAGCACCCTTTCTCGTATAATGAGAGATTGCATCTCTTACATTAGATTTGTGGGCAAGCCAACCATGAAAGCGGTGACGGTGACTGTTTCCGTTGCTGTACCGTGAACGAGTGTAACAGAAATCTTTGTGCAAAAGGTGAGAATTATTGTATTCTTTTCCTGATGAGGGTATTGTACATGTAGTCTTGTCCACAAGAATCATTCATTATCCACCAATGAAAACGCGCTTTGCTGGTAGAGCAAGAATCGGACTTCATCAAAGGAACTTTTACACCATGTTTACCTGACTTTTCTCTTGGATACTGACAGGGAATTGCCCTCCGCAGTATTATGGTCCGTCCTGTTCCGAATTGTGCGGCCATTGCGCTAGCGATGGCAATTGTGACAAGGAAACGGGACGGTGTGAGAATGGATGCATTATTGGGTTTGTACCACCATTTTGTCACTCCGGTTTGCTCGAGACGTGTCCCAAGCCGTATTATGGTCCTTACTGTGTGGATGTCTGTGGAAACTGTTCTAATGGTCAACAATGTGACAGAGAAACAGGCAGGTGCCCCAGTGGTTGTGCTGATGACTTTGCTCCACCATTCTGTCACGCAGGTAGGTATAATTGCATTTCTCCTAGAACTGGTTTCTGTTCAATACTGCACTGAGAGAAATAGGGGAATCGTATAGTTGTGCATGGAGAGGAATCCAGCAACCGTACCTCCCACGAGACCCAAAGTGAATCAGCAGGATGCCCAAGGGGGGTTATCTGGGGAATCCTTTCGATGCCCCGGGTTCTCGTGGGGGAGAATTCATTGCTGGGTTCCCCATTTCTCTAACGGCCAGCAGTGTGGCAGAAAAGCGAGCAGGTGCCCAAATTCGTTACATTTCTCATCAACTTGACATTTCTTGAACGTTGGTTTCTGTTTAATACAGGCATTGGATTTATATTTGGAACAACTGCTAGAAAAGCGTAGATAACTCCATATACTACCCGCCCACCACTGAGACAAACCTTTTGTCTGGAAAAATATTCTTTTAAAAATATCGAAGCTCTCAAATTATTTTGATTATATCAGTAACAAATGATTGAAGCATAGTAGGAGATCTTGTGCAATGGTGGTAGGCAATTGGAGCGATATGCAAGACGCGGAAAAAATTGACAACTAAATAGCAACCATATAACTCTACAGGAAAGTTTCCCTTGGCACTTTACATTCAGACCCGAGAATACGGTGGATTCTTGGACGTAGCCTTAATATCTCAGCCGCGCATTTATTGCGTTTGTTCATGTAAAAACCATGAAGTATCCACACGGCCCCTAGCACCGGCTTAAGCGAAGTTAGATCAGATGAAATAAATAATTCATCTGATGTTAATGGATGAGCATCGTGAGCGTGTGATTAAGTAAACGCCTCAAGCAAATCAGATTATCCCAGATGTCGATATTCTGATTCCTGTGATATTCTGTACCTCATCAACGTTTTAATGGTATGTGTTCATGTGGATATCTTGAGTGATGTGGTTACATGGCCTCTGTCGCTGGCTGACAGAAAATATTAGACATATGTTGAAACATATAGTATTCATATTATGTATGACATCCCATTTATCAGTCTTAACCCTATATGACCTGGGCTTTTCAGAGCTGTCCAGGCCAGAAAGGGATCATTTGCCGCCTCCCCCCTTCCCTAAATATTGTTCTTACTCTTTTAGAAAGGAGACTGAAACGTACCACACTATACTTTTGAGTAAAGCTCTGCCAGAAAAAAAGCTCGCTTTGATGACGTCACAGTGACGGCATTTTGTAAAGATTTTTCCGTAAGATTTTTTTGATTGTTTTGTTCGCGATAACTGCATGATAAATCCGTGAATAATAATTTTATGTAGAATAAAATATTGTCCACATTTTTATTTATATAGACATCACTTTCCTGGTCCCCTTTAAGGTCAACATTTTGAATTTATCCATGATCCATTGACTTACAATAGACTTAAAAACGACCCCAATATGTACAAATTCAAGATGTGTGAGCTCTAATTTAAGTGTTAGACTTTCCCGAGATAGAATATCAATTTTGGTAGGGGAGACCCTCCAGGCCTGGTTGCGTTAAAACTACGAACGGATCCCGGTCAATACCTTATATCGATATAATTAGTTCTCAAACCCATTCAGGAGCTGTGCTGGTACTTTGCCCCTGTTCAGGCTCTTTCCCTGTTCGGTGAGCCAATCTGTCGCAATCCTAATACAAATATTCCAAGCAGCTGCAATTTGTAATTTTGAACATATCCATTCAAAAGTAATCAGTTCATCTGCTCTGAGCGCTGAGCGATGATATACAGTGTCAACGTGGAGAATAAAGAATGCCCGGTGTCACAGACTGCCCGAGCTAGGATATTTCTCTCCGCCTTCAAGATAAGTGCCCATCCTTTCTATAGAAAAGGATATGAGGAAAACTCTTAGCTAATGTGGGCCGAGTGATAAGGTGGCTCTCAATTTTCAAATCAAACTCATTCATCCTCATTTAGGCATATAATTTATTGATGAACACTCAGATGACAATGATATTACGATAGTAAATGGCAGAAAAACAAAATGGGAGACAACTAGGTCTGTTATCCTGCCTGAGCCAAAATATGTTGATAAGTTCATATGACAATATATGTTTTCGATTTGATTTGATTTATTCACCATTTGCTAAATGTACATAGGTAAGTTGGTTGAGCCTAAAAGAATCTAAGAACAAGTGTTACATTTGTCAACCAGTGCATGAAATCGACGGGAATAAAGCCCAGTGGGCTTGTTCTATCCCTAGAGAATGAGAATATTAAAAAACTGAGAATATATGTAACAGGTGAAATCAATAATATATACAAAAGCAAAGTACACAGACCATAGTATATTTTAGGCATGAAAATCAATCGGGTATCAATCAAAATGATTTTAATTTTAATTTGAAAAGTGATGTGGAGTCTATAGTCTTTATTTTCGGGGGCAGCTTGTTCCATTCCCGAGGTCCTGTGCTTTTAAGGGTGTAGTAAGAAAGGTTAGAATAATGGAAAGGCTTGTAAAGGTTAACTTTTCGGGTTCGCGTTTGGTATTGATGTATATTCGATTGTTTGATAAAGTAGGTTTGGAAATTTTTGGGGAGACGATATGGGTGATAGATAAATGTGTGGGTCATGAGTACGCAACAATATTGGTTCAACCGGAGTAGTGGTAAGAGTAGTAAGTTATGGAAAAGTGGTTGGGTATGTTCACGTTTATTGGATGATGTTATGACTCGAATCGCCCACGTTCCTGGAGTATAATCAGCGGATTCAAATGTGTTGGATATGTGTTTCCCCAAAGGACGTTACTGTATGAAAGATATGGAAAGATCATCGAGTAGTACAATATAAAGAGGGTTTTTTTGTTTATCGAATTTTTATCCCGATACCTTTTTACATGTATATTCAATATGAGCTGTCCAAAATAAGGCCTTAGATGGAACAATAAAGTTAGTTGTCATCTAAAACAACAAGGTATAATAATATACAGATATTGCACGCTGTGATGTGTGACATTAGGATTTGTCAGCTCGAGACAGGCAATATTCAACGATTACGAATAACGAGTTGAATATTGCTTGCCGAGAGCTGACAAATCAAGATGACACACCCACAGCATGCAATATCTGATTTATTATACCGAATATTTCTTAATTACCAAACATCTCAAAAAAGGGGTGTGCAAGTCTATACCTCCAATAACAGCAAAAAAATAAAACATCGACATGTAACCCTAGATCAATAATTTGAGGTACTGTACCCCCCCCACTTTCAAAGAAGCTTCGATGCGCCTGTAGAATTCGATGTTTCCGGACTGGTCTGCGAATGTCTTTGTCTAATTTGGTCGTAAAAACAGTTTATTGAGTACGGTACCAAATTTATTCCTGCAAAGTATTGGTCGTTTTGAGAAGATTTGGAACTAAGAACGTCATGTGACTGAGTTACGACCAATCAGAAAGAACGATTATGGTATGAGCTGTAATAATAATATATCACCTGCCAGTATACCATCGCTACAGAAAAATAAAAATATGCCATGATTGTTATCAACATTAGCCTTAGATTAGTTCATAACTCTGCGATTAACAGATATTACGCAACAGTACACGATATGGTGGGACTTAGTGACATGACAAAACGAACTGCACGTTTGGGGTCGATTAGCACATAAAACATTAAATTTCCGCATACAGAACAAAATCATGTTATAATCGAGTAGACAGTCATTGCATTATAGCTTACCTCGATGTAGACTAGTGTTGACGACTAGATTACATGAAATCGGCCTTAGTTGTTCTCAAACAGGCAAACAACATATCAAACCGCCATTTCCAGGGAAAGGTTCAACAACAAAGTCGCGCACTCTAATGGCGGGTATACCATAATGCAATGGAACACAAGGGGAGTAACGCCTATTTACAATGTCAAAAATAATAGTTGTTTCAAGGAGAAAAACTCTAAGCGGTAAACTTCAACTGCCCACACTAAGAGTGCCCGGCTTCTATCTTCTAACCCAGTTGGATATTTTCACCACCTTAAAGAGAAGTGTCATTCTTTAGTTTTTATAGAAAAGGATATGAGAACAGAAACACTTAGCCAGCACATTCTTAGACATCGCACCGATACATGCTGTATTTGCCATTTCAACTTGTTCCTGGGATGGTTAAATATTACTGAAATTGAGTTTCCAGGGAATAGATGATGTTGGATTTTGGATAAAGTCGATGGCGACAATTGCGAATGACAAATACAAAGTGCTATAATTGTATTATGTTGTTACCCTTCAACTGGGCCTGGAGACAGAAAGTCGACAGTGACGCACACAACAACAGTGTAAATCTGAATAAATAGGTTTATTCGGTTTACAAACAGACCGAACACCAAACACGTGTTCTCTGTACAGCTCAGTGACGTCACAAAGGCTTATTACATATCATATGTTATCACCGGAATAAATATGTCATTGTGATAACTGATGTTACCATGGTTGTTTTACACTGAGACAAACTTATTCTACCCAAAGCATTCTTCTCTAACTCCAGAAGATTTAGTACCCAAGAATCTTCATGGAACGTTCACACTAACGAGTACATGTATACGAAGTCAGTTACATCCAAATAAATCCAAAGGGAAAACATTGCATCAGGGTTATGGGCTATCTACGGTCCAGTGTTCGTCGGTTGTAGTAATCGAAAGTTATCTTTACGGTACAAACTATGACCAGAAAATTATGCAATACGCCGTGGGCTCAAACAAGCAATGTTTCTCTTTGGTTTTACAATAAAATAATATAGCCAACATACTTGAAAATATAGGTTTATTCGGTTTGCAAACAGACCGAACATCAAACACGTGGCAAGGCTTTGGTGTAAGACCTCCCATTGAAAAGGTAATATCCTGGACAAAAGACTGACAATACAACTTGCAGCAGATCCTTTGTCAATTATATTTCGTGAGTCTTACACCAAATCGTTGCCGTACTTTTGCTCAGCGGTAGATACGGCACTTTGGATAGTATTGTTATTTAGTGGTAGATTGATACGACGGTTTGATTGCCTCTTTTTCCATGACGGTATAATGAAGACGATGGTTTGAATAGTCTCCCTTCCTTTGAAGCAATCGACTGCTTACTTTTTCATCAGCGGTGGAATGAAGACGGTAGTTTGAATATTATACTTTTGCTCAGCGGTAGATATGGAACTTTTGATGGTATTGTTTTTTAGTGGTAGATTGAAACGACGGTTTGATTGCATCTTTTTCTATGGCGGTATAATGGAGACGGTGGTTTGAATAGTCTCCCTTGCTTTGAAGCAATGGACTGCTTACTTTTTCATCAGCGGTGGAATGAAGTCGATAGTTTGAATATTATACTTTTGCTCAGCGGTAGATACGAAACTTTGGATAGTATTATTATTTAGCGGCAGACTGAAACGGCGGTATTGTAGCCTTCTCGTTTTTCTCAGCGGTGGAGTGGAGACAGTGGATTCAATAGTCTGCCTTGCTTCGAAGCAATCGACTGCTATTTGGGACCACTTGATACATGAGCTGATGGAAAATCAGTATGCCAGCGCACTTCGTCTGGTGTAAGTTCGCAAACTTGTCCATAATTCATGTAAGAGACTCCACAATAGCGAACACCATTTATTTAGATAAATAACACTGATCAGAAATATGGGGTGAGTGGTGGGTTTATATTAGAGAAAGGATCTGTATGTAGGCCCATGTCTTTCCGAACTTTCAATTTTAAACAGCGGCGTTGCGGTCTTGGTAGTTTGCAGACTGGCATTTCCTACCTACAGAGCTGCTTTGCGGCATTGCTCCAACAGAAAAAGCCTTTCTTGTAAATATGGCAAGAGCGGGTTATAACTCTTGGTTGGATATGATGTGTTCAGATATTTCAATTGTCTATACAGCGGACTTGCGCTGATACATGTCGGAGGTCACATGTCCTCGACAACGGATTTTGCAATAACTTCTTCATCAGATATGCATATTTTGAAAATTATTATTAAAAGCACATGTTTGGTAATTCTACAGTGCTATTGAAAAGAATTGTTGAGGAAATGTTTTTTTCAAAAGTAAGATCTTGTATATTAGCTAACACAAACATTTACAAACTTCACAACTATGTTAAAAACGTCTTATTCAAATATAGAAAATAGCATACTGTTGCATCAAAATAGCCCGTATTATATGAACCATAGGGTAGATTCCACGATAACCTAGTCCACTTCTACGTCAAGTTCTCCGTCCAATCGAAAAATGATATTAGTAACTTTAAAAATATAAAACTACCTCTTTATCACGCAGGCATACATATGTAGCCGAGTGTCAAAGCGGTGTTATGGAGGAATGTATGTGACGTCGAGTGTCAAAGCAGGTTTAGAGATGGTTGTATGTGAAGACGAGTGTCAAATTGGTGTTAGGAAGGAATGTACGTGTAGCCGAGTGTCAAAGCGGGGTTAGGGAGGACTGTACCTGGTGTCGAATGTCAAAGCGGGTTTAGGACTTAGGGTTAGGTAACTTTCATAACTATCATGCTGAGGTTCGTTTCAGCTTTAAACAAATTATTTCTCCACCAAAGTCTACCTGTAGTTTGTCAAATCGGGGTTAGGGAAGAATGTACGTGAAGTCGAGTGTCAAATCGGTGTTAGGGAGGAATGTATATTAAGTTGACTGTCAAAGTGATGTTAGGGATGAATGTACGGGAAGTTGAGTGTCAAAGCGGCGTTAGGAAGGAATGTATTTGAAGTCGAGTGTCAAAGCGGTGTGAGGAAGGAATGTACGTGAATGTGAAGACGAGTGTCAAAGCGGTGTTAGGGAGGAATGTACGTTTATCCGAGTGTCAAAGCGGGGTTAGGAAGGGTTTTATGTGAAGACGAGTGGCAAAGCGGTGTTAGGGAGGAACGTACGTGAAATAGTGTCAAAGCAGGGTTAGGAAGGGTTGTATGTGAATACGAGTGTCAAAGCGGTGTTAGGGAGGAATGTAGGTGTCAAAACAGTGTTATGGAGGAATGTACGTGAAGTCGAGTGGCAAAGCAGGGTTATGGAGGGTTGTATGTGAAAATGACTGTAGAAGCGGTGTTAGGGAGGAATGTACATGTATCCGAGTGTCAAAGCGATATTAGTGAGGACTGTACCTGAAGTCGAGTGTCAAAGCGGATTTAGGACTTAGGGTTAGATAACTTTCATAACTATCATGTTTAGGTTCGTTTCAGCTATAAAAAATTATTTCTCCACCAAAGTCTACCTCTTGTTGTTTCTCAAATCGGGATTAGGGAGGAATGTACGTGAAGTTGAGTGTAAAAGCGGTGTTAGGGAGGAATGTATGTCAAGTTGACTGTCGAAGCGGTGTTAGGGACGAATGTATGTGAAGTTGAGTGTAAAAGCGGTGTTAGGAAGGAATGTATGTCAAGTTGACTGTCAAAGTGGTGTTAGGGATGAATGTACGTGAAGTTGAGTGTCAAGGCGGTTTTATGAAGGAATGTATGTGTAGTCGAGTGTCAAAATAGTGTTGAGGAGGAGTGTTCGTGCAGTCGAGTGACAAAGCAGGTTAGGGAGAAATGTTCGCAAAGTCGAATGTCAAAGCCGTGTTAGGGAGGAGTGTATGTCATGTCGAGTGTCAAAACAGTTAGGGAGGAATGTACGTGAAGTCAAGTGTCAAAACACGGTTATGGAGGAATGTTCGTGAAGTCGAGTGTCAAAACGGTGTTAGTGAGGAATGTACGTGAACTCGAGCGTCAAAAGTGTAATATCCAAAGTGCCGTCTTCAATCCACCGCTGTAGGAGAGTATAGCCTGCAAAGTACCGTCTCCAATCTACCGCTGGGGAAAAGTATAATATCCAAAGTGCCGTCGTCAATCCACCGCAGTCGATACGTATAATCTCCAAAGTACCGTCTGCAATCTACCGCTGCAGAAAAGTATTCCTGCAAAGTGCCGTCTTCAATCCACCGCTCTGCAAAAGTATAATATAATATCCACCGCTGAGGAAAAGAAGAAAGCTATCAAACCGACGTTTCAATCTGCCACTAAATAATAATACTATCCAAAGTGCCGTATCTACCGCTGAGCAAAAGTATAATATTCCAACTGCCGTCTTCATTCCACCGCTGATGAAAAAGTGCTTCAAAGCAAGGGAGACTATTCAAACCACCGTCTCCATTCCACTGCTGAGGAAAAGGAGAAGGCTATCAATCCGCCGTCTCAATCTGCCGCCTACTAATAATACGATCCAAAGTGCCGTATCTACCGCTGAGCAAAAGTATAATATTCAAATTACCGTCTTCATTCCACCACTGAGGAAAAGGAGGGGGCTATCAAACCGCCGGCTCAATCTGCAGCTAAATCAAAACACTAAAATCCAAAGTGCCGTATCTACCGCTGAGCAAAAGTATAATATTCAAACCGCCGTCTCCATTCCACCACTGAGGAAAAGGAGGGGGCTATCAAACCGCCGGCTCAATCTGCAGCTAAATCATAACACTAAAATCCAAAGTGCCGTATCTACCGCTGAGCAAAAGTATAGTATTCAAACTACTGTCTTCAGTCCACCGCTGACGAGAAAGTGCTTCTAAAGCAAGGGTGACGATTCAAACCACCGTCCCCATTCCACCGCTGAGGAAAAGGAGAAGGCTATCAAACCGCTGTCTCAATCTGCCGCTAACTAGTAATACTCTCCAAGGTGCCGTATCTACCGCTGAGCAAAAGTATAATATTCAAACTCCCGTCTTCATTCCATCGCTGAGCAAAAACTGTTTCAAAGCAAGGGAGACGATTGAAACCACCGTCTCCATTCCACCACTGAAGAAAAGGAGAAGGCTATCAAACCGTCGTCTCAATCTGCCGCTATTAATAATACTATCCAAAGTGCCGTATCTTCCGGTGAGCAAAAGTACAATATTCAAACTACCGTCTTCATTCCACCGCTGATGAAAAAGTGCCTCAAAGCAAGGGAGACTATTCAAACCACCGTTTCCATTCCACCGCTGAGGAAAAGGACAAGAATATCAACCCCCCGTCTCAAACTGCCGCTAAATAATAATACTATATCCAAAGTGCCGTATCTACCGCTGAGCAAAAGTATAATATTCAAACTACCGTCATCATTCCATCGCTGAGCAAAAACTGTTTCAAAGCAAGGGAGACGATTCAAACCACCGTCTCCATTCCACCACTGAAGAAAAGGAGAAGGCTATCAAACCGTCGTCTCAATCTGCCGCTAACTAATAATACTATCCAAAGTGCCGTATCTACCGCTGAGCAAAAGTATAATATTCAAACTTACCATCTTCATTTTACCGCTGATGCAAAAGTGCTTCAAAGCAAGGGAGACTATTCAAACCACCGTCTTCATTCCACCGCTGAGGAAAAGGAGAAGGCTATCAAACCGCCGTCTCAATCTACCGCTAAATAATAATACAACCCAAAGTGCCGTATCTGCCGCTGAGCAAAAGTATAATATTCAAACTACCGTCTTCGGTCCACCGCTGACGAGGAAGTGCTTCTAAGCAAGGGAGACTATTCAAACCACCGTCTCCATTCCACCGCTGAGGAAAAGGAGAAGGCTATCAAACCGCCGTCTCAATCTGCAGCTAAATAATAATACAATCCAAAGTGCCGTATCTACCGCGGAGCAAAAGTATAATATTCAAACTACCGTCTTCCTATCACCGCTGATGATAAAGTACGTAGTCTATTTTCTTGATAAGCTGTATACAAATGATGACCTCCAAACAGCCGTCTCCAATCCTCCTCAGCTCAAGGATCAAGTGGTCTCAAATAGCACTCGATTAATTAAAGCATGAGAGACTTTTCAAACCACCGTCTCCATTCCACTGCTGAGGAAAAAGAGAAGGCTATCAAACCGCCGTCTCAATCTGCCGCTAAATAATCATATTATATCCAAAGTGCCGTATCTACCGCTGAGCAAAAGTATAATATTCACACTCCCGTCTTCATGCATCGCTGAGCAAAAACTCTTTCAAAGCAAGGGAGACGATTCAAACCACCGTCTCCATTCCACCACTGAAGAAAAGGAGAAGGCTATCAAATCGTCGTCTCAATCTGCCGCTAACTAATAATACTATCCAAAGTGCCGTATCTACCGCTGAGCAAAAGTATAATATTCAAACTTACCATCTTCATTTCACCGCTGATGAAAAAGTACTTCAAAGCAAGGGAGACTATTCAAACCACCGTCTTCATTCCACCGCTGAGGAAAAGGAGAAGGCTATCAAACCGCCGTCTCAATCTACCGCTAAGTAATAATACAACCCAAAGTGCCGTATCTTCCGTTGAGCAATAGTATAATATTCAAACTACCGTCTTCGGTCCACCGCTGACGAGGAAGTGCTTCTAAGCAAGGGAGACTATTCAAACCACCGCCTCCATTCCACCGCTGAGGAAAAGGAGAAGGCTATCAAACCGCCGTCTCAATCTGCAGCTAAATAATAATACAATCCAAAGTGCCGTATCTACCGCTGAGCAAAAGTATAATATTCAAACTATCATCTTCCTATCACCGCTGATGATAAAGTAAGCAGTCTATTTTCCTGATAAGCTGTATACAAATGATGACCTCCAAACAGCCGTCTCCAATCCTCCTCAGCTCAAGGATCAAGTGGTTTCAAATAGCACTCGATTATTTAAAGCATGGGAGACTTTTCAAAAACCGTCTCCATTCCACTGCTGAGGAAAAAGAGAAGGCTATCAAACCGCCGTCTCAATCTGCCGCTAAATAATCATATTATATCCAAAGTGCCGTATCTACCTCTGAGCAAAGGTATAATATTCAAACTCCCGTCTTCATGCATCGCTGAGCAATAACTGTTTCAAAGCAAGGGAGACGATTCAAACCACCGTCTCCATTCCACCACTGAAGAAAAGGAGAAGGCTATCAAACCGTCGTCTCAATCTGCCGCTAACTAATAATACTATCCAAAGTGCCGTATCTACCGCTGAGCAAAAATATAATATTCAAGCTTACCATCTTCATTTCACCGCTGATGAAAAAGTGCTTCAAAGCAAGGGAGATTATTCAAACCACCGTCTTCATTCCACCGCTGAGGAAAAGGAGAAGGCTATCAAACCGCCGTCTCAATCTGCAGCTAAATAATAATACAATCCAAAGTGCCTTATCTACCGCTGAGCAAAATTATAATATTGAAACTACCGTCTTCCTATCACCGCTGATGATAAAGTAAGCAGTCTATTTTCTTGATAAGCTGTATACAAATGATGACCTCCAAACAGCCGTCTCCAATCCTCCTCAGCTCAAGGATCAAGTGGTCTCAAATAGCACTCGATTAATTAAAGCATGGGAGACTTTTCAAACCACCGTCTCCATTCCACTGCTGAGGAAAAAGAGAAGGCTATCAAACCGCCGTCTCAATCTGCCGCTAAATAATCATATTATTCGAAAGTGCTTTATCTACCCCTGAACAAAAGTATAATATTGAAACTACCGTCTTCCTATCACCGCTGATGATAAAGTAAGCAGTCTATTTTCTTGATAAGCTGTATACAAATGATGACCTCCAACCAGCCGTCTCCAATCCTCATCAGCTCAAGGATCAAGTGGTCTCAAATAGCACTCGATTAATTAAAGCATGGGAGACGATTCAAACCACCGTCTCCATTCCACCACTGAAGAAAAGGAGAAGGCTATCAAACCGCCGTCTCAATCTGCCGCTAAATAATCATATTATATCCAAAGTGCCGTATCTACCTCTGAGCAAAAGTATAATATTCAAACTCCCGTCTTCATGCATCGCTGAGCAAAAACTATTTCAAAGCAAGGGAGACGATTCAAACCACCGTCTCCATTCCACCACTGAAGGAAAGGAGAAGGCTATCAAACCGTCGTCTCAATCTGCCGCTAACTAATAATACTATCCAAAGTGCCGTATCTACCGCTGAGCAAAAATATAATATTCAAGCTTACCATCTTCATTTCACCGCTGATGAAAAAGTGCTTCAAAGCAAGGGAGATTATTCAAACCACCGTCTTCATTCCACCGCTGAGGAAAAGGAGAAGGCTGTCAAACCGCCGTCTCAATCTACCGCTAAGTAATAATACAACCCAAAGTGCCGTATCTACCGCTGAGCAAAAGTATAATATTCAAACTACCGTCTTCGGTCCACCGCTGACGAGGAAGTGTTTCTAAGCAAGGGAGACTATTCAAACCACCGTCTCCATTCCACCGCTGAGGAAAAGGAGAAGGCTATCAAACCGCCGTCTCAATCTGCAGCTAAATAATAATACAATCCAAATTGCCGTATCTACCGCTGAGCAAAATTATAATATTGAAACTACCGTCTTCCTATCACCGCTGATGATAAAGTAAGCAGTCTATTTTCTTGGTAAGCTGTATACAAATGATGACCTCCAAACAGCCGTCTCCAATCCTCCTCAGCTCAAGGATCAAGTGGTCTCAAATAGCACTCGATTAATTAAAGCATGGGAGACTTTTCAAACCACCGTCTCCATTCCACTGCTGAGGAAAAAGAGAAGGCTATCAAACCGCCGTCTCAAACTGCCGCTAAATAATCATATTATTCGAAAGTGCCGTATCTACCGCTGAACAAAAGTATAATATTGAAACTACCGTCTTCATTTCACCGCTGATGATACTTTACTTCAATCCACCGCTGTGACAAAGGTATTATACCCAAAGTGCCGTCATCAATCCACTGCTGTAGAAAAGTATGGTCCCAGAGATTTCTCGTGATCGCTTACATGAAGTATCGACCACTGTATTATACACAACAAAATTATTGTCTAATGGGAGGAAATAGTCCCTACAACACATGTATGGGAGGGGCATAGTCTCAATCACCACACAACTTATCCACATTACAGAAGTGACACAGAATACCACCGCCCTACATTTAGTGATTTCCAAGTCATCCTCAACTTGGTTTATCCATTTACTTCACAATCCACGTATCACTGTCACTAATTTCAGCTTGTCCGAAACCTTGGTATGGTCCAGATTGCAGTTCCACGTGCGGTCAGTGTGCTGGTGGCGAACATTGTGTCAGCCCTCATGGAATATGCAAGAATGGTTGTGAACCTGGATTTTTTCCTCCACTCTGTCTTGAAGGTTAGTGGGAATAGATGATCAGTAAAGACCTGAACTCGGTGGCTAGACATTATTAACCTCATCGTCATGTTTAAGCATTTATTAACCACAACCTCGTGATTAGGGCATTTTTGTGAACGGATATGCCCAATGGGATCACGGAACCCTACAATTTAGAAGTCCGAATGCTTTCTCCACTTCCAGCGTTCATGTCTTATACTTTCAGCTTGTCCACATTGCAATTCCACTTGTGGCCATTGTGCTGGTGGGGAAGGCTGTGTGGCCCCTGACGGAGTATGCAGGAATGGTTGTGAACCCGGGTTTTTACCTCCATACTGTCATGAAAGTTAGTTGATAAATATTGACCTCAATTTCTCGATTAGGCTTTTTTGTTTGTTTCGGAAAACAACATAGACAAAAGCAGGTGCGCGGATTTCTGAAATTTATATGTGCATAGAGTTTCGGAGTCGTATTTAAACTGGGTTAATTTCAGCATAGGTGTTCACAAAATTCGAATGATTCTGGTACAGCTTACCCAAATCGCCCAGCCTGATATGGTTAAACAAACATACAAAGAATATCATGACTTGTGTGAATACGCAGAATTCAAACACAAAAACGGACGCCTGCATTTATTTGAACTGACCCATAGACTTCACTCTGTCTTGATGAAATGCTTCGGAAAGCATTGGCTGCTTCCCTCATTCGTGGATTGATTTAGATTAAGATTTTGGGCCTACTTCATCCGAAATCGGTCTGGTCGTTGTTTATCTTTGTGATTTGGGTACTAGGAAAACCGACTTTTACAACTGAAGTTAATGATTTAGCTAGACAATGATATTTTAAGTGCAATATTTCATTTTACGACATATTCGGTAGTGCTATAATTGCGCAACCAACAACTATCAGAATAAACCCTATGTGTATGAGATGATATAAAATATGCACGACCTAAGATGCGGCTCACTCAATGATAAAAATTAGTAGCACGACAACCCAGATCACGATGAAAATTATAAAGACTGTCCATTACGAAATCTTGGTAATTATAGACAGTAATAAATGTACTGTGGCCAGAGGCTCAAAGCTTAACTACAGAAGAACATTTGAACTTATGTTGTCTAGTTGTTTCCGTGAAATGCACTAAATATGGATATTGCATGAATATTAGGGTACTGGAACGTTATACTCCAAGTACAGCATTGAGAATTCAGTATGACCAACACTTGAACACCCTCCTCACGTCACTACGTCAGCAACAACCCAAGCAATCAAGAGACGCAAATTGAAGTAATCCAAAATAATTCCTTTTTAAAACGAAAGACAAGGACAGATTATCAATAGCATTCAATAATGAAAAATGTCATATGGACATGATGAAAGATAGCAGTGATATTTGTAGAATGTTAGCAGAAGTACTCCCCGCAGATGCCTGGAGTTAAATGTTGTTTCCTGAGTAATCAGACAGATAGAGTATGTCATGCGGTGAACCTGAATCATTCACTGACTAACACTGTTTAAGCAGCTAACTTATGAGTAACACCAAATTGGGGACAATTGGAGGTTGTTGTCTCCTGCCCTGGTTACAGGAGATCACTCAGAACGAGACTCGTGTTGACGACAAACAGAGTACAATTTTACCCTAAGGTTTAGCAGCTGTGATATTAATTCCTAAATGAACAAATGATGATTGATAACGTATATCATTATCTTGCAGCGGCCAGAGATTGCAGTAAGATAAAACAAGGGAGAGATTCTGTCTCAGATGGGGTATACAAACTGGTGAATGGTGGTGACACCGTCCAGGCCTGGTGTGACATGACAACAGAGGGCCAAGGGTGGATTGTCTTTCAAAGGTACTAGCACATTACACGCCCCACTCCACTACTGTATGTATTCAGTGGATTTGTGACGGTCCGCCGGCATCGATCCTGTACGTGTAATTTATTCTATGCCCTAAAGAATAATGAGTACAGACAGAGAACTTCAGTTACCGTGGTTACAGCTTAAGATTTGTCAGCATTTGTGCTCCCTCATTAGTACTTCAAACTGATAGCCCTTAAGATTCCGTAGGCCCAATATATGTCAGCCTTGGCACTAAAACGCAGTTCGTTATTCGATTATTATTTCTTCAGATATGGAAATCTGTATTTTTTTTATTATGAGTACTTTGAACTCCAAACTCTACATAGCAAGAGAGATTGTCATGCTCTATATCTTTGCATATTCATATCCCAAATCTGACGCCAGCGGGCGCTGCTAGGGACGTTGCTATGAGTCACTGAATAAATGGTCCCCGCGAATAACCAACTGCGAACTGCGAACCGCGGTAGTAGTACGTAGCACCCCGATCCAGGTCGGTTTTCCAGGGAGGTAACTCTTGGTTCCCCTTTTTCTACCAGGGGGCGCCACCAGTCCCATATGACTGAACATGATAGGACATGTACTGAAGTGTGACGTCATGTATGACGTCGCTTCCGGTCTGCATGAATCGGGCGTGTGTATTCCTTCGCGGTGATGCGTTCTGTTGATGATGCGGTCGTGGGAAAAAGCTTCCGCGGAGAAAAAGTAGTTCCCAGACTTCAAATACGCTGCATGGTCCGATTGGGTCTAGTGAGGTATCAAAGTAAAGCATTCGTGAAGGGGCATCCAGTCATGGGTGGGTGCTTGTAAAATTAGGATTTTTGCCCGAAACTATAAAAAGCGGAACACGGACTTTACCCCTAAAAAAGGGGAAAACACCTATCAACCCTAGTCAAGAGGGCTAATATCGGTCCCCGGGCTTATTGGGACCTACCTATCAAGTCAATGGGGTGGGTGCATGTAAAATTAGGATTTTTTCCCGAAAATATAAAAAGCGGAATACGGACTTTACCCCTAAAATAGAGGAAAACCCCTATCAACCCTAGCCAAAAGGGCTAATATCTGGTCCCCGGGCTTACTGGGACCTGCCTATCAAGTCAATGGGGTGGGTGCATGTAAAATTAGGATTTTCCCCCGAAACTATAAAAAGCGGAACACGGACTTTACCTCTACAATAGGGGTCTGTATTATACAATATAAGGGGAAATGCCGGTATGGGGATGGTCAATTTTTTTTTCGTGGGCTTTACTATGGCTTGTGGGGTCGCGTTTTTCTCGTCTCGCCGAGAAAATGACAATGGGAAGGGTCCCGGAGCGAATCGGTGAACTTTTTGGGAAAAGTCACCGAGGTCTGTATATAGGCCCATAGGCTGGCTATATGGAGGTATGGGTTCAACCTGGGAAATTCACACACGTTTATTGTGATATGGGCTGTTTGGATTTTTTTTTCACGTCTCGTCATTTAGAACACGATGGGAAGGGTCCAGGAGCGAAACGGTGAAATTTTTGGAAAAAGTCACCGAGTCCTGGATAGGCCCATAGGCCTATACTGCATGGCTATTGGTGTATAGGTCCATATGGGGTGGACGTTTTGGGATCTAGGTGGGCCACTAATGGCCCGATGGGGTCGAGTGAGGTATCAATGTGAGGCCTATGTGAGGGGACAACCGATGGGATGGATGTGGGGTAGGAATATCGTCATTCTGCGCATGCGCAATAGACAAAGTGTATGGAAATAGACGTTTTGGGATCTAGGGGAGCCACTAGTGGGCCGATTGGATCGAGTGAGATATCAATGTGAAGCCTATGTGAGGGGGCATCTGATGGGGGGAGTGCGGGGTTGAAATATCGTCACTCTACGCATGCGCAGTGGACAAAGCGTATGAAAATAGACGTTTTGGGGTCTAGGTGGGCCACTAGTGGGCCGATGGGATCGAGTGAGGTATCCATGTGAAGCCTATGTGAGGGGGCTAGACTAGGGTGTTGTTTCCATTCTGCTGGGCCGGTCACGTGGGTTGTGACGTCACTTCTGGGTTTCACCTCCAAACCCAGAAGAGTTCCAATGTTCTCTTAGACGTCCGGATGTTCAACCTCCGGGGTTTTTCCCGGCCCGGGCCGGCCCGGCCCGGCCCACCCCGGCCGCAGCGCGCGCGCGCGGGGGTGATCTGATGCCGCAGCGCGCGCGGGCTATCCAAAATTTAGGTTAGGTTAGTACAAAATACACGTCTATGAAGATAAAGTCACCCTCGTGGAAGACCGTGGAGATGTTTGCTGGTCGTGCGCTGAGACCGTATCGAATACGGTTACGCTACACCGTGATGGCTGGACCAAATTTAAGCGGGTGTTGAGCGGCGAGCTCGACGGACATCTCATCCACATAGACAATGCCATATACGTACACCGTGGACCCTTCTTCCCACGTCTGGGCCGCTACCAAGACCCTACGCGAGGCTTCACCCTAGACCCCGATCTGTGGACAGCCTTCGAGAAAGTGGTGCCTATCGTGGACCAGCTGTTTACACCGGACGAGCGGTCATCAGACGAGTTGGAGTGGGCTCGTGCCCTGAGAGAAGCAGCGGCAGAACCCAATGAACAAATCTCTAGCCATGAACCAGACGACGATGCCATTCATTACCCGGCTAGACTCAGTCAGCCCAGTGACATGACCATCCACTCCTTCGATCTCACGGGGTTCTCCCTATAAATACGAGAGACAGTCAAATCTGGTACCATTCACGTACTGACCATGTCGGAGCATATAATACTGGCGTATCTCAGCTTGACCCCCGAGGTTTTCCTGCACGTTTATGCGGATACGGTCGATATCATGGAGGCGGTGGGAGACATCTGTGATGCGGACCCTACACAACCGTGCCCGGCCCACATTCGTCTGTCCCGGGAGGGCTGGACCAAATTCAAACGGGTGTTGTCTGGTGAACTGGACGGCGACCTCATCCACTTGTGTCACGATGTGTACATCCGACGCGGCCCTTTCTTTGCTCAATTGGCTCGGCTAGATGGGGATACAGTGCATTTTACCCTTCACCCTGATCTATGCTCTGCATTGGAAGATGCCGTGGTAGATGTGGATCAAGTGCTTATCAAGCGGTCATCAGACGAGTTGGACTGGTCATTTACCATGGACACTGTGGAAGCCAACGAAGGAAATCAGAAACTCCGGCCCAAGATATACCCGTTATAAATAAACGATGGAGCCATGGTCCATCATCATTTGTCACCATGAAGCGCTGGGAGAAGGTGTTGGATAACTTATACTACAGTCCCGACAGTCCGGCGACCTATAGTGCATTGTCGGCTCTGTCGAGCGTCCAAACCCCAGGGGATACAACGTGCCCAAGTCCGAGATTGGTTAAGAAAACAAGACACCTATACCTTACATCGATCTGTCCGTCGTCATTTTCTACGGAACCGGGTCATCGTGGGAGGAATAGATGCCCAGTGGCAAGCAGATTTGGTCGATATGAGCGCCTTTGCCAAACACAACGATGGGAATCGGTATATCTTGACGTGCATCGATATCATATCCAAGTATGCGTGGGTGGTACCCATCCGGACGAAAACGGGGGCGAATCTCATAGCGGGGTTCAAAGACATCTTCAAGACCGGGCGCAAACATTTGTATTTGGAAACCGACGAAGGCACGGAATTCCTCAACAAACCGTTCCAACAGTTTCTGAAAGACCAGAAGGTGTTTTTCTTCCATACGTACAACGAGACCAAGGCTTCCGTGGTGGAAAGGTTCAACAGGACATTCAAAGGCCGCATGTATAAATATTTCACCTATAACCTATACAAGGCGGTACATCGATGTTCTCCCGAAACTTGTGAGTGGTTACAATCGAGCCTATCATCGGAGTATAGAGAGAGCCCCCATTACCGTGACCCAACGCAATGAAGCCCAAGTCCGGCGTGTCTTGTACCCCAGGCAATCGCAGCGAACGCCGAAGGCGGTGTACAAGGTCGGGGACCCTGTACGGATCAGTAAATTCAAAGGTCAATTTGAGAAAAAGTTACTTGCCCAACTGGAGCGATGAGCACTTCCCGATTAAACGGCACCTACCCCAACAGCAGCGAGTCTATGAACTGGAAGATCTTCAAGGGGAACCGTTGCTAGGGACGTTTTACGAGATGGAATTACAGCCTGTCTTAAAAACAAAGCAAGACTACTACACGGTGGAGCAGATTTTGAAAACGGAACGTCGACGTGGCAAACTGTTTCATTTCGTCAAATGGCAAGGCTGGCCCAGTTCCTTCGATTCCTGGGTCGCTGCCAACCAGGTGAAACGACTATAAAGCCAGACACCACTACAGTCATCCTTCATTCCACGTTCGACCACGGTGCTATGGACAAACAGCAGCTGCTTCTGAACACAGCGTCTCCCAAAACGCGCAAAGCGCAAGTGGGCTTTGTGGTGATAGTGCTAACCCTGCTGCGTGTGTTGTACGGAGGTGTGTTTTACGACGTAGCCTATGTCAGCACGCTACTTAACCAACTGAGAACACCAGCCATCAGTGAAACCAGTCTACAGATAGCAAGATAGCACCAGTCAATCCCGTATCGAGCCCAGTCACCACCACACCCCGTGTACAAGCCACGTCGATCTCCACACCTAGTATACAGTCAACATCTACACCAAGTACACCAAGTACGTCTGAAGACCCACCGGATTTCATCCATCACAGTGAACAGACAACGACGACCGACGTTGTACCCACCACCATCATCACTCGCAGTGAACAGACAACGACGACCGACGTTGTACCCACCACCACCACTCCAGTTCACTCGTATGAAATTTACAAGAGTAGGTTACCACGACAGCGGATACACTTCGAACCATGGACCCTCGGTGGCAGCATCCCTTCACTTGCGTCATCGCAGGACCGACGGGCTCCGGCAAACCGCACTTCCTCCGGAAGCTCCTTCAACACGCCGACAGCATGATCACCCCACCCATTCGCCGAGTCGTGTGGTGTTACGGAGAATGACAGGAAGCGTATGCAGCAATGCCCCACATCACGTTCGTGGACGGCCTACCCAACCTGGCCGATTTGGAACCCGACACCTTGGTGGTTCTGGATGATCTGATGGCGGAGACGGATGCGCGGGTCACCCAACTCTTTACCAAAGGCAGCCACCATCGACGGCTCAGCATCATCTACATTGTGCAGAATCTGTTCAGTAAAAACAAAGAACATCGGAACATCAACTTAAATGCTCACTACCTGGTGGTCTACCTGGAGATACCACTCAACTGCTGCACCTGGCGAGACAGATGTATCCCGGCCGCACACCGTTTGCGTTGGAAGCCTTCAAAGATGCGACAACCCCTCAGCACGGGTATATGCTCTTCGACCTCAGGCAAGCCACCCCCGATCACCTTCGACTACAGACCGGCATCTTTCCCGGAGAGGCCCACCACGTGTACATGCAAAAATAATGTAAACACACCCACAGTGGCTCCCCCAGCTGGAGTGTGTGTTTGATGATGGGGATAATAAAAAGAATGAATACCACAGCATGGTTGACTTTGTCTCTGTTCTCTGAGGTGGATAAAAAGGGCAGAGTTCTGGGTTCTGGCATCAGTTGTACATGATGTCTGCGCGCCTCGACGCTCCGTGTATTGAAGACGGCCCCACCCGAGTTGGTCCGAACCATTGTACGCGGTGCGGACCCTGACCATGTACGCTGTCTGTGCGAGATCGGGTACAACCTGTTAAAAGGCAACGTACCACTGACTCCGGCCCGGAAGACCAAGTTGACCAAGCATAAGACAGGTCTCCGAACCCTAGTCCAGAAGCGGGCCCCTCAAACACAAAAGGAAAAGGTGTTACAGAAAGGCGGCTTTCTCGGGGCCATCTTATCACCGGCCGCTTCCGTGTTGAGTCCAGTATTGGGTGGACTCCTCGGCCGACAATGAACTACACGAAACAAATGGTCCTCGTCGAACCACGGTTCCTTCAAAACCTCCAATCGCCCTACCCTGTCCCACCTACGGTGAAGACCATAAACACCCTCGATGGAGAGATGCAACCGATCTTACAGAGACCGGGGTTAAGCGACAGTACGACGGTACAATGAGACGCTTCAACGGTACATGACGTTCATGGACCAATACAAAACCCTCTCTACCCCACCACCACTACCACTTGACACACCGCAGTAGTTGTATAGGCGTGTTTCATGTATTACTCAAGCCTCTCTTACTCAAGCCTCCTCTGCCTCCCAATTCCACCGAGCGCTGTCATACGTCGTCATCAATTTTTATTTGTATAAATTATTGCGTCTGGATATTAATAAATTATATGCGTTATAATTTTACCTGGATATATATATATATATTAAAGATCTACATATGGTATTATGAATAAATCTTCCGAATTCATACTTTAATCGTTTAAATAGTCTATATTTGAGGTTTCATACCGCTTTTACAAAAAGGTGATATTTCGATATATATTTTTATACGGGTTCATAGCAATAAACTCTACGAATCTGTACGTTAAGCGTTCATATATATTGTAGACTGTTAATTTTTCACAAATTGCAATCAGCATTACCGAACACTCGGTATATATGTATATTTAACCTCGCTATACGGTTAGAAGACGGTTATGATACATAATTGTATTGATTTTAATACCTGTCAATGCGAAGGGGTGTGTGTGTTGTGGTAACAGGTGTGGTCGAATAACAGAAATCACTCGGTCTGAATATAAACCTGTGTCTCAATTATAACGCGTAGAACTCGATTGCAATTAGCATATGATAATATTGGGGGTTCGAATATTTATATGTACAGACCGATATCGTTTTAATTAGGGTAATTATACAATCGCCGTATAGCGGGGGGTTGAAAGGGTATACCGTGAAACAAATCATTATTTGAGAATTGTTGGTCGAAATATATATATCTCTAATAGAATTCAACTTATAGTTTACTTCGGAATGGCGAATTTACTGAAAAATATCATCGAACCTAGAGAATTGTCCGTAAGTATTGTAATTTTATCGCGATCTACTCGCGGATAATACCG